>VZRV01005302.1:648013-912114 GCA_013398115.1 Falcunculus frontatus | reverse complement strand
AAAAGACCCTGGTGATGTAAAGTCGGGGGGGGGGGCGCAGTTATTGCTCATGGACTTGCTGGTCATCAGTGTCTAGTAGTGAGAATTTGGGGGTTTATGCAAAATTTGCTTTCCTTTGGCTTTGTTTTCCTCTCTTTTTGTATTTTTGCTCTGCTATTTGTTCTTGCATTTTTTTTTCTTTTAATTATTAAACTCTCTGTGATTCAACCCATGAATTTTCTCTCTTTTATTCTTCTAATTCTGCCCCACATACCTCTGTGGGGAAGTGAATGAGTTGCTGTGCAGGACTTAATTGCCAGATGGGTTAAATTACATTTTAATGGCATTCACAATTAATAATATTTTATATATGAACTTCTCACTATTTTTTTATGCATACTTTAATTTCTGTAATAGGTACAGCTTCTTTTTTATTCTCTTTCACAAATGAAAATATATCCATTTCCCTATTTATTTATACAATTTAGCTTTTTAACCTTGATCCTGTGGCTTTCCCTGAAGTAATAGTGGTGACATTGTTCACAGTGTTCCTGAAATATGACTGATCTTTCAGGTTAGTACAATTTTGTAATACAATCCATAACTCTACTTTACACTCTCCGGAAACAGTGAGAAAGCATTTCTGACATAACATCCCTCAAATGGCAAAGAAAAGCTGTAGGTTGCCTGAGGGTCACTGAAGAGATGTTTCTGTGAGTTCTAATGCTTTCAGTACGTATAAGGGTCACCCATGAAATAGAAAATTAACCGTTTTTGCAACATATACAGTATGAAGTTCACTAGGCAAGGCACTCCACCTATAAGACTTAAATAAGAATATTAGAATTAGAATTGTAGGGAACAAAAGCAAGAAATTAAGTGCACATAGGAAAAACATTTATGCTCTTGAAATAGGGAAACATAATTTTATTGAATGGAGTTTTCCTAAGCCCTTATCATTCTTCATCATAAATACTTATATGGCAGTCACAAAATCCAAACTGAAAGAGAAACTTTCACATTTTTTTGAGACTATAATAAATCGATGATTTATAGGTTGTTGTGAAATGTCATTCACTTCAAATGAAATCTGAGGTTTTACATAAAGTTGAGTAAGAGAACTTGAAACAGACCAACATTCCTTGAGCTGGTTTCTTTTCTTTTTAAGGGTGTTTATATATTCTGTTCCATGAACTGCCTTGCATGCAAACTTCTGATTGATACACTTGAAATACATACATGAAAATAAAACGAGATGAGCTCTTTCTGGTGACTCTATATAGTAACAGTTGTGTGGAAGAACAGGAAACAGCCTCCTAATATTTTTCAATTGAAAACAGCTCTGTATTAAACCTTCTTTGAAAATGTCTAGGTTTTGGATCCTTGTGTGTTGCCACTATTTTAATATGAGAAGGAGCATAGCTGCTGAAAGTAGTTTTATGGAGATCTACTCAATGGTAATGCCCTGCCAGAGCAATGTGAAGGCATCAGATATGCCAACGTTGTAACTTCTGTATTTCTCAAGATGACAGAAAATCTGCTGTGGTGGTCACAGGAGTGACTGAGAGTTTCCAGTCAGCCATGAATTTTAGGGGAAGATAGCTCATTTGCACAACTTGATTCATGCATACTGAAAAAAATCTGAGTGCTTCCAGGAAGATTATATAGCAAATAATCAACCAATTAAATCTTTATTGTATAAGGAAAGAATGGAGATGCAAGGTATTTTCTTCCTTCCAGTTTTCTGATTCTATGTGATTATTATCACTGACTTTGAATGAATAGATAATTTCTTTTTGAATTGCAGGCTACAGATTGTTCCACATCTACTCAACTCGGCAAATTATGGCATCACTTCTGAATTGTAATTAATCCCCATGAAGTCCAAATACTGGAGATGACAGCCTTCTGTTACTCTCTAAGGAGTATTCCAAACACCAGTAATTTTATTGTTTATTTTTCATGCTTCAGTGAATTTTTTCCTATTTTTCTCAATCTTTGTATAACTTCACACAAAAAAAAATTGATGTAGGAAATGTATTCTGGTTTCACTTCCTTGAGCAAATTGACAGTTAAAAATGTAAACATAGACTATATATAGGTATTCTGAAATATTTTTGGTAGGAGTACAATTAACTTCAAAAACATATTGAAATTCTAAGCAATTATATCTGTCACATATTACATGTGGTAAGAAATTGATATTTTTGGAAGTTTTTCTATGTCAAGCAGTTTATACTTATCATTAAATTGGGATCTAATCCAGGAACTGTCCTTTCTTTCCTTATTTGTCAGTTCACAACCAGGAGGCTCAGAAACAGAAGGTTGTTGGGAGCTCCAGCGCCATTTGAACAATAATTCCTCACAGTGATCTTGTAAAGCGTATTTATAATTTATGATGTGCTAGAAAATTGCTAAGAAAACTCCATCCAGAATTTGAAATTGTCTTCTTTGATCTCTTAGGAAAATAGCCTGCTCCAAATACAGTCAAATGTTCCAAGCGGAGTGGCAGACTTAAAGGTCTCACTTGTCAGTAAACTGTTGGCATTAAAACGAATTAAACTTCTGCTTGACTTTCTGTAGAGCATCATCATAATTCCTTAGCAAGGGATGGGGGACCTTGATCAAAATCAAATTTCAATGTTACAGTTTTCCATTTTATTCTATCAGGTTGAGTTAAGAAATTTCTGAGAGTCTTCCTCAGCCTTCACACTTATAAACCAGATGGTACTGGAAATGAAACATTTAAAAATCCCTGAGATTTGTGTACTAGTGATGTAAGACTGTGATACTCGTGATCATATGGAATTTTACTGATATGACGTGCAGAGATACTTCAGACAAGTCTATTATTTTTGACCCTTTTATTTACTATCTCTGTGACACTCAAGTAGCTTAGACATAACTAAAGGAAAAGAACAGTAGTAAAATATGTCACAGGATGCCTACATCTTAATAAGTTTAAGTTGGGTTTTACTGTCTTTAAAAACTAAAACCAAACCAACAGTAATTCTACAAAAAAATGTATTCGAAGACTTTAACGAAGAAGTCAATGAGAGAAACTAAAAGAGAGAAACTTCTGGAAAAACAAAAAAAACCCCAAACCAACCCAACCAACCAACCAAAACCTCCAAAAGCATACATCCAACCAAACTTAAATCAATCAAAACCCCAAACATTACAATTTTCTGAAATTTCTGGAATGTCATCATTCATTTCACAACGAAATCAGAGTTTAGTTTTGGTGCTGGGAGCTTCTGACTTTCTCCTTGTACATCGCCTTTCGCACCTCTGTAACTCTGGAGAGAGATGAGGGCTATGGTACAGGCACTGTTCATGCCCAGTGCTGTCACACACCGTCTGCTCCCATGCCTTGTGAGGCTGGGATGGGTATCCTCATTGCTAAGTGCCAAGGGGAAATAGGGCTCCGGAGAATTTCACTGAGGGTTGTACACCTCTGGTGTGGATGAACCACAATTTTTCCACAGTAGGAGACATTTCTGCTTCGGATTTTCCTTGTTAGTCCAGCAAATACAGTAATGTTGCTGCTGCTTGCAGGCTGTGGGCTTTATGCTGAGTTTGCAGGGTGTCAGAACTGAGGCTTGTAAGGGTTTTTCTGAACTTGACCTGATGCGGTGTTTTTTTTCACTTGATTTATCTGGAATAGAATTTTTTTTCTAATGACCATGTGTCTATGTCTGATTAATTTTGTTTATATTTGCATAGTTTCAAAATGATTGCCACAGTAGAAAGGAGTATTTGTGTAGAATAAAATATTGGTAAATCTAACATACAGTTGTGGTACTATACAGGCATGTGGTACTATACAGTCATTTTATTGTAGATACAATAAAAAAATTCTGAAATGTAGGAATGCAAGATGCAGTGTGCATGTACAGCACACGAGAGGAGACAGAGATTGGCACTGAAAATCCTAATGCTGTAAGAACGCCCCACTAATTGTTGGAGTCCAAGGCACGCCTCTGGCTGCCTTGGGAGGTCAGGGCATGGCTCGGGCTGTCCTGGGTGGTCAGGAGCCCCGGCAAGGGGGTCCCAGACCCTGGCAAGAAGTCCAGAATGACACTGTGTTTGACCTTAGCCCATCGGAAAAGTTACCAACACTGCAAGAGTCAGTGCAAACCATGAGAGTGTAAAAATGAGTAGTAGTTTAGTATTTTCCAAGGTAAGAAAGTAGATTTTAGGATTTTTAATATGAGGACGAAGGGTTTAAGATGGAGGATTTTGGGCGTTGCCCTGTTCTTCTTCTTCATCTTCTCTAGTAGTTGTGGCACAAAATGATTGGTAGAATGAAAAAGAGGTAGAAATTATGTGTCTAGAATAGGTGCAAAATTAATTGGTATAAAATAGTAAATAATAAATACATTGTGAAGAATGGTTGGACCTTGGAAAGGGTACAAAAAGGACAGGGACGGCCCAAGACTGGGCAGTTCCCGCTTGGTTTTGGCTGGCATCAGACGTGCAGACGGAGCTTAGAACAAATTAGAGATAAGAAGAAATAAACATCTTGAAACAGCATCTGCAGGCCTTTCTGATCTGTTTGGGCTCGAGGTAAAACTTCACAGTGGCGAAGATAAGAACCAGCATTTGTGCGGAGTGCTGAACTCCCACAACTAATGGTCAGTGAACTGCAGAGCTGGGAACTGAACAAAATTAGGCTTGGAGTTAACAGGGATAGAACATGCACATATGTAACATATTTAATATAACATATTTAATATAACATATAAATATAATATAAGAAAATTATAATAAATTCACACAGAATGTGAAATTTCACATCAATGAAGAAAAAGCAAACAGTACAACATCTTAAAAATTGTATAATAATGCCAAGTACAACTTAGAGTGCAGAGGAAGAAATCATCATCATCAACCTGACATTACCCAGGATGGTAATAACTCACCATTCCAATTCTGAATACATATTAGGATTCCAAGAAGCAATGGAAGCATGGACATAACAATAGAAATTGGGGAGATATTAAGAAAAATATTTATACCAAATTAAATTCTACTGTTAATTCTGAGATTTTTTTTTGTTTTATTATTTTTTGCTTCTCTTTATTTCTTTTTCTATAGTAATTAGATCTGTGATAATAACAAGTCTTTGAAAACTTGTCGGTGAAAGAAATGTGATTGTTTTCTTCTCTCTTTCCTCTTCATGTCAGATGTTTTTATGCTTCTCAATCACTGCCAAAAGGGAAGTGGGGTTTGTCTGCTTCCAATACTGTTACTGACTTTTGTCAGCAACCAGCTCCAGCTTTTTCAGCAGCATTGCCTGCCCATTTTGAGTCCCTTGCTCTTATCTTGCTCTTTGCCACTCATCTTGCAAGTTATGTTGCTCGTCTCATACTTTTCCATGCTACTGAAGTACAACAGCAGAAGTCTTTTCCCTTTGGTGGTTACATTGCTCACATACTTACCTAAAATGCTCATATGTTGTGTGCAGCTGTGTCACCACAGTGTTAAAAAATGTTTATACACTGTAACCAGTTACACCGGTTTAGTATATTTACGTACATTTACATTCAAGTCATGTCAGTTAGTTGTGTAAGTTTTACAGGCTTCTGCTTTTTCTACAGCTGAAAAATAATTATTCTTCATAAATCGAAATCAAACTATCAAACAGAAAAATCTTGTATTTCTTATAATCAGCATCTCAACTTTCTTGAAGCGGATGTGAATGTTGGATTGTGTTTTGGGGTTTTTATGTTGTTTCTTGTTTGTTTTGGTGGGGGGGAGGTTGTGGTTTTTTTCCTTTCTCTGCTTTGTTTTCTACCTGTTACAAAGCTCAGCTGATTAAACAAATTCCAGTTGAGCTTTTTGACAGGAAAAAAGATATCTCTGGGATTGCATATTTTGCCCTGTTGTGATACGTAGAATGCATATTGGTGGATTTGGAAATGTCTCTTGATTGCCTCAAGCAGTCTTCAATGACAAAGAAAAAGTTATTGAATTTTGCAGCACTACCTATGACAGAGATGTGATTGATGAGAAGCAGATGTAAAAAGCTTAATGTAAGTCTGTTTGATAAATGGGATCTCATTTCTTTCTCACCTGCTGAAATGGACAGAATTCAATTTTTTTTCCTCAGTTTTAAGATATATAGGAGAAATACTACTCAATCCTTTCTTAAATGAGAATATTTCACATGCTTATTTAGTGATGAACCACAGTGTTAAAATTCCTAGTTCATTTCAATCTTGTTTACAGAGAAACATATATATATATATATATATATATATATATATACTCATCTTTTGAAGGGAGTTCAATTCAAATTTTTTGCTTAATATGTTTTTGTAAGTTTTCTATCTAGAATCATAAATCTGCAAATTGTCAAAGACAAAAATGACTGGAACCATCTACTGCCTAAACTGAGCTTAACTGTAAAAAGAACAGTGTACTGGAAGAGGACCCTGTAGAAAATCATGGGAAATTTTTATGACTCAAATCCCAGTTCCTACCCTTTATATCTACACCCTCTTTCTTCAGGAAGGAAAGTAGTCTGAAACAAGCCTGTACTTGCTGTACACCCCTTGGCAAACTTACATTGAGTGATCCATGTGGATGGAAAATTCAGATGAACAAATGACTCAAAAAGCATCATAGATGGATTTTCAAATAACAGAAATGTTCAGCAACATTTGAATATGTATTTATCAAACACAAAAGCCATCCCGTATATGACTAAAAACAAACTACTAAAAAGATGAAAGATTAACCCCCTCAAATGACAATCTGAAAGTCTGATTTTTGGTAAATTCTGCGGTTGAGAAGGGAGAGATTAGATTGATTGCGTGTGTACTTGCTTCTTAGTTTTCTTCTACTGACAGCCGCTAGTTACCTCATACAAGATTTCTTTGTATGTGGTTTTACTGTTGTTTTTCTGTAATATGGCAGAATATATATGCTCTCTATCCTGCAATTTTAAAATTGTAAATTATTTGAAACCTGATTGTAAGCAGAAAAAGAAAACAAAAAGAATAATAATTTTAGAATGTCTGTGTCACAACAGTAGTTTCAAGAGACTGGTAGAAGAGCTGTAAAGGAAAAAGAAAATATGGAGGTCCAAGAATGGAAAAGGAAAAAAAATCTATCACCAGTGGAATGAAAGGACAAAGAGGAAAAACAAATAAAGTCTTGGAGGAAGGAGAAGGACACAAAAATATTTGTGGTTCCTCCAGATAAAATACCAAACTGCAGCTCTTGTGGGCCATTCTTCTAAAAGATAGAAATGATAACAGCAGAAACTGCTGGTCACTGACTTTAACTTAATTTCTCATAATTTAGTTTCTTTGCTCTTCCTAGAACCTGTTCTGCTGTTTTCTTTCATCCTTTGAAAAATAAAGATTGAACTAACTTCACACAGTCAGACGAATTACATATTAGAATATGCTTTTCAATTTTTGACTGTAACAGAGTGCTGAGCTAAGGTTTTCCAAGCACTGTCTACAATTACAAGATTTATTATATGATTTATGGTTGTTTCCATTAAAGGCTATCATTACATATGTAGTTAGTTATATTTTAGATGTGAATTGTTTGGTACTCACCAACAATGTTTTCCTTTTATTTCATCATTTGTTTATTCAGATTGTGATTTTTCTGCCTCAGTGTGAGGTGGAGTACGCAACAGTGTGCTAGGATATGCAGACAGGTGCTGAAGGACTGGCCTGAGATAACAGAAGAGACCACAAAATATTGTTGGATGTGAGATGAGACATGGAAAGGGATGAACCTTTCCAAAGGAAAGGAGGAAAGGCAGTAAGGGAAGAACACCACCTATCACAGTCTGAATGAGAAAATGGAAAGAAGGGCATAATAAAAGTAGCTGGTCTTCTTTAAACAAGCTGCTTGTCAGCACACTTGTCTGACTGAGCCTTGGACCTTTTATGTCTGAACTTACTCTCTGTTTGCTGTGTGTGTAATTTACTGGGGCATTTCAAGCTCTTAATTGAGGGAGACATGCATCTGCAAATGCACAAGATCTGAGACACCTATTAAGGAAAGAGCCCAGGGTCTGGCCTTGGTTATCAGATGAACTTAGAGGTATTTCCAGTGTTCAAGCAGGGTGGGAAGGAAAAAACTCTGGGCCCCAGAAACCCACTGGATTCGACTTCAACTTTGTGCGTTTATTCAGTGAAAGTACTTAGGAATCAGGACGCAGGAATTGCATGATTTGACTATGTAGATAAATCTGTCGTGGCCCTGAAGCTGCTAATAAAGATTCTCAGCTTGCCATCTAGGCACTCAGAAAGAGCACCTATACAGCCCCTTTGTTACAGCACACATGTTCCAGAAAATGATGGCACTATATTTTATAGCAATACATCCATCTGTTAGTTGAAATGTGAGATCAGTTTCCTAAGGAGACACTATCCAAATGAAAAAGGCTGCTCATTCTCTTTGAAATAAAAATATGCTAGATCTTGTACCAATTCTTCTCAATAATTTACAGCAGTTCTATCCTTTTCGAAAACTCTAATAATAAATTAATCATCTTTAAGATGCAAATCAGTGATATATTCAAAGGTTGTTTTTGACTGATGCATGTCTTCAGTAGTCCACTTCTAGAAAACATTTGGGAATTGATCTCTACAGAAGTGTTCCAAATCCAGTTGTGTTGGTCTCAATTTTCTCCACCAGGAGTGTGGATTTTTGTTCATACTTGCTGGTTTAAACCTCCAGCATAAATCCTATTTGGTTCAGCTCCATCTGAAACAGACTGCTTGCACATTACCCAACAGAAATATTGGGTTCTTAACAACTGTACACGGACAGAGTCCCGGTTTGACTATCTCGTACTTTAAGGGAAGAACTATGCCAATATTAGTCTGAGGAAAAAAATTGGCTTTAATGAAAATCGTAACTTGTTTAGCTTTCACACATTCCAAAATTTTATTTGTACTCTCTTCCATCTCCTCTGTTTTATACTAATGTGATCCAAGATTCAATGAATTTTGCAAATGGATTCTCTTAACTTAAATAAACCTTTAGTCTGGCTTTGAGAATCAGATGTCTGTAGTGAAGCTTTTTTTAAAAATTAATAATACAATAAACATGGTCCCAATTTTTATTGTAATTTTCATCTCATGGCTCATAATGCATTTCTTTATTCCAAATTGATGTTAAAAAAATGTTCTTTCTTAAAATGATGGTGTAAACTTCTACTTCATTTGTTCAAAATACTTTTATAGTTACTGTTTATAATACTCTATATAACAAGTAAACAAAACGCAAACCAGCTTGAATTTTTTGAAAATAAAAAGCATTAGCTTCTAAACATGTCAGAATTAATGGAAATCACAAAATCTTTTTTTTCTATTTTAATTCAAATACTCCTATGAGATATATTATAGCAAACTTTTCTGGTCATCAGAAGGGGTATCAGTGATTAATTGCTTTGTTAAACAAGGTCTGTGTATGCTGACTTAACAGAGTCTGTTAGTAAAAAAAAAAAATAAATATTTTAAAATGTCTTTACCATGATATTTAAAATTATATACTGTTTTTTCTTGCACTTGTTAGTGCAAGAGAATCAAACAATGTAAAATATAAGTAATTCAAATTTATTTACTAAAAATATAAGTAAAAATCAAAGCAGATGTTCTAATGCACATTTAATTTTTAAAAATGTAACATTTTTAAGCAACTTATTCTGATTTTATTAAAGTAAACTCAGGTTTAAGCAATGAGAGGGCAAAATATACTGTGTAAGACTATTATTTTAGTGTTTGTCCTCTAAATCTTCTCATAAATTATATCACCTGACAGCTTCTTCGGGCAACCCAGAAGTTGTAGTTAAGGTCTTGACAAAGATTAAATCAAAATGATTAACAAAGATTAAATCAAAATGATTAATGCATCCTGCTTTAAAAAAGCCCTAAGCATAATTCAAAGTGCAAACAATTCCTGACTATGGGACAGAAAACAATATGTTTACAATGGCGATTGACACTGAATTTAATATATGTTGTGACTTATTACATATTGCTACTGGCTTGACAAAACACTATAACATGCCTTATTTCTCTGTTTTTCATTGCTCCATTAAAATAAAGTGGTACAAAGACCTCTACAGAGACAGGGCATTTACTATAACCTTTTCATTTGTCTAAACTCTGACTGTAGTCTCCTAGTTCTGATTAGGGCATTCCTACAAATTTATTGTTTGTCTAGCTCATTTTAAATGACAAATCCATAAACTCTTTGCATGAAAATAATATTCCCACTTGATGAATATGACAGAAGTGTAAATTTACCAGTTTTAGGCATGAAGCTTCATAGTTTCATTAGTCCACATTCTGCCAGCAATTTTGCTAAATTTCACCATGGAAGTAGGATTTTGCCATTACTACTAAAAAACATCAGGCACTATATGGCATACAGACTGCTGGGACTCTGGGCTTTCAGAGATTGTATCACTCTCAGTTTTAACAACTGTATTGGTCAAGTGACTATTCCCTCACCTACTGCAGCTTCAGCTTGCTGAACCACAAACATAGCAAGGGTCAGAGAAAATTAGGTGGCCATTGTGTAAGAAATGATAGACTTTCATGTCAAATAAGGCTGGAGAAGGCAGTTGTACAAATTCCAGACGTCAGCTGGAAAGCAAGAAATCTGTGAGTAGAAGGAAAATGCATTTGTTTGAGGGCATAATACAAAGCAGAAAGAAGATACTAAAATGACTAGGATTTTTCTGTCAGAAAATACTTTATATTGCTGTCTTGTCACAACTCCCCACCCATCTTTTTCTTTACAAAATCTGAGAAGTATGAACCTCAGATACAAGGTTCACTGAAAGGATATGCATAATACCTGAGAAAAAGTGTACACAGGTATAGCATCCCTGCTTAACAGTTCTGTCTCTAGTTCTGTATTTTCAGTGTAATTAGACTGAGAATAAATTCTTTGCTTTGTAAATACAGTAAGTTTATTTTTTTTTTTTTGTTGCAAGAGTTTGAATGTGGCGGTACTTATAAGCAAGATGAATAGGAACTTAATTCAGTTTCCTGCCTTACACATTAGTGTCATCTGAGATGCCTGGGGAGTTGAGACATCCATATATTACCAAGAGTTATCCCCATTCCTCTAAACATTCTCTCCTCTTTTCCCCTGTCTATTATTTCCAATGAAATAGACCTATGTATTTTCTTTATAGGGAAAGGGAACTCTCATCAGACACTGCGAGGTTGTTCCAAGTCATAATTGTGAAAACTTTCCCTTATTTTTCAGTGTTCTGCTTGTGTTCTGCTGCATTAGTGATTTTTACATTGAAGTTTGAAAAATATAGAATTAGCACTGGTAAATAGTGAAAATGCACAGTAGAAATTAGAGGAACAGAAGGGAGATTAAGGGACTATCTCATTTCAGCTGTTTGGAATACATTTTGAGATAGATGAGGCTAGTTGACTTTAATTTTACTTTCTTTTATAATTACTGTTGCTTATATTTTCTATTCCAACTGTTAGAGTCACAATAAAAAAGTTACAGTGAGGAAAAAAGAAAGCAAACACTATGTATTTACCTCATCAAAGTATGAGTTAAACCTGTGTTTTCTCTCACTATCCATGTACAGAACAAATTTACACCACTACAGGTCCAAAGCTTATGGTCTTGAGGTTCTGGTGTGTATATTGAATGCAGTCCCGGTAAAAAATACTCACATCAGAGAGACATTGTGGTTACCTGTAAAAACATATAAAATGACAATATATCTATAAAATAGGGTGTAACCTGGCTTAAAAGCCTAAGTCAATCTTTAAATGCCCTCAGAACCCTTTACCATTATTTCACTCTTTGGTGAAACCAAAAAAACATCTGTCATAAGATCATAAAGCACCCTAGAAAGATGAGTTAAAACCTGTGCTTGATATGACATTTATGTCATCCTCCCATTGTGGGGACGGGGATTTTCAGTTGCCAATAATGTCAGTGGTGTCTGGACTAGATATTTAGACCCACACAGTCAGATCACTACACAGAATTAAGCTTTCACACTTTGTTACTGTATTACAGTCACTGCTTAATAGCATTTTATGTGCAGTCAAACTTCTGTGTTTCTTAAATTAACGTGCATGTCAGAACATTTTATGTTGGAAAAGTTTTCAATGCAGTGTGTAATGGATTTGACATAGTTAATAAGAGCTGATAGTATAGTAAGGTTCATCTTATTATTTTTCATTCATTATTTTTGCCCATGTACAGTTTGCTCCCATGTTATTAATAATGCAGCTATTCTTTGGTAGAGGCAGAGCATTACAAATATATTAAGTACCGCTGAAACAGGTACAGAAATGGAGGATGTAAAATTTTAAATCAAAAAAGCTGTGAAGTAATGAGCGTTTAGACAGGAATTAACCAGGCACCATGTGTCAAGATATGGTTTGCCTAAAACACACTTTTCTCTTGGCAACTAAAAGTGAGGAAAGACTTCTTAGGATGATATATTGCTTAAGAACTTCCGATAGCAAGAGCAGTCTCTTGTGATGGCACCATCATGACCTTTATTCAGGATTTAACATTATTGTCATGTAAACTGAAATAAAGAAAAACAAAGCAAAAGAAAAGAAAACGAAACAATGCTCCCAAACCCTCAAATACCTTTTTTAACTATGCACAGCTGAAATACTTCCTGATGTGTAGAATAAACACCCTATTCTAAAGCATTCCTAGTGAATCGGTTTGGTTTTTTCATCCAAGAAAATTCGGTCCCGGTCTTAAAATCACCACATAATTTTTCTGAATACAAAGACATTAAAATTCGTAGGAGACCTCATAGGCAGTACAGCTGTAAACAATTGTTATTTAGATATGCTTGGATAAGGAATTACAAATAACATATACTGATGTGGATAAAATAAGAAAATAGGGTTAAAATAAAGGCTGATTTCTGTTTGCAAAACTCAGAGCATTCATTTTTTTTAAACTATATATGAAATTTTTCATGGAGGTAGGCTTTTGATTTCAGAGCTTGTAAATTGCTGAGTTCAATGCTATGTAAGGAACTCATAATGCTGGTGGCAGAAGATACCAATACCCACATGTATTTGGAAGCATTACCTGAATTAGACAGTTTTAATCCAATTTAATCTGCAAAAATAAGTCTGTATTTGGTAACATATACATATCACTCACTTTAGCAAAATATAGAAGAGAATTTGTTTACAACTAAATCATACATAGCCATGTACTTTCTCTCTTTGTATTAATGCCCTGACATTAGGTTTACAGACTTGTGAGACTTGAATTCAAATAGCTAATGAAAGAATATAAATATCATTATGCAAATGGAAGTATGCTATGCTGTTCATTAAAAATTTTATGAAGGGTTAGCATATCTCACCATTTTTCATGCACAGATCTCAGACAAAAAAAGCTCGAGCGAACAATCCCAATCAAAAATCTGTCCACATCTCAGCCAACATTTAATCAAAGACTGGGAATGCAGCCTTACTATGAGATAGTCTTCATAAGTCAACAGTCAGTGTGAGATCCATGTAATTTCTCTAGCTATCTAAAATCTTCCTGTCTAGTCTGAGCTGATCATTTACACTCTAGCCTTTGTAATGGATTGCTCCAGAGGCAATTATCTCATATATTTTGCAAACTGATTTCAGAATGGGATGAATCAATCTCCTGAACGTCCTGTATGTTTCCACAGAGTACGGAGAGAATCTGTATGGTAAAATTAGAGAACTAGCTTTCAAACAGAAAAATAAAACATAAGGTAAATCCTTTCCAAGTGTCTAGGTATCATGACAATATGTCTGTTGTCACAACAATACATGAAGCTTGAGATTTGGGCATTCATATCATGTCTTTGAATTTGGTGGATAGCAATATGACATCTAAATTTAATTGTAGGTGGAGAAGCCTGAAAATATGGAAAATTAACACTCAGTAGAAGGTCTGGGAAGTAAGGAAGGTTAAATTCTAAACTATTCTAAGGAGTTTCATAGGATGAGAACATAGAATTGAAAGGAAAAATTAGTTTCTGCTCTTGCATAAAACGTGTAATTTAGAACTGTTTGAAAAAATAATATTTATATGATGGTCC
Source organism: Falcunculus frontatus (assembly GCA_013398115.1). Lineage (NCBI taxonomy): Eukaryota > Metazoa > Chordata > Aves > Passeriformes > Falcunculus > Falcunculus frontatus. The sequence goes on along the minus strand of VZRV01005302.1, from coordinate 898,052 downwards.
TCAATCACAGGTAAAAAGGCAATTTTAATCAATAGCAAACTGAAGCTGTCCAAACTAAAAAGATAAAAGAAAAAATCAAAAATTAAAAGGTTCATTATGTGTTTTATAGTATTCATACTTTTCCAGAGCTTTGACGTGGATTGCCACCATCTCTTTCTTAATGTGAACACCCAAAAGCTACTGAAGGGACTTTCCAAGATGTTTGTGTTCTTGAAAGTTTTTCATATGAGCATTCTTCACTGCTATTAGAGGTTCAGTCTTCCCCCTTCCTTTCAGAGGTCTCTTTGTGCAGTTGCTCAAATCAAGCAAAAAACCCGATTTTCTCCCATGTATCTTCTTGATCTTCTAAAAGAATATAATTTATAAACATATATGTGTGTGTGTGTTTGCTTGTGTGTGTATTTTAACTAGAGAAGGAAAAACCACAATAAAACAGTTTTATAACCCATAGAAGTTTCAAAAGAAGAGAATACGAGAGCATCAACAATTTCTTGTACTCCTTTACAAAGAAGCTGACATCTTAGTAAAGCTTACACTGATCCCAAGTTTCAGATGTTAAAAAGAAAGAAAAAATAACTGATGAAATTCTGATATTCTCACTGAGAATTCAGTATTACTGAAGACTATGTTGTCTGTTTTAGAATATCATATATATTACCAAAACAATTAAGGATAAATTTTAGTGTAGTCATAGCTTCAGTTCTGGTATGGTATTCTTTGTGCATGCATTCTTAGAGATCTTCTTCAGCATCTTTTCATCATAATAATTAAAATTTCAACAAATTATCTTCCTGCCAGAGCCCATAAAGTGTCTTTAATGTCCCAAAATCAAGTCCTGAGTAGTAGCAAGTAGTAGCTAGAACAGCCACTGGTCTACAAGGAACTGCTAAAGGCCTATAAAGATGATAATTTCTAGGCAGTATGCCAGAACTTCCCTTTCTGGTTCCTCTAAATATGGCTATTTAGAGGAATAAGCATGGCACACTGTTTTAGTGGTTCATGGAGTCTCCCTCAATTATTGAACACTTGAGTAGACACAATTCTGAGCAACCTGACTTAGCTGAAGTTGGATCAAAAGATCTCAGAGCTCTCTTCTCACTCCACCACTCTTTGATTCTGTGATTTTATCTTTACCTGAATAACAGTTTCCCAATTAAAGAAATCAGTGCAGTTGAAATAATTTAGGAACTGAAAATTTGGACCATGCTGGACTGATCTGGTGTGTTCATTCTCCATGTTTAAACCCCCAAACCTTTCAGCCATCTGTTTCCTGATGATTATTCTTAGTGGACTTCTACCTCTGGCTTTGCAATGAACAGCAACAGCTAATCAGAGTAGGTTTGCAAAAGGAAGTGTTATTTGTTGAGATCAGTAAGAGCCATTAATTATTTCTATCCAAATTTTTCAGACACTGCAACAAAATAATTCATTGAACCACCTTAGACTACTTTTGAGGCTTTTTTGGGAGATGGGATAGGCGTTTATTCCATCTATAGATTTATATACACACAGAAAAATGTATTAATTATGGCATAAGAAATCTGTCGGCTGTTACAGCATGCTGTGTTCCATCATTGTCCTTCTAGACAACTTCATATGCTATTAGAAAAAAAAAAAAATATTAAAAAGCAAAAAAAAAAATCTCATTGCCCCTAAAAAAATTTACTGTGTTTTTGTGCTCTGGCATACTAATGTGGTCACATTACTTTTGGGTCACTTCCTCAGCCATACATTACCCTTTAGTTCATTTGCTACCGTAGAAGTGCATGAACTGCTCATGAACTGCTAATATTAAATGTGTGGGTTTTGCTAAAGGAAAACTACTGACTTTATGATATGGGCTTTTGATTAGCTCCTTTTCCTCAGCACTTCATTTTCTAGTAAGAGAATATTCAGCATATTTCTGTATATAATTATACAGAGAGACAATTCAAGGCTCACACTGTACTTCAGTTCTCTAGCTCTACATAATTGCTTTCAATTTAAGAATGCTGAAGGCCAATTAAAATGGACAATTACTGAGATTTTATTAGTTCAGTTACAGCTATGTAAGCTTTGAAATTTCCAAACTCTTGAAGAACTAAATATGCCTGAAGGTATCTTTAGAAACTTCCATGTACCTTGATTTATGACTTTGTCTTTGGTAAAACAAACATTTTGTTTTAATTATATAATTAAGGGAAGAATGCAATTGTGAAGAAAGCTGAGAAAATCATTGAAAGAAGACTTTCTGGTAGCTATTAATTTTTCAGCACACTAAGGTAGGGTTTCAAAAGTAACCTTTTGTTGTAGGAAAAACAAAAAATCAATGTGCTTGAATCAAGTGGTATTTAAGAATCCAGGGTGAAATTTAGTTACATGCCCTTTAGACACATCTCATTTTTCAGAAACAGACCCGTCCAGGTGAAAACATATCTGTTTACACATAGGAAGTGACTGAGTAATGAAAATCTGTATAGCTCAGCATTTTCTTAATTTCTAAACCCTGTTAGAGCTCCTAAATTAGGAACATTGCCACCCAACTCCTTGAGAGGTCAGTCCCGCAGAACACTGGTGATCTTACATAGTCCTCAAGATGAACATTCATGCATTTCACCAGCTGCTTTACCTTTTTTTGCAGCTGGTAGACTTTTAAATTTTTTTTAGTTGAAAAGAGCAATGAATAGCACAATAACCAATGATTTCCTCTGCACCTTCACTTTGGAATCACGTTCTTTCTTCTTGCTCCCTTGTCCAGCTTTCCTACATTCATACCTTGAGTTTTTCACTAAATATTCTCAGCTAGATTCATGAATGGTTATGTGTACACAAAATAAAGTTTAGCATTACATGAACTGTGTGTCTAGAGCTCAATCTGGGGTGAAGTGCAATCTATACAGCGAAGGAAATCTCTATAGAGCAGCAATTCCTTGAACAATAAAATGCTTGAGGTGGATTTACCTGCCCCTTTCCTTACAATGAATATTCCAGTAACATCAACTAGCCTTTGAATTTCTACAGACTTTTATCAGAGTATGAATTAGGACAAGGTAACTTTTGATACAGAGAAAATTCGAATCACCAGGCTAATAAAAATTTTAAAGAATAACTTGCAGAACAAATATTTTCCTTTCTGCTCTAAAATAACTAATGACAAGCATGTCACTGTCATTTTTCTTAGGTTTTCTGGGAATTTTGATGCTCACAAATATTTATGATTCAGGCATCTGTTAAAATAAAATGTTTTAGAAAGAGATTCTTTTCTGTCTGTATTATTTGTTTATATTGTGTAGGGATCATGCTTTAATTTAGAAAACAGATGTTGTGATCAAGAATAAAGGTATCTCTCTGCCACGGTCTACTGAGACGTACATCTTGGAATGTTCCTTTACACTGCAGTTGCAGTTGTCTTTTAAATAGAAACTCCTTCTTCCGAAATGTTCTTTGCATAAAATAACCTTTACCTTACCTTAAATTGTTACTCAGAAGGATTTTTCAAGTTGTAAATTATGTGGGGAAAAAAGGAATAAATGTTTGCTGATTTTGATTCTGTAATATTTGTTTAGTGCTGCTTTGTTGTAAGTATTTGTTTTGGTTTTATTATTTTTTCTCTGTTTATTTTATTTTATTTGATGACCAGAACTGTTATAAAGACAATGGAAGTGCTCAGATATGCATTTTGAATTTCACAAAAATTAATTACCTTATTCCTTGCTTATGTTTTAATGAAAATTTTGAATAATTATGTAAAACAGCTGTCCTTTCTACTCTAAGATTACTAATGCCAAGCATGTCACTGTCATTTTTCTAATGTTTTCTTGGAATTTTGATGCTTGCAAATGTGGTCATTTTTTAGGTATTTTCCTGTTAAGCATCTCAGAACCAGAAAGAACATGGAAACGTAAAGGAAAATTTTAATTAATTTATAAGAAACCTTTATTACTGAAATTTAAACACTTACCTTAAAATTCTTTGACTACATTAGGTTGTGGATTTGGAAAAGTCACTTTAAACACTTGTGTCCCACTCCCCTGCCCCTGCTTCTGGCCTTTCTCAAGAGAAGATCAGTGAATGGTGAACTGCAACAATCAAAAATCTGTCAAAACGGACTAGGAACATACCAGTAGGATTCTTATTGCTGGTATTCTCACAATAAATTAAAAAAGAAACTAAAATTAGAACATAGCCCTTTCAGTGAATCTGGAAAAATGGTTCAACTAATATTCTTTTTTTCAGTTCAGAACATGAGCTAAGGAACATTATCACTTAAGAAATTTTGGCAGAGATGGACAGAAAATGTCTAAATTATATGGTCTGCCTGTCAAGTCAGACTTCAATTCTAAGTCTTGGGTCATGGCAAGCACAGTTACTTCAGGGTGAAAAGGGAAGCCAGAATTCTGAACACTTGATTTCTTAAAATATCGTACCCAGTTCTTGGAAATGGAAATGAAAGAGTTGAAAATCAGAACTCTGTTCATTTTGATAAACATAATCTATACTGTGGGTATGTAAAGCCAAGAGATTTTCGGCCAAGTAAATTTCTTGGTCTTGTGAAACCATGGGGCTCAACCAAGCTCTACCAGAAAGCAAGCAAACAAACAAATTAGTCAAACAATTGATTTAGGAAATCAGGCTGCCGATGTTAACATATTATGGTTTTCTCTCATCACCAGTTCTTCATTTCTCAAGAATTAAAGTTCTGGGTTGTTCATTTCACTTTCCTTCTGACTCCCAAAAGTGAGAGTCTCCTTGATATACCTGATTTCTGGTTCAGGAATGTCTGCCTCAAAAATTTTCAGAGCTCACTTGCAGCTTTACTTAAAGCTCCTGATCAATAGAAAAGTAGTTTTAGATGTTTGACTAAGACAGGAACCTTAGCAGTTTTGGGCTGATGCTTTGTTAAAGAATGATAATAAAATTTCTGAGGCCATTAACAGAGTTGTACAGTCTGCCTTAAGTTAATGGATATTATTCATAACTGACATTCTCTCTGCCTGCACAAGAAGCTTAAAGAGTGCATCTCCTGCTCTGATGTTTACTCTTCAATCCATAGGATCTCTTTTATCACTTAAAACAGTATAAGCATCTCGGTGAAATGAACCTTTCTATGAGGCAGGGAGATACAAAGCAATTTTTGTGTGGTGTGTGAAAGTTAAAGTTTATGTCTTCATAAAAAACATTTTAATACATTTTCAATGAGCTCAGTCAACCCTGTTATCTGGTATTACATATACATAAAAAAATATGTGTAAGAAAACTGGAAAATATATTTGTTAATACCACTGCCAAATTCAAGATGGGAAGATAGTTATAATCAGATCAGCTTCAGGATTTGAAGAAGAGATAGACTTCTGCAATTTCCTAGTCCAAATGAACACTTCTGAAAGTCAGAGTTAGGTTAATAACCTGATAGAGTGAGATATTACAGCATACTTTTGGAGCCTGCTGATCACATATTTTACAGGATGTGATTTTGACGTTAGGTTTTGTTGCTAAATTTCTTTGTGATTTTGTTCAGATTATTTAATCCTGAACACTTCCTGGGATAATTATACTTCCCTCTACTAAGAGAAGGTAAATAAATTAGAGAGTGGGAAAACTGGGACAAGAAGGATAGTGTAAATAACTTTGAGGAAACTGATGCTGCTTTTATCTAAATATGACAAAAAACCTCATTCTAATATTTCTGAAATGTCATCTTGTTGAGGAAAAAAAACAATTCAAATAATTCCTAAGGTAAGTGGAGGTATACCTACACTTTCATCATATTTGACTTTTCTTCCCTTTTTTGTTGTTAATTTCCCATCCGACAGCTGCATGAGGTCTACTAACAGGCACGTTTATATAAAGAGATACATTTTTAATATATACCCTTTTAATAGCGTTTTTCAATGCTTTTGTTTGTGTTCAAAACAATAACCAAGATCATCATAATGAGATAGCACACACAGTGTACAAAGAAACTAAACTAAAAAAAATGTTGAGTCTTCACACTGGATTTATTATTTGAATTAATCTCAGTCACAAAAGAATAGGGTTTTTTATTATTTTTGTGTTTATGGTGATCAGGAAACTAAAAGCCAATTAAATGGCTGATTTACTACCTAAACCACTTTGTTTAAATTATATTGTCATAGAATTAGTATACCCAATGAGAGATACTGTCTGTCTCTACCCTCATGAGACTCTACTTGGAGCACTGCATCCAGCTCTGGGGTCCTCAGCAAAGGAAAGACATGAACCAGGGGAGCCCAGGGGAGGGCTAAAAGATCAACACAGGGCTGGAGCACCTCTCCTATGGAGACAGGCTGAGAGAGTTGTGGTTGTCCAGCCTGGAGAAGAGAAGGCTTTGGGGAGACCTCATTGTGGTCTTTGTATACTTTGAGAGGGCTTATAAAAAGGAAGGAGAGGGACTTTTTACACAGGGAGATAGCGACAGGACAAGAGGCAAAGTTTTTAAACCAAAAGAGGGAAGGTTTAGGTCAGATGTTAAGAAGAAATTCTTTACTATGGGGGTGGTGATGCACCGAAGCTGATTTCCCAGAGAGGTTGTGGATGCCCCATCCCTGGAAGTGTTCAAAGCCAGGCTGAAGCGGATCCTGAGAAACCTGATCTAGAGAATGTTATCCCTGCTCATGGCTGAGGGGTTGAACTAGATGATCTTTTAGATTCCTTCCAAACCTCATCATTCTATGATCCTGTAATTCTATCATATACTGGTTTTTGTTTTCTCTTTTAGAGTACAGTCAGGGTGGGAAATACTCGAGTATTTTGATAATGTCAATAACTAGGCTAATCATGGTGGTTCGGTCAGGGTGGTATCAAAGCTTCCTAACAAGTTCTCACAACAGAAAAAGTAAGGTTCTAGGGAACTAATTAACACAAATAAAGTCTCAGATTACTCAATGGAAACAGAGATTCATAGAATCTTACAAGGATATACATAAATTACTACGGCATTCATATCGTTCAAACATAAAAAGGACAAAATTTGCACTTGTTATAAAATTATTCAGGGTAGTCAAAAGTAAAACAAAACACAATGAAATATGGAAAGGTGTCATGATTTTGATTGTCCACGTAACAAAATGAAAGATGAAGTTTAATGATGACAAGAAAAAAATAATAAATACTGAAAAATGTATCCCTAACTTACAATGAAGATTTCAAATTTAGTTATTTTCACTTGCTTTCCACATTAATGACTAAGATATACTAAATAAATGAAAGCTCTCAGCTTGAAAAAGAGCTAAATAATGTGAGTTATGGCAAATGTTCATAACATTTTGAATACAGAGAAAATTAATATAGAAGTTGGACTCGATCTGACAGTTGGAGTCCATGTTCTTAAAGGTCTTTTCCAACCTAAATTCATTGACTATTCATGATTAAGTATTTCTCATAGCATAAAAAATTCTGATGCAGTTACCAGATACCTTGCTTGAAATAAATAAAAGCATGCATATTTGACATACTATACTTGAATTACAGGACTCTTTTCTACCAGTTACTGTAGAGCTCAGTAGAATAAATGCATCAGAGAAATAATAGGATAAATTAGTGAAGAAAGCATCCATCAGTACGTAATAAGTACAAAGGTCTGAGTGAAATCTCCAGATATAGAACTCCATAAACTGCAAATTCTTGGAAAAATCTAAGGTGCTCTGATTTTTTTTTTGTTTTTCTTTTTTCAGTTTATTTCTTAGAATAATTCCTCAGTGCAAATGACATGGTTCAGTTGTCTAGCCAGTCCTTTGAACTGGCCCACATTATCTCTTTCTATATTCTTATGTATAATGCAATACATAATATTCATAACAAATATTTTCTTAGTATTCTTATTAGTTTTTTTACAATGTTGACCCTTTTTATAAAAATTGTTTCTACATCCCATTTTATAACCTTGCATATGCATCACAAGTCTGAATAAATGGAAACACTGTCTTACCTTGTTAGTGAATTTAATTGAATAAACACTTACAGATAAATAACGTCTGTTTTTCCACCTACTCAGTCATTCTTGAAACAGTAATGAATGTCTCTCTTTCACATAGGTCGGTTCAAACAGAATTCCCAGTAAATGAATTCATCATAAAAACATCTCTAATTATTTCATTACCTGCTACTCTGCTATTCCTTGGTCACTAAGTTACTGCAGTTGGTTTTGTTCTGTTGAATGATTTCACATAGGCTTTTTGCACTTCCGGGTGGCAGCAGCCAGAGTCTTTACTGCAAAGTTAACTCTTTCATGCAGTGTATGCCATGCCCAGCAGGGCTACAAGAAACACCAGGGAGGCCACTTCAGAGCTGGGGTATCCAGACACCTGTATCCGGCTCTGCTATACATTGTCTTCTAAGACCTGTTTATTGAAGGAAGAGAGGAAACAGAAGTACAGATGACAGTTTAACAAATGCTGCTACATTTTGCAGCTTGACCTCCAGTATTTCAGCTGGGTTTGGAACCCTTTGCCCCATAAAATATACGACATTTGGCCTCAGCTACGGCCCTGAATGCATCCGTGACCCTCAAGGGTTTGGCTGCTGGGACTGAAGGCTGGGTCTCGCGCAGGGCAGCTGAGTGACCTGGGATCCTTCTGCAGTAGTGACAAAAAGATGAGAGAAGCTTTATTTCTTCCACCTCTCTGCTCAGAAGCTGCTTTCAAGACTCTTGGTCCTTTCCTGTGATGGGTTTCCATTAAATACTTTAAAAAGCCATGCAAATCAGCACTTTCCTACAATAAAAAATTAATAGCTACCACAAAAGCAATTCTAAAAGAATCCATAAACATAGTGACTTTTTTTTCACAGGTATTTTTTGTGCTTTCTGTACTGTGTGGGATTTCCCCCTCTTGCTTTCATGCAGGGAAGAAGAAACAGTAGCAAAACTAAACATTAGTAAAATCAAGACCAGAGAGATCTAAAAATCTTTAGAGTGTATATCCTCCATATTCTGTACACACTGGCAAATACTAATGTCAATTTCTTATTCTTAGTGTCTTTGACATGCACGGTAAGTTTCTTGACTATGAACTCACACAGCATGATTTCTTTCTCTTACATGTGAATCATGCTCTCCCAAAGTCATCTGTTGTCTATAGCAGAGGTTACTTGAGACATAATTTCAAGCAGTGTATTGTGAGCATAATTTTTCATCAATTCAAACACAGTAATTCTACTGTCTGAGAACTGTGATATTGCCATGACCTTTCTATCTTCTGCTCTTTGTTCCCCAGTCACCGATGACTTCAATGCTTTTTGGTGAATTTGGTATATTTAGGCTCAACTATCCTACTTGATAGCTATACATTATTTCACACCCTTTTTCCCTATATTGAATGGACAGTTTACGTAATTCAGGTTTTGTCTGCAGCACACAATTGTTTGCTACAGGCTGACTACAGTGTCTATGTATTTGAGAAGATAATTAGAAAAAGCTCATCTCTTCCCCACAAAACAAAACACATGCTGATTAATGAAGGAGAAAATACTCTGGTAATAGTTCCAAACACATTTATTGTTCACATGCAGAGTAATGCTGAAGGTCCATGGAGTATCACATACCTCCTCACGTTCATGTCAATCTACAGTAACTATTACATAAATGAGTGTTCAACAAAACACGTACGGTTCCAATTTCTTTTGAAAATTTTAAAAAACACTATATGAAGCGTTCCAGATAAATTTGAAGGGTAGAGTAGAATTAAAAAAAAAACCAAACAGAAAAAAAAAAAAAAACCCAAAACCCCTCCCCAAAAAAAACCCAAAACAACAACAAAATCATATAAATAAAATTTTCCAATGATTAGCCATAATTATAATACTAATATTTCATTCCCTTTCACAAAGGCTGGAGTACTGTATATCACTGAAGTTCATGCTCATAACTCAGGGTATCTACTATAAGATGCACAGTATATTATCTTGAACACATCAAAGATTTAAATTTATCTATGCATCTATTTGCAATGTAGTCTTGATGGTCTTGAATTAGGAATGTTTATTCACTCCCAAATTTGAATTAATAATTTATTTAAATGAAGAAGCTGACACTAAGCACTATTTCCTGAGATGATATTGTTTTGGAGAGAGAAAATAACAATGAAAGCCTGAGTCCTTGATGTCTGTCGGACTGGAATTTAATGGGCTCAAAACCTATAGCTAGCCAGGTCTGGGGTTCACAGCTGAATGGTTCAATCAGTAGGTTTTTACAGTGCACTGTGGTAATCACCTCTTACATAAACTGTCTGTTCTTGAAAGAATGACACTTTAATCAAGTCTCTAGAGATCCTGACAATTGAGGTACCCTGTGCTTTTTATTGTTTGAAGTCATTTTGTTGGGGATTTTTGTTGTGGTTTGGGTGTTTTTTTGTTTATTTGGAGGGATTTTTGTTTCTTTGTTGTTGTTGTTGTTTGTGGGCTTTGGAGATTTCTATTGAATCTGCAGATTTTTACTTCCTTTTGACTTTACTGGTGTTAAAGGAAAGATGTTTGGACAAGGATATTTGCTCAATACTACAGCCCTAGTTGATTACATACAGCAGAAGTTTGCCTCTTAAGATAATTTATTATAGAAAATATATTGCAGAGTCTTTATAAATTGAAATCTTCTATCATTCAGATGTTTTGGCAATTTTTACATTGAATCTTCAAGTAGTTTTGTCCTTGGAAAAATGGAAATGCAGTACATAGGCTGTTGTAGGTAAAGATTTAAGTGAAATTTTTCTGCATTCAGTAGCTACTTTTTTGATGGCACTTGTGTCAGCCATAACATTTGTTTCACTCAAGTTTAAATTAGAAGTCAAACAGTTAAAATTGACAAAATTACTCTAGCATGAACCACAGAAACGTGAGAACCCCTGAGAAGTGAGTAGAAGGATCATCTACCAATGTGAATAAAAATAAGGGACACAGTGAAGTTTTTGGAGCAAATTTACAAAATAGCATAAAATGTTTCTTGACACTTCATTACATCTAAGCTAGAAAGGTGTGACTCAGTCAGCAGTCTGGATCCTTGTAAGGACAAAAAACAAGATATGACAAGATATAGGTAAAAGTCAGCACATATTGAACAGATATAGGGAGTGGCAGCAATTCCAAATCCAGACATCTGTATTTCTGCCAGGTCTCTGATGGTTCCATAGGCAACCAGAGTCATGTAGACAAGGTAGCCTGTTTTTTAAAATCAATTTTTTGCCTTTCAGCCATTCGACTTAAATTCTATTCCCATTTGTATTTATGCATTTTCAAAATAAGCATGAGAGCTCCTTAATGAATTAAAGAAATTTCTTCTGGGTAACAGCATATTTATTGCAGTTAATTTTTTTTTATGTTACTAGAAGAGTGGAGAACCAGACGCTATAAACATCCAAATTTTATAACACTTATGGGCCAGTGAGCAGATGTTTCTAGATTTTCAAAACCACATAGAACTGCTTGTAGGCAGGGATAAGAAATTGACATTTAATATTAGGAAAAAAAAACCCCTAAAACACACCAGAGCCATTTTCTGCAATGAAAAGATAAGTAGCATCAAATACATCAAAAAAGGAATATTCTATCATACTGATTGTGTAAATGAAAGTGTAATTCACTGAAATTTGCAGATCGCTTATTGAAAGAGTAAAAGTTAGTAAAATATTGGGACCACGCATCAGTCCATGTAACAGACACAGGACAGAGGACTGACCATGTCGCTTTCTGATTTTCCGGAGTTTATGTACCCTTCAGCAGTTTAATTAGAGCAGGATTTTAATAGACTCATAAACAGGAAAAGCAGTGGTGGTATAGATGCTTTACAGTAAATCCTGGTGAGACCCATTAAACCCATGTTGCAACAGAGATAATACAAAGAATGCGAGCAAAGAAAAAGATCAAAAAGATCCTGCAAACAGAGGTCAAGAGGAAACAGTAAAACAGAGTGTCTCCTATCGGAGCAATGCAAAGGAAAACAAATTTCCATCAAACTTATCTCCCTTTTTTTTTTATTGTGTCCATTCTTCACAAAACCAAGTAGATAAAATTTGTGTTTCCTGGAACATATCAGATTGTTTCATGAATTATTGAAGGTCCTTACATACGATCAAAATATTGATGAAGTGTTACTGTCCACTTGCAGATATGGACTGCTCAAGCCACAGGAGATGGGTTAGAAAGCTTCCAGACTTAGAGCCAATCAAGTCACAGACAACCTTGTTGCAGAGAAAGAGAACCAAAATGCCCCTTCTTCTACAAACCCATAAAACTCCCCTTACAAACGCTATGGTACACATCTCTACAGACTGATTGATACAAATTTGATCGACAGTCTTTATTAACCTCTGATGGGAAACTTCAGCGATTCTGGGGGCAAAAGAGATTAGGGGAGGTGAGGTGAGGTAAGGGAAGGCATAAAAAGGCAAGATGAAGGGAAGCAAGGCAACAAAAAAAGGGAAGGAGAGATGCAGTTGCTCACACCGAGAAATAAAAAACAGAGATTAGCAATATTTTACTGATTGAAAAATATGAACAAAAAATGATCAGTGCAAATTATTGGGGTTTTTTTAGTGTTCCATAGGTTTCCTTTGGGATTTAGATAATATATTTTATACTGTAATATTTCTAGAATATATACTGTGTGGTAAAACCTTAAAGAAAAGAAGGGTTTAAAGATGTGTTCAACACTCTTACAAGTAAATATCATTGACGAAGGAATTCATACTTCATGCATTTTTAATTTCTTTTTCTCTAAGGTTTGATTGTGACTTGATTTAGCTTTTCATACATCTGATAATGATTTATTTCCCACTTATAGCTAGTGATCATAATCAAAAGCACAAATTAATGTGTAAATATGTATTGGAGTGTGTGTTTTCAGGAATGTTACCCATTTCTCCACACTGAGTTGGAGCTTGTGATTGATATGATAAAAGCTATTTGACATAGCGGTTTTGTGTTATTATATTTATGTTATTTTAGTACTCACAGAGGTATTTTTTACAAATACTAACTGCATTTAGCTATCATAAGCTTTCAGATGTTTTGTCTAATGGTGGAAGGTGTGTTAATTTGCTAGTCTATAAATAAGCAAAACCTGAAAGTTACTGTGGTCTAGTAAACCCAGATGTATAAAGAGAGCTGAATTATTAAATTTCTTGTTCAAAAGAAACCCTTTTCTTTAGGAAGCACAGTTAAAGAACATAATTTTATAAAACTTTGTTTATAAAGAAAATGACTACTTTAAAACTCTTTGGGTTAATAAGAGACACAAGAACTAATCAACAGAGATTTCCAACTTTTCTTTGTCACATTAATTACGGGAGTGAGAATGTACCACTTTACTTTGGTAAAAAGCTGATGGATATAATTTTAGGTAGAAACATGCAGATACAAAATTAGAGAATGAGCAAAGCAGACCAAAACTAGGGCAAGTTGAGCATTTTAAAAGCAAGCCTAAGCTTTTCTGAGCTCCATATCTGATCAAATGTTTCTTATAAAGTGTCAGCATTTTACAAGAAATTCAAGATAAATCCAATACTCAAACTAGCTCATATTAATCACTGCCTAAGAAAAATAGCAAATGCTAGCATTTCATTTCAGAAAATGTGTATGAATTATTCACGGATACAGTTTTGTCCTTCTTAAAGGCTAACAGTTTAACTTTCTTTCATACTCATGCTCACAACTGTATTAAATGGCAGCTTCTCTTATGACAAAAATGCAAAATATTTTTGTACTATTATTGCAGTTAACTTATACAACAAAAGTTGTAAAGCCACTAGCAAGACCAATAAATATTACTCATTTGTTCGTCAAATGTTATAGAAAAGTGACTTTTTTTCGCTAATATACTAAGAAAAAGACTTTAATATACAACATCTTCTCTAAAAGAGCCACATGACCACCCATGCTAGTGATCACGCTTAAGCTACCAAAAAATTAACGTGCAAATTTTTCCAGTTTACAGAGTAAAAGTCCAAACCTTGCTCTTGCTAATTCTACATCCTGCATAAACAAAAACCAACTCAAACTTTTAAGAATTTAAAACTGATATTTTGCGTTTATTTTAATGAACAAAAATATCTATGAAATTAGTTGCATTGTACATGTACACACATACACATATGCATACAAAGAAATATAAACATATAAATAGATATGTCTCCCCAGTAATGCAATCTATTTTAACAAGAGCGAGCTTCAGTTAAAAAAAAAAAAAATTGGTAAGTTGTTAGGTTTTAGTTCCAAAATGGAAATAAAAACTTGAAGGCGCTCTTTTGGCTCTTTCTTACTTGATAAGTCACTGATCTTCGAGTTACCTCTTTCTTAATGAAGGTAAGCTTCAGTTTTAGTGATATATTACTTTTGGTAAAGCCAAGATCAAAGGACCAATTGGAGACATTTTTAATGTCTAATGAGGGCTTTGTCAGACTCCTTCTTTAAACTTTCCATCAAGAAAGGCAGAAAGAATAATCAGTCAAGTATACTAAGAGAATCACTAATTTTCATCAGAAATGTTTTCAAAATTTACCAGATGCTTATGTCCACATTTTATAACTAATTCAGTCCTTAGTTAAATGGTTGCAATCATTGTTCTTAATAGGCTCTTCCTCATCTGAAGCCATCATCTCCAGAGAGGGAGAATTGCTGCAAAGACAAGCATGACCATACAAAGCACTCTTCAGGGCACGTAATAAAATATTTAAATAAACGAAACCCCCCTAAACCCCTATCCTAGTGTTATAATGATTGGATTTTAGACGTTTTGTCTACCAATCTGTCTGTGATTTAAAGGGATAGAAAGGCATGGAGATGTAGAATTGGGTAATTAAGGACCTGTGCCAGTGCCTAGAAAAGCAGACGATAATCTTTTGCTCTCTATGCCCATATTTTGTGTGTTGCTAATTCTGCTGTCATTTTTATTTGCCTATTACATATTGCATACACCTATGGGCTTGCATAAATAATGATTAGGATATCAAATGTATTGATTCGGTCAGAGTGGAAGTCATTTTCTATTCCACTGCTAGAATTGCCATTAGCATCTAATGTCTCCTCCATATTTAGTGAGGAGATGAATAATGGTAAAGATTATAGTAGCCACTGACTATGTATCATTAAGCACTGGAGCAAGCTGCCCAGGGAAGTAGTGGAATCATCATCCCTGGAAGTGGTTAATAAATGTGCGGAAGTGGCACCTGGGGACATGGTTTAGTGGTGAACATGTGGCAGTGCTAGGTTAATGGTTGGACTTGATCTTAGATGTCTTTTCCAACCTAAATAACTCTACATTTCTATAAAAGAAGTCTTTAAAACAGTTGAAAACTTGCATATCTCACAGTAGTAGATAGGGTGGTCATATTTGGAAAACTAATTTGCGGCAGGGCTATACACTGAAAACGTAGAAGTCAGGTAAATGAAGTGCATGAAATGTTAACAAGTTCTGTAGCTATAGGGTAACTTCATTCTTAATCTCCTAGAGATACGTTTGTAATTTGCCAGCTGTAGTGTTTATTTCCTTTGCTGCAGTGCTCCTCTCTTTGTGACGTGGTAGAAAGATACGAATATAAAAAGAAGCCACATGCCTCTAAGTTATATTGTTCTGAAAGATTTCTGCCAAGGAAGCAGTAAGCTTTCAGAACAAAAAGAAGCGTGATGTGGATGCTAGAAAACATCTCACTAGATCCCATTTTTTTCTGCATTGCTGAGTGCATTTTTCCAGTATATGTTTTGGAAGATTTTCTTCATCTTTTTTTGCTTAAAATTCAAATATTCTCCTTTGGGAGAATAAAATATTTATTTATTTATTTAGGTATTTACGGTATTACCCGGTATACAGTGATACAATACCTCAGAGTGGTCCAAAGATGCACCAAGAAAGTTTTAGTCTCGGCATTAAGAAACTTTCCTTTAATAAAGGGCCAAACACTGGAATAGGTTTCCTACAAGCATGGTCAATGACCCAAACCTATCAGTGGTTGAGAGCCATTTGAATAATGATTTTAATAATATGCTTATACTTTTTATCAGCCCCAAAATGGTCAAATAGCATCATTATAAGTCCCTCCCAACTGAAATATTCTATTCTATTAAATCACATTTGGGTATAGTATTAATTTATTTTACAAAATCACTCTTAATATTCTTATTTATATTTTGTACATTGTACTTATCTCCTGGTGTGGGTGGACATGGTATTTAATTGAGTCTGGAAGTGTGAAACTATGCATTAAAAAGTACAGTGAATTATGATTAATTGCTCTGTTCCAATACACTAGAAACTGTTTGTTTCCATGCAAGTACCTCTCCTGCACATGTAAGGCACAAAGTGTTCTGCTGTAATTTTATAACCCCAGTATAATTGCAGAGTGGGAGAAAAATATGCCATATACGGTAATTTGATGTTAGAGGTTGTGGTAGGTTAATGCACCTTGATTAAAGCAATGAAACATCTTCACATAAAAATAAGGAAGGATCATCCTCCTTAAATTATGTCAAAAAATTTACAAACCATTTATTCTGATTTACAACATTAGAAGAGCCAGTTTATATTTATTAACAGCTTACTGTGGTTTCCACACTGCTGTTTTTGTATGAAATATTTTTTTTTACATAGTAAATTCATTTATGTGACTCACACATATGTACAGATTAGCACAAATGCAAGAATGAAAATTTGTTCCTCATATTAGAATAAAAAACACACAGCAGTCTCCCTTCCTATACCCTGGAATGATGTGGTCTAAGCAGAAACATTCAATTACTGAAGTCTACTGTAAAAACTCTATTCATTTCATTGTGGCAAAAGATTAATTTCACTTTATGTATTCTTTATTGTGCCATTCCTCTTGATGTACCCTTCTATAAAATTTCTGTATTTTTGTCCTCACTTATTATATCCTGTTTTAGTTACTTTTCCCTTCTTCCTTCTGCTTCTATCTGACACTCATTTTTATATTAATCTAGCCACTGAATCTAGATTATTAAGGGTGTCTTGAAATCTAGTAAGAAAATGTCCAATAATTTTTTAAGACATCAGCAGGGATATGAAGAAGAGCTTAGAAAAAGCTTGAGCTCCAGTGTAATATGCCACTGTTGTGCCTGTTAAGATGTCCCACTCTCCAAACAAATTACCCTCATGAAATTTCAGTGCAACTGTCCCAGCTACCGATAAGATTCAAGATCTGTATATAGCACTGTGTCTTTCCCACTGTATATGCCTTCAGGAGAAAACAATCTGAGAATGCTGCAGCCTGTGTGTTTGGAACCAGAGACAGGAGTGCTGCACTGGCCTGAAGGAGACAGCATGGAGGAATGTGATAACACTAAAGACTAAATTTACAGTAGTCAAATGACTACTGGGAATGTTCTCTGGCACTAGTACCTGCTGGCACGGGATTCCAAGCATCTCAAAAGGAGTGACCAGTGTAAATTACCCGCTGGAATGGTCTTTAGCTCATGGTATCTCCAGAGCCATACCTGAAAACTGATTGGATGCACACCGGTTTTTCAGGACAAAGTGATGTTAAGGAACCATGTTAGCAATAAAACAGTAAAAATGCTTTCTATGTAAATTAACTGCCAGTGTTTATCATAAAGCTATCTTAAATCAATTAAAATGAATAAAGGCCATCACTGCAGTAGTGAATCAAAGTAGGAGAAGCCAAATGGTGGTGAGCTTGATGGGGATTTCAAACAAAATGTGAAAACGGCTTTCAGTATCAGTTATGTTCTTATTCAGAAACTATTGTTAAATTCACTAAAATCTCAGAATCAGAAGTTACTGGAAATGGGATCTTCATCCTGTAGCCTATAAATTTTGAGGTTTGTTTTTTTTATTTTTTTCTCTGATATGCTGAGAAGAAATGTGTTTCTGGTTCTCCCAGCTTTTATTAAAGTAACAATTACATATATCTCTGAAAACAACTCCATCATAAAGGGTATAATACAATACTGTAAAAACACAGAATGCAGTTCAGCCTGCAATTGAGTTTAATCAGGAAAAGAAAGATTCATATTTGGTAAATAAGCATATTTTTTTGCAGTGGACTCACACGGCTGTTGTGAATATCATTACTCTGACAATCTCTTTTCCTAATGGCAATTGTTCTACAGACGTGTTTTGTATTAGGCATTCAATACAGAATTAATTAGATCATTATATTTTGGTTACATGGATGTGCATTATTCATCCATCTATTAATACTGTAACTGAAACTTTTCTACTTTCACTTTGACTTTACCGTACACACTTTTTAAAATTATTTCTTTTATACAGCCTTTATATCATCCAGATTTATAAAAAAACATTATTTATATTCATTTACGTCTCTGAAAGTCAGCGCCTGCTGCAGTATTTCTTGAAAAAATTCTAATATAGGGGGAAATATATTGAAAATGTGCATTTATTGGTACATATTTAAATATAATACAAGCATAAAATATTATTATAATGAAATTAAGGCTGAAATCATATATCAGCTCTAGTGTAAAAACATAAAATGAAAATTATAATTATAAAAAATATTTTTCTTTAAACAATATATTCCTGCAAATACAGGAAATTCGGTATTAATTTTACCCATAGGGGAAGTAAAGACAGGGGAGCTAAGCAAAACAATCAGCCTACATAATTCTACTTCATTGTAGTAGGTCTGAGTTTATTGGTAAGGCGCTTTACTGCTTGTGAATACAAGGTTTGTCCCCACTTTTCCTTCCATTTTTGGACAGTGGCTGTTGTCTCATCATCCTGTGCCATCTGCCAGAGAGAAATTCAAATTACAAGGGGATAGAATAATTCCCTCAAGAAACCTCTTTCAATAAAAGGAGCATGTAAACCGATAGCATAAAATTAGATGGGATTATCCAAGTCGCATGATATATGACATACAACAAGGGATAAGGTCATTGATCCTTTTAAAACCAGTGACATTTGAGACAGATAATTAAATTTTGAGTGGTTTTGACCTTTATCTAATCTCACTTATATCTTAACCGTTATAATAAAGAAAACTGTTGCCTGCAGGTAAGCTGCAAAGGAATGCGGAGTTTCATGAATTGTCTGGTATAGCAGTGGAGTTTTATTATTGTTGGAAGGCTAGCACTAGTCTTTGTAATTATAAACATCAGATGTCATTGTCAATACTTACAGCCACGACGAGTTTTTTGTCCCCAGCTGTGCTTTTTATATAGCATACAAGTTAATTTTATCTGTATAGTGCTTTCAGTATTCACAGTGTTCTTCCATCTAGATTGACACAAAAATACTAAAAACAGTGATAAAACTATGTGTTCAAATTAATTATATAGTTTAAAATGTTTATATTAGAGATGCTACTTAATGTGCAGATCTCAAAAAAACCATAATCTACATATGTCTTCTGAATTTCTTCTTCCCCTTCTCTTCTTCTTTCTATTATTTCTTTATCATGTTTCTTCCTTCTCCATCACCCTTCCTCTACAGCTGATGATCTGCTAAAATTTAGTGTTACCTATCAAACCAGATATGTGGCTCCAAAAATGCATCTAAACTACTATATAAAGAAGAATGGGGGTGTGCACAACTAAGAACATTTAACATCTTGGATTATTTTAAATACTTTATTCTTAGATCAATTTTAAATTTGGTCACCTCCTTTTTGGTCTGCTGAACAATAGCACTTTCTTCAAAATAAATTTGTAGAGATGGGACTAGTCTGTAGAGACACAGACCTGAAACAATCACTTTTACTCATCTTGGACACAAACCATTGATCTTTTTTCACTTTTACACATGTACACAACCAGAGCTATAACTGCAGCTTGCATCATGACCACTTCTTGTATTTTTCTAATTTATATTCTCTGGGTGATATTCTCTGCTACCCAGCTGTTACCCATACTAAGCCATAGTTACGTCTTGTAGGTGTGGGTGACAAACATACTACCTAGTAACCCCCAAACCATTTGAAATATTTGACAGGGCAGTTTTGCAAAGGAAGCAAAGAAGAAAATCTCTTCTCAAAACAGGATTGGAACATCAGCAAATGGCCCCCCATTTCTGTCTTCTGAGTGACACAGAAAACTATTTTTTGCTTTGGCAAAAAAACCAAGTGAATTGATTTGCAACAGTCTTGTTAGAAGAATGCAAGATAATGCAATAGCAGAAAATTAGTAGTTGGTGTATAATTCTCTGCCAAAATCAAGTCTACCAAGGCTTCAAGGAGCTGCCTTTCAGGGGGCTTCTGCATCGTCCTTTGGAAAGACAGTAATGATTCTGTGAAATGAAGAGGAGTAGCAAGTAGTGTCATTTAGGAGTCATACTGTGACTAGTGCTGTTCCACATCTTTATTAATGACCTAGATAATGGGAATTAGTGAACCCTCAGAAAATCTGCAGCTGACACCAAGCTGACTGGTGCAGTTAATATGCTAGGTGGAAGGGATGGCACCCAGAAGGACAATGTCCTACCTAGATTTCTAAATTTTAGAAAAACTTTTGACATTGTTTCTCACAGCATTCTCCTGGAGAAACTGGCTGCTCATAGCTTGGACAAGTGTACTCTTCACTGGGTGAAAAACTGAGTAGATGGCTGAACTCAAAATGTGGTGGTGAATAGTTACATTCAGTTGGCAGTCTATTCCAAGTGGCAAACTCCAGGGCTCACTACTGGGGCTAGTCATGTTTAATAACTTTATTGAGGGCCTGGAAGTGGTGATCTAGAGCACCCTCAGTCAGCTTGCAGATGACACCAAGTTGAGTAGGAGTGTTGATCTGCTGGAGGGTAGGAAGGCTCTGCAGAGGGATCTGAACAGGCTGGATCAATGGGAAAAGGCCACTGGGAAGAGGTTCAACAAGGCCAAGTGCCAGGTCTTACGCTTGGGTCACAACAGAGAAGGGCAACAAAGCTGGTGAAGGGTGTAGAGAGCAAGTCCTGTGAGGAATGGCTGGGGGAGCTTGCTTTGTTCAGCCTGGAGAAGAGGACACTGAGAAGAGACTTTGTAACTGTTTACTCGAAGTTGCCAAACAATGAGTGATAGGACAAAAGGAAATGGCCTAAAGCTTTGCCGGGGAAGTTTAGCTTGTATATTAGAAAAAATTTTCTTCACAGAAAGGCTATAAGGCATTGGAACAGGCTGCCCAGGCTAAGTCACCATGCCTGGAGGCATTTAAAAGATGTGTAGATGTGACGCTTAGGGACGTGGTTTAATGGTGAGCCTAGAGTGCTGGGTAAATGGTTGGACTTAATTTTCTTAAAGTTTTTTCAAACCTAAATGACTGAATGACTCCACGACAGGCTTGAGGAGTGGGTCCAGTCTGTATGAGGCTCATAAACTTCAACAAGGTCAAATGCAAGGTAGTGTCAGACAGTTTAAACTGCGTGATCTTTAAAGGTTCCTTCCAACCCAAAACATTCTATGATTCAGTAATAACTGCTCTTGTTTTTTCCCTGTTCCATGGTTCCTTCTCTGTCTTTTTTATTATTTCTTATTTCTGTCAACTTTTATGGCTTTTATTTTGTGTTCTTCTTCCATCCTAATTTACCAGGTTTCTACACTTGTGTCAAGCGTTTATTTACTTACGCTTTCCTCCTTTCCTCCTGAGCATTCTCCTTTTACTAAGCACTTTACTGCAATGGATGTAAATAGACTGAACAGTGAAGACTACTATTCCGAAACAGATCCTTCACTTTCATGTGAACGTGCAGTTTTTGCTTTGTCAGAAATGGGAGACAAACAAAATTGCTTTCAAACAGCTCTTTTTCAAAGATGTCTCAGAAGGCTTGTTCAGTTTTGTACTTCATTCATCTCTCAGTCAGTGACTGCACACTGCTAGAATTTCTTTACATTTTTATTGTATGCTTTTTTATCACATAGAATAACCTCAGCCTAAGCACTTCAGTATCTATCCTCTCGCTAACTTAAACAATTCAAAATCTTTCTGATATATCTCTCACTTTAGTATTCCCTTAAAAAATATGACAGTGCAATTTTATGCCTTACATGCTCACCACTTTCAAAATGCCCCACTCCAACACACAGAAAATTAAAAAAAAAAAAACCAGGACAAAGCCCTAAACCCAACTTTTTATTTCATGCTCTCTAGCTGTCATTCTGAGTGCTTTTAGAACAAACATCTAGCCAAAGCCTAATGACATAATAGAATTATGAAAATATTCCAGTCCATACCTAAATGGTTCTAAAACTGAGGGAAAAAACCCCAACAAAACCAAAAAACCCAACTTCTGTCAAAGAATGGCTATGCATACTCAAATGTTCATATTGTTTCCAGATCATATAATTTGTAGTTTATTGCTCAATAAAATTCAACTAAGTAATTTCAGTTGAAATTGTTCCATATGCTTCCATATCTTGAAGTATTTTAAAAAATAAGTCATGTGTGCCTTTTATGTTGCTGAGTTCTAAATATTTTTAGAAGTCAGAAAATGCTGAAAGAATGAGGCAATATCCTTCTCAGGACAATGAGAAACAACAAATAAATAAAGGAAAAAGATTTGTTCTTTAGCTGCTGTAGATAAATATTATTTTATGGAGTTTTATTGTAGAGATTCTAGACTTTAACAGCCAGGGGAGAGATTGGTCTAATCCATACCAATCTATGACAAAACAACTGTCTTGGAATGCGGGAGAGAAAACCCCATCGCTGGAAACCTTCAAGATCAGCTTGGACACGTATCTGAGCAACCTGATCTAGCTGAACATGTCCCTTCTTGTTGCAAGGACGTTGTACTAAATGACCTTCAAAGGTCTCTTCCCGCTGAAACTGTTTTATGATTCTATGATTGAATTTAAAACTAATACAAACTGAGGTTTGAATGCTATGTACGGCTTTTTTTCAGAATGTAAAACTGTTTAGCCTCACCATGAATACTGTGAAGCTTTTTGTTGTTCTCTTAAAATTATTTCTCCTCACTCAAAATTTGCATTTTTTCCAGTATTTAAAGCCTGTCATGTCCTACAAGATATTTACATAAGTTTTGATCTATGAAATGCTGGAATCAATGAAAAAAAATCTCAGTTCTCTTCACTAAAATGATTAAACCCTAAGGTAAGTTTTTTCATTATAGATGTATAGAGCAGTTTGCCAGGTTTCTGGTTGTTAAGGTTTCTGTTCTGAATTCCTTCCAGTTATCAACATGTTTTGTAATGGAACATCTATGAGTAAGCATATCTTGGTAAGCAGGCTCTACCTGAAGATGAGATGGGAGGGAAGCGCTGGTTTATTATTAGCAGCTTCTCTTTTCTCTCTACATCTAAATCAATGAGGTTATTTTTGTGTAACTTGTCTGGCTACATAACTTTTAAACTTCAACTATTAAACTTCTGCCTCAGTTGGTATTTCTACAACTCTTCTTTCTGTGGAATCACCAAAATCAAGCAAAGTACCTGTTAATGCACTTTCAATTATGACTGAGAATAATGCTATTACATAAGCACATTTAAGTACTTACCTACATTTTGAAAGGGTAAAATCTAAGTGATTTGTGATGTTTTCCTGAATTGTATCTATCCTTGGTGCCAGATTTTATTTGGAATTGTAATTTGGGTTTATGGTTTAACATTTTTTGTTTCTATTCTGACTTTTATTCTAATTTTTCACCCTTCTTTTTCACTTTTTCTCAAGCTCACAGTTATGTCTCACATGCAAATTCCATCAGCATAGCATATCTGCTCTTTCAGGCTATTAGTGAGAAATAATAATACAAAATGAGAAACAGCTCAAGTGACAAAATCATAGCTGACCCACTGCAGTAGCAGAAAAATAAATTTATAGTGAAATATGCAGATAAACATTTGCAACTATCTTGTTTAACATGTAGAGCACGTACTGTCATTATATATCAATTGTTAGCAACTTCTTGGGGTTTTTTTCCTTACATTATTTTATTACTTTGGCCTTTGAAGTCTAAATTATACAACAGCTTAGACTTTTTCATATATATTAAAAATAAGTAAAATAAGTTAGATAAAATGATAGTAAAATATTTAATGATCCATATATATATATATCTATCTATAGATATATATATATCTCAAGGTGGCATATTTGTTTTATAAAATAATTTTTTACTTGTTATATGGAATGTATTTTTACAATACATCCAATACCTCAAAGAACACAAAGGCTGTTCTATGTTCCCTAGAAGGGCTGTGAAATAAAATGTAGACTTTGTTTAATTGTAGCATTTCTTGAAGTACTCTAAAGAAGGATTAGGACCAAGCAAAAGATTATATGTACGTAATTAATCTCCAGTTCCAAGATATGGGAATATTACTATGCCAAATGACATGTTGCAACTTCATATTAGCACTAATTCTACAGAATCCACTGTTTTCAATGTAATCTTCAAATTGTCTTGCAAATGTTATTTTACCAACAGAACTGTGCTGAACAAAGACAGTTACTGTTCCATTCAGTGGCACAGAAAAGACAATTTTCTGTGTATTGGCTACAGCTTTAATGAACAAGGTCTATTACAACCTAAGCTGTCCCAAATTTTAGTTCACGATCTCAATATTGATCATATTTTTGGTTTTCTTCTTCTGAAAAGTCTATTCAGTATTAATATGTGATTGATTACCAGTCACAGTTTTGGATGACTTCCCAGCCATGTTTAATACATAACGTTTAGACCAGATTGCTCGGGGCTGTGCTCAGTTGGATTTTGAAATTTACTCTGGGGATAGACACTTCACAGTCTTCCTGTACAAACTGTTTCTGTATTTGACACCCTCAAAATAACCAAGCAATCTTTGTATGTGTGTGAAGATGAATTTTGTGCATTTAAGAGTATAACCATTGCCTTTTGTTCTTATTCATTAAATAAATGAACCTGTGCTCATTCATTAAATAAATGAAACCTGTGGTGAAGTTTTAGATAATTGCTTTAAAATTATATTCTTATATGCTTTAAAATTATATTCTTGAAGATGTCTAGAACTTGAATAATAACAAAGGAGCATACTATTGAAAAGGAAATTTTAGGTTGGTTATGCAAATGAACAATGTTCTTGTGTGATAATAGACATGTCTGTGCTTTCACAAATATTTAGATTTTTATTTATATTTTTAGGAAGTGCATCTTTATGCAGCAGTGTTTTGTGGAATTTTTGCCTATTTGTGCATTCACAAATATCTTTTCTCACAGTATCTTTTCTCAAGAAGCTGTTGTGGTGCTTCTTCTAATAACTCAGACTTTCAGTTTTTCTCTTTTGTAATGTGGATTATTATAGTACTTTTAAATTTTATTAAATACAGTGGTTAGGATAAAGAATATTGAGTATACAAGTCATTTGTATAAAAATCCAGAGAACCATTAATCAGCAATTTTTCCAATCACTTTTAGAATCTTTATTAAAATTTTTATACTCCTCATAGTTAGATGTTGTCCAAAGGAAAAATATCAAAACGAATAATTTAATTACTATGCCTATATATTGTTTTGGATACAGATACCATAAGAAGTGTCACATTCCATTTCTAGCATAGGGAAAAGATCCAAAGCTTCAAACTGTTCTGCAATGTTAATTTGTTCATACTACTGGATTTGCTTATTTTTGTTTGAACTGCTGAAAATTAACAGCTAAATATTTAACACTGAAGTGAATCATTGGTATTCATTTGCAGACTGAAGTACATGACATACTGGTAAACACATACAGAAAAAATAATTTAATTTGTGTTTGTAAGAAAAGTCTTTTTTGATTGTCAACTGCTTATAGTATACCCTTTGAACAAATTAATTTATTGGTACTAAATCATTCATTAAATTTAGTTATGAGTTGGACACCTCAAAGAAGGACTATTGTTTGAGTCAATACATTGTGAGATACCAACATACACAGTGAGAGAAAGATGAAAAAAAATCAATACAAATGCACAAATATATTATTATAATAGTAAGGTTATATACTTATATACGCCAACATATTTAATTTCTTAAACTCTATAAAATTTCTAGATACAATTTAAGAATGCATGTATTAATGGAAAGAGAGGAATGGGCAGGGGCAAGAGAAGAAAGAGAAAAATACTGTAATAAATCTAAAATGTCATTGCCATAAAAAAAAGCTGTTTGATACGACATTCTTAATTTTCTTCACAGATTTCAAATACTGTTTATCAATGAAAAAGCAATGTATCAAAGCATTTTGAGAAGCTTAAACTACAAGAGGGTTGTTCTGACAAGAAGAGAAAGGAAAGGCAAGACAACATCCATTTCACTGCTACCCAGTAATCATCTGTCCGTCTTTGATATCTGATTTTGGCTGGATTACAATTTAAGTTCAAATTTTAGTTGTTTAAATGTGAATAAAACTGTTATTTGGTTTACTAGACACATTCTGTAAAGAAAAGAAATTTTACAGAGTTGACAAACATCATATAATTTTCCCAATATATGTATACAATGCTAACATCAGCCAGAGGAAGATTTTGTGTAAGAGGAGCCAAAAGCAAATACCATAATGACTACTTCTGCTATGTAAATTATTTTTTCATTATTATATTCTTATTTAAAATAAATTTAATAAATGTTTTATTATTTTATTTTAAATTTTCTTTGCACAACAAGGAGAGGTATTTTTGATTAGTTTATTTCTTTTTACATCATAGTGTGTCACTACACAGAGATTACATGTATGATCAGATAGAATTATTAATCATTGGCAACTCTTGCCAAAAATCAGGTTTTCAAAAAGAGAATAAAAGAGCAGGGGGAAAAAAAGAGCAACCAAAGCCGGACTTCTGTTTCCTAAGTCGTGATGTTTATAAAATTGCAAACCCCACGAAATAAAGAATGTATCAAAATATTGAATTTGACTGTTAACTTAAAATCTTCCTTCTATTTTTCTTCAAGTGTCTAATCAGTAACAGGAAAGCATGAAGACTAACCATTAAATGAGTTCTGCCATGAAGAAAATAACATGTAATAAAAAGTTTAAGGTCTGTTTAGTTTCCCCCTTAGTCCATTAACCACAACTCAGTTATGTAAGTAACAGTCATGTTCCCACCTCAGTGTCTGAAGGCTGACAACCTCCATTTGCTCCAAGGAAGATGCTACAAGCCAGGACTGCCCACTCCTCTTGACTGCAACCAGATCACAGCAGTTGGCATTTACTCCTTGCAGCACTCACACACATGTAGAATAGAGTGTGAGATTATACAGAACTAGTTAGGATTAAATAAGAAGACAGGACAGACTGTGCTGATCAGGGGCAGAGCTCAGCCAGAGAAGCATACTGACTGTCCCCATTTTACACACGAATACATCTTTCTGTCCGTTCCCTCCCTGCTCCTTACCAATTTCCTTCTGCTGCACATTTTTTTGTGAGTTTGCACAGACTTACTAATTGCACTGTAGTATCCCAACTCCTTGTGAGTCTTTAGTTTCCCCTTTTTAGCTACAAAGTACAGGTGATCCTCGCCAGACCTGTGCCTGGAGGTTTTAATAGCTTTTCAAGTACTGTGACTGACAAGGTTTGTTTCTTGCCAGTGTCTCCATTATTGTTTGCCTGAAAGGCCTGTGTCTCTGTGTGTTTTTTATGTGTTGCCCTCTCCTTTTCTTTATGAACAAATTTGACAAGGTCTTTAATCAGATAATCTTCAGGGAGCAGACATGCTCTCCTTCCACATATTCTTACAAAGACCTAAAAGGATAAACCTTGCACAACATAGTCTGACCTCATAGGTGACTTTGCCCTGAACAGAAGGATGGCCTAGTGGCCTTCTCAAGTGCCTTCTGAGTTGAACTACCCTACTGTTCTAGAAGGGCGTTCAGGAGATGATGCTAATTTATGGATGGTGTTCAGACTGGAAGTACCTATTTACTGGCATCAGGAGGAAGGAGACCTTCTTTGTTAAACTCCGTGATGTTACATGCTACATAACTGACATTCTCCAAGACCTCATGTAGGACTCATACTTGGATAAGTATTGAGATTTTTTTTCTCTGTCTCAAGAGTAATACTTCCTTTGCCAGCTGTCTACACTAGATAATGTTTTGATGTAATCAACAAAAGAAAAAACCACTGACATACTGAAAACAGCACTTGTAAAAATCGTTCCTGCAGCTCAGGACAGATGCAATCCCCTGGAGTTACTTCTTTATATAACTCTACTGTAGCCATGTTATTGCTTCACATATATATGTTTCAGCCATTTTAATGCATTAATCAACAATATTAGGAGTATAATCTTTTAATACAGCCACGAGTTTTTCATGAGGGAAGGCAAATTTGTTGACAGGATGACTAATACCTTGTACTGGCTTTACATGGCAAGGTTTTGCTAGGCAGGAGGTGTTTGTAATGTAGAGGTGACTCCTGAGAGAAACTGCTAGAAGCTGTTCCCATGTCAGCCAGTTCCAGCCAGCTAAAAGACAGACCCGCTGCTAGACAAAGCTGAGCTAACCAGGAACATCAGTAATGCATCTGAAACAACACATTTTTTAAAAAGTAAAAAATACTTCACATTAGCTGGGAGAGAAATGTGAGAAAATAGAGAAACAGCTCTGTGTATATCAAGGTCAGGGTAGAAGAAGGGAGAAAGGCTCTGTAGGAGCCAGACCAGAGCAGGAGAAGAGCATGAGGAGGAAGAATCAGCAGAAAAGAGGTATTATGGACTGAACACAACACCTATTCCCCATTCCCTTGCTCTGCCTGGGGTGCGGGGAAGTAGAAGATTTGGGAATGAAGTTAAGCCTAAGAAGGGAGGGGTGAGGGAAAAGTGGTTTTAGTTTTTTTTCCTATGTCTCACTATCCAATTCTGCTACAACTAAAAGGCAATAAACTGAATTGAATTTCCCTAGCTGAGTCTATTTTGCC
Organism: Falcunculus frontatus; assembly: GCA_013398115.1. Taxonomy (NCBI): domain Eukaryota; kingdom Metazoa; phylum Chordata; class Aves; order Passeriformes; genus Falcunculus; species Falcunculus frontatus. The sequence continues at coordinate 869,274 of VZRV01005302.1, read as the reverse complement.
ATGATGGTAAATTCTAAGCCATCTCCCTGTCCTTGCTGGTGGAGGGAAAGTGATAGAATGGCTTGGTAGGCACCTGGCAGCCAGCTGAGGCCAACCCATCACATTCCTTTAAACTACTGTCTAAATATAAATTTCCACAGAGATGAGTAAGACCAGTAATTCTGTATGTAATTCCAGAATCTTCAGTACCATGTGAAAGAGAGACTTACTGCCCAATGGTGTGTGTCTCATTCAGATCTGAAAAACTTCTTTCTCTCCTGAATGAAAAATTTTCTCTTAGATTTACAGACCTAGGTTCACATCTACATGAACACATTTTGGATATCTTCTCAGAAATATAAGCTGAGATATTCAGTGTGAAAAATACAGGGAAAAAGTGCAAGGTGCAAGGGGATTTATAGGAATGAAATGGAAATAAACTTAAAGGAATATTTGTGGATATCAGTCTGAGCTTTTAGTTTGTCTGATATTTACAACAAAGTCAGTGAAATTTCAGAGAGTTATTGCTCGACTTGTGATTATTTATGATTTTCATCATATTTCTTATCTGAAGACACTGCTGATAGCTATTTTGCATCTTTTCTTTCTACTTTTTTTCCTTTAATTTTTTACTAAAACCCACGTATATCCCCTTCAAATTAATTTAATATCAACAGTTTTAGGCATCTTCTGAAAAAGTAAGTTTTCATTAATACAAAAGCTAGAACTTTTCCATAATATGGAATTGTTCTGATAATTTTGGTTCTAATGCATCAACACAGTTCTAAAATAACACTTTTTAAGCACTTGCACAATTAGGCACTGGTGTGAGGAATGTTCAAAACCAAATTATTCTATTTCAAGCTTAGCTTTGTAGGGGACTGATTTATCAAAATGTCCCAAAAAAGTGTGGGGGAATCATCACGTAGAAATATCAGCATTTGCTCAGCTTTTGCACAACCCAACCTCAATGCAGAAAATTCAAAATAATGCATGTCATAGCCATTTTTGCTGAACGACGATGCAAAACCAACAGAAGAATCTCATTTAAATGTGCTTGTACATTTGTTGAGAACTAGGCATGAAGTACAGTCAAATACAAATCAATACAGGCGCATATATTTCTTTTATATCCATTACATTTTTCTCTACACTGACCACAAACTGACAAATTAGAAGCGACTTTTGTTTTAGGTATAGGTAATCAACAGAAGAAAAAAAATACCTTGTTTTATTTATCAGTAATCAACAGAAGAAAAAAAATAGTGTTTCATGGGACTTCATGCAGCGAGTCTTTCTTCCTCGATGAATGATCATTTGTCTCCATGGACAGCTAAAACCTCAACAATTCAATGTGAAGTACAGAGAAATTAGGGTTGAATAAAACCCACACCAGGATTTCTCCAAGTTAAGAGTGCTTCCCATTACCAACAGCTCAGCATTTTGTGACTTATCCTTGATCCCTCTGTCCTGCCAATGCCATTCAATACCCATCCTTAGTTTACTTGACCTGACAGTAACGTAGTCCCATGAGTGTAGTCTTCACGTCTTAAAATCCTCCTCTAAAGTGCAATCTCAAACAAGCAGAAAAGAATTGGATTCTCAGATACTCTAGCAGAATAAAAAATAGCTGTCCTTTGGAAGACAGTGATAAGCAGATGGAAAATGCAGCTTGAGAGTTTTGTTAGCTTGGAACATTTCACTGCATGTTCTCAACAGCTGTTAAAGAGCTGTTAGTTAGCAGAAGTAATCAGCATGCATTTAATTTTGTAATGCCGATCAATGAGTTTCAGGTATAATATGCTCCCATTATGATAGGCACCTTAAAAATGTACCTTCTCTTGTAAGAATGATAATTTCAGAAGTGTTCATCATGGGACTACATTTATGGATCCTACATTTTAGCTCAAAGACAGCAAGTGAACCAGTATGTGTACTTTGCAAATGAATTCTTTGCCAGTTGTTGAATTTATATCTATAAACTAATATAAAGGTAGCAGACAAGGTTTATACTTCTAAGAAAACCCTTATCCATAAGGGACAATTTGAGTAGTTTTTTTAGCTAGGTAAGAATTAAGTACAAATCTAAAAACATTTTTACAAATGTGGAAATTTCACATGTTATTCTGGACATTCTAGCACCATCTAACATGTCTCCTATACAAAAAAACCTGTGTTTGGAACATATTTTCTTTTTCATAGTTTGAGATCTAAATAATTTGGGTGGGTTTTTTTGAAGGGACTTCTGCCTAGCCTCTTCTTAGAAAAGCAGCACATGGAGTTGAACTCAAGTGGTCCTCCAAACAGCCCAACACTGGTCTCTATCTCTTCGTATTGCAAAATCATTCACTCATTTCTCAAATGATCTCTATTTGTTGTATGCTATTTCCTAAGGTATTGTTATATCTGTTTAGCATTTAAATTCCCTCTATTTTCTTCACGTCAGCCAAACAATGTTGCAATGTGTCTTCACCTCTTAAGGACCTGAAATGCAATAGGGTTTACTTGATATTCCTGCATGGATATGATTCCAAACTTCAAATGAAGAAAATGAACACATCAATACGTGCATCTTAAAAAATTACAGAGACCTGAGAAGATGGAAGATGGAGAACAAATAACACACTCTGTGAAGTCTGTCTCAATTCCTGCCACTGCTGAGTGCTCTAATCCTCTGCGATGTTGGAGGAAGAAAGACTGGGATTAAAAAAAAAGTCTAAGGAATAATCAGTGCAGGAGACATGACATGGATCAAGCCATTCTGCACTAAAGAAAGTTCTGTGATAGTAGTCTGAGATCAGCTTTCTTGATAGCAAGACACTACGTTACAATTCGGTATTCCATTAATATTTACCCCAAATTCAATTGTCCCTCTTAGGTTGCACTGGAACTTTTAATGACAGAGAGATTTAAAATGGACAGTGAATTTCTTGTATAAATTTTCAATGACTTCTCAATAGGTTGTCACCTGTGTCTGATCCTTATGCTGCTGTTCAGGCAGAATGATTTGAAAAGTATGACTTTGAAGAAAAAGGGAAAAAATCTGCTTACTTGGGCTGTTAGTTACATTATTTCAGTGACATAAACCGAGGCCATTGTTAAAATACTCAGGCCCACACACCCTCTCTGTAGTTTTTCTTTGTTTCTAGTTGCTCCTATTCCACTGGAAGAAAAAGAACCTGAACTATTCCACTGAGTTATATCATCTGATTAATTTTGCAGTCCTATGGATGTCAGTACTGATATTGAGAACTAACAGATGGGAATAGAAAGGAAGAATGGAAAAACCTTTTTGTGGCAACAGAGACACATGCTGGATGAATGTTGTAAGCTGGGTGGGAACCTCTGCTTGAAAATATCCTTCCCCACCTTGTAATTAATATGTCTGAGACTTAAGAGTTCCAAAGTAAGATTAGAGCAAATATAGGTAAAAGATTTACCTCCCACACAAATCGATGATGCAAAAAGTATTCCCAAACTCATAAGCAGAGAGCAAGCACCCAGTTGTCTTAAAAAAAGACGTCACAGTAGTACCAAGCTCTCTTTTTTTTTTTTTTTAATTGAAACCTGTGAAACTGTAAGTCTTTAATAGAATGCAGTTAACCAAGGCATTTTTCACATAAGATTTTGCAGAAGAGTGCAGAAAAGGCAGCCAGCAACTCTGCTGAGGACAGCATAGACCAGCTCAGCAATAGTGGTGATGTACCACGAGGTCTGGATAGAATAGCAGAAGGTGGCTTTGTTGCCTTCAGGAGTTGGGTGGAGGACCATCTGTGTCATCAAATGAAGGAGTTACAGAAGAACTTCAGCAGCCTGTGCAACACGAGATATCACCAAAAAGAAATCAGTAGGACCTTCTCTGAGACCCTGCAGTTTTAAGAGGAGTCTACATTCCCAGCTCTACTGAATGAAGTGTGGTAGAGTCTGTACTTTTGGGGATGGGAAATGGGCTTGCCTATCATGGTAAAGGCTAGAAGCTCATGACATAATATCAGAAACTGAGATTTAGTCCCCTGGAAGCAGGGCTGGGAGCTTTGCCCAATGAAATATTGAGCCTGAACCCTACAGCAGCATCAAGAAGCAGCCTCATGTTGGCAATCCTGATTTTATATGGAAATTGAGCCAGCGCAATATCAGCTGGAGAGAAAACAGCAGTGCACAACCAATCAAAGAGGTTTCTTGAGTGCATTTATGATAACTTCCTGATGCAGATAGCCAGGGAGGGGAGTCTGGGCTGCTGGACCTCGTACTTACAAACAAGGAAGACAGGGTTGGAGATGTGAAGGTTGGAGGTAGGTTTGATTGCAATTACCATGAGCTGGTTCCGCTGAGGATCCAGATGGGAGGGAACAAGGCAAAAAGCAGGATCACAGCCATGTACTTTAGGTGTATAACCCAGATGTCAATACTGGGATCAATACCGCGTAGTATTTCCTTTAGGAACTGGATGCTGGGATTGAGTGCATGCTCAGCACTCCAGATGATACAAGGATGGGAAGAGTGCTTGATACACCAGATGGTTATGCTGAGCTTCTAGGAATTCAACAAGTTGGAGAAATTGGCCAGTAGCAACCTCATTAAGTACATAAAAGGGAATTGCAAACTCCTGCACCAAGGGAGGAATAATGCCCATGCACCAGTATATGCTCAGGGCAGTCTGGCTAGAAGCATCTCTACAGAGAGGGACCCGAGGGTCTTGTTGGGCAAGGAGCTGACCAGGAGCCAGCAGAGGTCACCTTTGCTGGAGGTCACCTATGTCCTTGCAGAAAGAAAGGTCAAAAACCTCCTTGGTTGTACTAAAAAGAGTATTACCAGAAAGTAAAGAAAGTTGTTCTCTCCCCTTTACTCAGGACTGGTGAAAGACATCTGGACTTCTGTGCCCTTTTCTGAGTTCCCAGCACAGAAGAGACATGGAGCTGCTGCAGTTAGTTCAGCAAAGGGTCAGAAAGATGATTAAGAAATTGGAGCATCTTTCATACGGGGACAGACAACTGGAATTATCAGATGGGAGAAGGCTCAGGGTTTGACCTTATTAGTTTGCAAAAGTACTGGAAGGGAGACTGTAAAGAAGGTGGGACCAGACTCCTCTTTGAGATATCTAGGGACAGGACCTTAGAAGAAAAATAGTTTACTACCTCAAGGAGTTGCTTGAAATGAACTGCTTCTGGAAGAAGTGGTCCAGAAAGATTTGGGGTCATTATACCTCAAACCCTGCCTGGACAAGGCCCTGGGCAACCTGCTTTAGGTGGCACTGCTTGAGTAGAGTGGTTGCACTAGATGATCTCCAAAAGTTTGTTACAGCGTTATCCATTCTGTGATTATGTGATTTGTGATTATTGCACAAGTATAGGTAACTNTTTTCCTTTTTTGTTTTGTGGTTTTTTGATTTTTTACAAAAAAAAAGGAAATTTATTAAAAAAAAAAAAAAAAAAAAAAAAAAAAAAGGAATAAAAAAAAAAAGAGGAAGGGAAAAAGAAAAAAGTAAAAAGGATGGCAGAGCATTGTGCTATAAATCTCAGAAACTCAAACTATGCTGTAAAAAAATCGTTAAAATAATAAAAATAGTTTTGAATTTATTGAAGAAATGTACAAGTTTCAGTTACCTAAACATCAGTGTCAGGCAATGTGGGATATTGTTCTTCAGTGCAAATGTTCAATCTATTAAATTCTGCATCTGTCAACACAGTGAAGATATCTGTGAAACCTTAGTGTATCTCAAAATGGTATGAGGCACCGTAAATTCTTTCAAAAATACAAATTCTTGGAAACAGATTTTATTTATTATTTATGAATAGACAACAGGAGCTGGTACCCATTTAGCTGTGTTTGTCTTTTTTTTCCAAATCTGTCACAGAAATAGGTATTACTAAATATGATCACTATGAATGCTGGGAGCAAAGGAACTCCCACCTTCATATTATATTTTTATCTCAGCAAACTCTTAAAACATCTTGAAGGATTATAATAGGTCCTACAGAAACTGTAAAGTTCTTCTACATAATTTATAAAGCCTGTAGCAAAGTCGGTCTTTTGCTTACTGACATCATTCAGACACAAAATTCCTCCACAAATTACCAACTCTTTTTCCAAACATGGAATTTGGAATTTTATATTTTCTACATAAGAGATAAAATGAAATATAAGATTTATAAGACGTACAAAAATCACTGTTAAAGTGGTGACAAAAGCAGACCGACGAGATGAAAATTACTTTGACAAAAAGAGAATATTGACCGAAGAAAGATGAGGGAAAGAATAACAAAGTGTCAGAAATCTTTTCTGTCTAAAAACACGTACTGCAATGATAAGCTTTAGAGAAAACAGTGCTATTTGAAGTGGCTTCAAGTATTGCTTCAAAAAGTTTGGAGCTCTGAGCCTTGACCAAGGTTTAATAGACTAGAAGGAGTGTTGACCCAGAAGAGATTATTACTAGTCTTGCATTTTTTTAGCTTTTAAAAAAATAGTAAAAAGCCACTTTAAACCTTCAATTAGAAACTGTCTTAAAATTCTGAATTATGTTTGGATTTGAAGGATCATCCTCATTGTAGTGGGTTCTTGATTTAGGAAACTACTGTAATAGGATCACCCGTTGTGACTCTCCTTCAGACAAACAATAACTTTTGGAGTACAGGAGGAAGGAAAAAGCTTCAAGATTCCTCTTGAGAGACAGGGATATTGGTGTCTTAAGTGGTTCTTTGAAGAATGATGAGTAAACTTTAATGCCTTTGACATCTTTTTCATGATGTTTTATAAACCCCAGTGAGCAGTTTCAGGTGAAATGGATTAAGTATCAGTAACTAGCTGGTGCTAAAGCTAGGACTCATTACCCTTTAGACATTTATAATCATAATGTAATCAACAGGTGGCTATGTTCTATTAATCGAATTAATTTTCACAGAAGATAGCCAATTTACTACATTCTGTTTTAAAATGAAGCTGTCAATTTTGAGGAAATTGCAAATAGAAGAAGAATCTGCCCCTTCTACAATTTTATCAGGTCATATCTAATGTCAACTCATTCTATGGAAGAAAGTACAAGCTGAATGTTCTCAGTGCAACAAAGGAGGGATGACACAGAACTTTTTGTAAAGGAGCTTGTCATGCTTGTCCTCCACAATTCACATCAAGAACTTTTCATCAAAATAGATTCCAACGGCATCAACATTATTTCCACAACATTATTTTCACAACTTTGAAATTATATACTTACTGAATGTGGAAAAAATCCATAGCTATGAAACCTGACTATGGTATTAGTTACTCCAGTGTTTATATAAAATAGCTCCTATACCTTCAGCAAAATGGTCTGTAATTTAAATGTGTAGAAATAGAGGTTCAGTCTTTTAAGTAGCAGTTGTCCCAAATCCAGATTTCAGAGTGTCTTTCAAATATTATTAACAACTAAGAAGAAATATTACAATGTTAGTCTTATTTTTCATATTTTCTTGTCTTTTTTTTGAGTAAATACTTCATGGAACTACATCTGAAATACAAAAAAAGAGAAAATAACTGTGAAATAACAGTAAAATAATGTAGCTGCATATTTTTTTTTTAAAAGCAAGTAAGGTTGATGTGTCACTTTGCTTTGATCATACCTCTTTGCTTATATTAATATAAAAGCAGAACAAAATCACACACCTTCATAAATAAAGGCTTGAAACAAAAACCTAAACTATTCTTACACAAATTAGATTTAAGTAAGAGAAATTTCATGGAAATACTGGACTACATCCTATATCAGGATGAATAAGCTTTAAAATGCTTTTTTGTGAGTGTTTCTGTCAAGTTTTCCCCCTAACAGTATAGGAAAATTAGCCATTAATTTATAACTTATCTTTTTTTCATATTTATTTTCATGCATGAGGTATGACACAATGTGAGTAGTTTTACACTGCATAATTGTTTTGAAAATTGTTATGCTAGTTCTGAATAAACAGGCTTCAGGTTTTTGAGATCACGTGACGATGTTAGAGTGTTATTGCATGGTCCAGCTGATAGACACCGCTTCTTTAACTGTGCTGCTTGTATTATGCACGTTATGAACAAGCTCATCTGGAGCTACTCTCAGCCTCTTGTACGACACTTCATTTTGTAACAGAGATATGCTGGGTGGTATTCTGATCAAATGTAGACATCTACTGTGTATACTAATCATCACAGTCTTCCTGTCAATGGAGAAAAACGGCTACTTGTATAAGACAATTCATCTTGCCCTAAAATAGATGCCTAAATTAGGTCAGACGAATAATACTCTGAAAGACACCATTTCTCTCAGCTGACAGACTGACTGACAGTCACTAATGAAGTCTAGAGAGAACAATGTAAATGTAATGTTCGTGTTGTGTACTGTGAAGTTGGTTGAAGTGTGTCCCATGTACTTTGTGAGCATATATGTAGTATATTTGGGTGAGATCTTTTGTAGCGCTGAGAATTTGTTTTGTACAAGGAAACACTTACAACAGACACTTAACTTAATTGTATAAATATTCGTGTTTGTTGTTGAAGGGCTGCTTATTTGCTTAAAATAAAATGCTGACATGAATAAGTAATTTATGGCAATTCTATAAATAGATCCTCTTTAATATTTTCAGCAATGAATTGAACTACTAGTACAACACTGGATGTCACTTTACAATGAAAGGTATTGTTACAGTGAAAAGAAGGCAGATCTCATTCATGTCACTGCTGTCAAAGATGAATTATTTCTTGTTACCTACATCATAATAGCTGTATCCTGATATAAAAAAATCTAATTTGACATTCAGAATTTCTGATTCATCCCATAATTTGTTGTCCAGCATTTACAGAGGCATAACTAACAACGAAAGCAGTTCCCAGCATTTGCCCATCATAAATGAAGAGATTACCAATGAAATTTGGAAGGCCAGCCTCCAATTACTATGCAGATAATATTTAAATTCAGTATTTGAAGACATATTATCTATGAATTGTTCCAGAAATTAAATGTATGAACTCACAGGTTGTGTGGAAAAAAAAAAGAAATAGGAAACTGTAAATAGATTAAATGATTCAAAGAAAGAAAACAAGAAAGCATACCAAAAAACCAAGTATATATGACTAGAGATTCAGTGATGACAAGGGGCACCATCATAGCCTCAAATATTTTATTTTCTGAAATATGTGCGAAATAATAACAATCTGCAAATTTTTTTACTTTATTTTCACATTCAAAATTCTGAAAGGAAGTACCAAATTAACAAAGCACCATGATTATAATATTTTCCTTGAAGAAAAAGTACAGCATAGAAAAATTCGAGCCTTGTTTTTCTGAATAAGACATGGCCCCAGCCCAGGGCCAGTTGCCATTTTGGCTTTGTCTGGGAATCCATGCTGGGTGCTGTCTTTGGGAGGTGTTTTTCTTTGTTCACTGGTGAATACACTTTTGTGAGTAAAACCCTCTGTATCTTTTTTACACTCTTTTATTAATATTTCTGTGGTTGTTGCAATTTTTCAGTTAATTGTGACTCAAACACATAATCTCTTCTAGTGTTCCTCCATTATCTAAAGGGGCAGGGGAACAAGGGAGAGGCTTGAATGTGTTTAATTTTCTAGCTGGGTTTTAAACCAGCACACCCTCATTCTATAAGATGAGGTGCATTCACATCTCCTATATAGGTCCATGGGAATTATAATTAATATTCATTGATTTGTAAAGCAAGGTGCTATAACCTCTGAACATTGAAACAAATGATTAAGAAAAGCTAAATATGTAATTTTCCTTTCTTAGCAATATTTACATCCAGAACAAGAACTTTATTTCGTCATACTTGTTTGACAATATTATTAACCCAAGAGGCAAATGGAAGGAAATATGATTTACCCTATGTCACTGTCTGGAGGCTGAAGTGTCTTGAATATAATCAAGCAACTGTGTGAAAAGGTTAGTTAATGGAAAAACTTTTATTATCGTATTTCTGTGTTAGTATCTCTTTACATTGCAAGGTAAAGACTGAGAAAATATTCTGAGACACCATAAAATTTATGCAGAAAGTTTTAACTTGACATCAACTTTTTAACATGTACAAATTAATGATGATTTAATTATCCCTACTCAATTCACTGAGTTTGCAAATTGTTTGATGTACCTTCAAGGTAAACATCACCCAAAGCACACACAATTGCTCCGGCTCTCACACCAGCTCCTGTTTTATTAATATTCACCAGCATTTTGGAAGCAGTGTTAACACTGAGCTTACTGTTAGTTATGTTCTTTTACTGTTATTTTGATCAAAAGAAAGGGCCCCGCCCCCCTTAACAGAATATCTCAGCTTCATCTAAAGTTTCTAAAACTACATAGATAGCTTCTTTCCCTTTAAATCCAATATATTCAGTATAACAAGTTCAGTATTATTTTGGCATCTCTGTTCAAGCAGTTATTTTGTGATGATGGTATTTAATGAACCAATGGCCTAAGAGAATCAGAAAAGGCTCCAAATCTATTGCTAACTTTATAAATATCACAGTTTGTGGATTTCCGGGTTTCACTGCCAACTATTTAATGTTACCAGCCTGCTTTTAATGAGCATTGGACCTAAATCCTTGTATCAATATGCACCATATTTCTCAAGTGTGACATATCACAGTCACGGTTGCATTAATGAGATCAGGCAACTTTGCAGTTCCAGGAAAGAACTTTAACTGAGTTTGTTTTAGAGCTTGATACAAGGCCTGAGGCTTGAAATTTGTGGAATAATTCCCCATAGTCAATGTTTCTGTCTCAACATGTATGTTAGCATTAGTTATAGTAGGTAAATATCATTGGTGACAATGAACATAATTCCTGTAAAATCTTCTGTATTGGAATAAGTTTTATTTAGACAGCAGTGTAATTTTCAGAATTGGTGTATACATTCAGCAGATTTCAATTGGAAATTCTCAAATATCTTTTTAACCTACATGTACACATCAAATATTATATTACGGAATAAATTTAAATAATGGCACCTGACAATATCTCTGCAAGAATTCTTTTTGAAAGCTATTTAATTCAAATATGATTGGACATTTGTTGGATCAATTTTTTAAAGTTCTATTTCTAAATCACTGAAACACCATGGAACGTAATCTGTGATAGACTGTAAGGATTGCTGGCTTGAAACATTTCATGCATGTGCGTGGGAGAAGGGGCAAGGTCAGGCCTTGCCTTTTGTGATGCGCTGCTCTGCACAGCCCACCTACCTGGGCCTGTATCCCAGCCCTGTAGGAGCCACCAGTCCCAGGCACATCAGAGGCAATATTCCACAGCTGCCCCTGCAGCCCCTATCCCAGCTCCTGAGTGGCCAAATGACCACAAGTCCCACCCGGGGGCAGGACCCAGGAAAGACAAAGGGTATTTAACCCATGAGATGCAGTAAGCACATGTCTCGATCACTTGGAATTCCTCTTGGAATTGCTATCAGCAGAACACTTCTGGAACCAGGAGTGGTAGATATACTTATTTTTTTTCTATATCTTTTCTGTCTTTCTCTTTCTTCTTCTAATTCTCTCTTGGAGTTTTGAGTAAGTTAAAATTGGATGGGCTTAGAGTTTGCTAAGATGAACTGGCCAAGTTAATGCTTTGTGAAATGCTTTATGTTGACTGAATGCTGCTCTAAACTTCTGCCAAAGTTTTCTGATTTGCCAGTAGAGTTATTTTTGTTGTTTTGAGCTTTTAACAATATCGTATCAGTATTTCTCTCATGTGTCTGTGTACATGAAAAACCGTAAGCCCTTTTAAGAGTCCTGTCTAGTGAGGTTTTTTGGGGCCTCATCTATATCTCAGCTCATGTGTGAGTAAATGGAAGATGACAGAAACGGGATTTTACATTGGCATTCCCACAAAATTCTAGATCTATGTTTTTTATTCTCATTTAGATACGGTTGTGTGGAACAGCTATCCAAATGGCCCTTATTCACTATTTTTCAGTTTAAATTAAGTAGAAATAATGATTCTCAGTGGAAAACAACATTCAGAGTGGGCACATTTTTTGCAAGACAGGTGTATTTCATATTGTGCTATAAATTCTAATCAACTCATTTATACGGTGGCTATAACTACTTCAATTGCAACAAAACATCATCAAAATAATGCTTAAGTCATCTCATAAGAAGACTTTGTGTTCTTACTAGCTATTTAGAACAACTTTTTTTGGGTTGTGCCTCTTCTCAACTAACAGTTTTTAATTATGTAGATATAAACATCAATGATTGCACCTACTCCCACTTACATACCCTATTTTGCTTTCTCTGCAAGTGAAATTCAGTTCTTTTTAACTTAATATTGACTTTCTCTTCCATGCATTGACAGGAATGTTTCTGTTAGACACTCTCACAGCTTTTATATTTAGTAGCTGAAAGGCAGAACGGTAGATGAGCTTCAGCTGTGGAATTCACTATTTCCATATGGAGCACTCGCTGCTCTATTTGCTGAAAGCAAAATTCGTTGCAGAATTAAGGCACCCCTAAGTTCAGGGCTGTAACACACAGGGTTTGAGTTCCAAGACAGAGTTAAAACTGAAAATTTTGAACAAAATGCTGTCAGTTCTTACACAATATGAGAAAATCTAACACATGATTAAAATCTTATACATGATGAAAAATAACTAACAATGAAATTGATGTTTCCAAAACATGTCTCAAGTTTAGAGTTGCTAGTATTCTTGACTATTTGAAGTTGAGGTGAAAAAGCTTTCAGGAGCTGGAAGATACAGTAAATATCTTTTAACAGTTTATATCTTAAAGTAAAAAAAGATCCTTCTTGTCATCCACATTTCCTGGTATTTTAAACAACAGAATAACTCTTCCTTTCTGAGAAATGTTGTGTAATAACAAAAAACCCTTTCAAATCTGACATCTCAAGCCTCCCTAAACTCTGCTTGCTATTTCATTAGGGAAAAAAAAAAAAAAGCCACAACAGTCATCTCAAACAGATTTTATCCCAGAACCTTCAGACTACTAGATGTTCTATAACAGTTGCATAAAATAAATTAATTAATTTCTAATTCCAAGAAGTTTATAAGTTGATTGATATCTTTTGCTGGTGATATGTAATCATGGTATTAATAAAGTTGTATTCTGTATTGTGCAAAAGAGAAATCACAGGAATAAAAGTTCTGTCCTCAGGGAATAGTCATTTATTCATTTATTTCAAGAGGTGAGACTTTCTTTCCCTTATTGTTACTGCAAACAAATTTTTGCCTATTTGTTGTTACTCTACAGTAACAACTGAAAAAAACAAACAATGCAAGAGCAACATATCTAGCTCCTGGCTGCATTTTGTACCTCCCTGAATACTCTTTCTCTGCATTAACTGACACCCTGGGAATAATAACCTGTTGAATGAAATTGCTGTGAAGTGCTCTCCTGCCTTCCACTTTTGTCATACTCCCTCATCAACTGTTACGACTTTGTGGTAGCTGTGGTGATTCCTGAAGAGATGTGGGAGTATATAATTGAATGGCACCTAATTTTGTTTGAGTCATCTAATTTATAGCTCTTGGAAGTGATGGACATGATATTTCATAACCTAAAGGTCAGTAAGTGAAGAGTGAAATAAAAAGACTGAGGTGCACAGAGAGGTTCACAAAGGTCCAGCTCTACTATAAGGGCAGATGTGCACACTTCTTAACAGCTTGAGTATTTTTTAATGTCATTTTTTGATATTTAAAAAGAATATTGTTAATTTGAACAGCTACATTTCAGAAGCATATCTAAACTTTGAAATAAGAAAGAAATGTAAATAATTGTCTATAATATGAGCAGAAAATGTAATTCTCCCATTTGATAGCTCAAAATAGTTATAGATCCAAAATTATACAAGCTAACATTCTTATTCATCCAGCTGACTGATTAGCTGTACAGTTTGGTGGTGCAAATACATCACATACTACATTTATGCAGGATGATAAAATAACATCTGAGTTGCTTTCAAAGTATATTAAATTTAACTAATTAGGACTATAAAAGCAGGAGACCTATGAGAGGCAGTAAAGTTCTGTAGAAATGCTTAACTGTATCCATTAACTTTCCCCCTAATGAGCTTAACTGTTTTCTGATTCTGTGCCCTGAGTTTTGTGTATACATTTAAAAAGCAAAGGAGAGAGCTAAAAGACAAGAAAATTGTCATGTAAAGGACATATATATAGTCACTGTATTTTCTCTATTAGTAAGGATTTCTATGTAACACAAATACATCTTGTTGAAGCATAAGTACATCTTTAAACAGCAACCATGACTTTGTATAAAAGATTAGTTGATCTATTATTTCAGTATTTCCAAGGAACTTTCCTTTTTGATAGCAAGGAGGAATTTCCTACATAATAATAAAAGATGATATAAATAAATATAGTGTGAAGTGATGATGTGTGATCTTTTTGTTTGACAGGAAATGACAAATCTTTCAGGTCTAATGTGTTTGAGCCATTGCACAGTAAAAAGGAGAACAACTCAATTTTGTACATATCACTATACTCAGCTAAATCTGACAATTAAATTTCCTTTAGCAAACCATTAATTTAAATAATAACCAAATTATAGTTACATGATATAAAAACTAAATTTTGCTCATTATTTTTTTATAAATAATTTTGAAATCTGCAGTAAATAACTTGTGTTCCGAAAAATAAGACATCATAAGTAAAATACATGTGGCGTTTTGGCTGTAATCTGCAAGTTTTGGTATTTTGCTTCACCTGTTTTCCACACTAGAAGGCTTAACAAGCTTAACAAAAACAATTTTATTTTACACTTCTGTATCAAAAGATGTAGAGTTTTCATGCCAGTTTCCAGTTTGTGGCATGCAATTTTATAAAACATAAAATGGCTTTTAGTTGAAGATTAAGCAGCCGTCCCAGTTTGTCACAGGCTTTGTCTGACCTTAATTAAATTGTTTATGCCAGTTGGAGGAAGGAATTTAACCACCTCACAAGTTTTAAACTGAACTTTGGAGTTTATTTACTATTCATTATTCCTTGTTTCTTCTGTTTGAATTATTTCATTAATCCAAAAGAGAGTTGCAGAAACTATTGTGACTTAGGTGATCAATCACTTAGAATGAATAGTAAAGAGCCACTATAAACAACTCAAGGACAACTGCCAACAGTTAAAGTGTTTGACATTTCTTTCTTTCTTTTTGACCGAACTTGCCTCAGGTGTTTTAGCTCTTTGCCTGCATGTGTTTAGAGTTTGAATCTCACGATTTTTCTGATCTGACATCAGGATTTAGCATGTCATGCTGTTCCTTGTCATTTTACCAGTGAAGTTTCATAGTAGAATTCCTTCCTTTTGAGAACTGTTGGCTAATAATATGGAATCATACTTGCTTGTGCATTAGGCTGGGAACTCTTAGTTCTCCTTTCTGAGTTCTTGCTTATGTTTCAGCAGCTATTTTGGGCTAAAGAATAAATGACTCTATGCTTCAGCCAGAGCCAGAAACCAGACTCTAGAACTCCCCTTTTTTTTTTTGTTTCTTTATCTAATATTCTATCATTATCAATGTCTACTGATTTAAAATATCTGAGAAAAAGACATCTCTAAAAGGACTTCTGTTTGTCAGTCAAAACCATCTCATCTTCTTTTCTGACACTATTTCCAACTGTACCTTATTTATTTCATCAGAGATGTTTCTGCATCACAACCTAGCTAAGTCATTGGCATAACGCCCCCCCAAAAAGGCACCTCCATATAGCCTAACAAATTAGTGATTTTTTTGAAGAAGGACTTTGTTTTTAGAAACTTGCACTGATCTTTTCAGCTTTTCAACAAAAGATGAAAAGATATTTATTGTACATGTTACTTTCAATAAATATTCAGACTGGCTTTAAGAATGCTTTTTACCTAAGGAAAATTAACTACAATAAAATTTAAAGCTGTTGAACTTGTCTGTGTGACAATAACCTAATTTAGAGTACTCTTTGTAAACTTCCAACATTCTTTTGAATGATACATCAAAGTAATCAACTTTTAAAATAAGTAAAAAGAAATTGAAAAGGTATTGGAAGTAAGCTTGCCTATCTCCTTGTTGCCAGCTGTTCATTATAAAACTGTAGAAAATTATTTTGCTCTAATATCTTTTAACCTCCTTTATATCTGTTTTAAATCCAGAAGTTTTATATTTCTTTTCCAGGGTAATGAGAAAGAAAACATTGTACAGGTAGATATACACCTCCGTCCATTCTTGATTCTATAAACCTTGTTTACTTAAGTCAAAATTTTGCATACATTTTAATTCAGAAATATGTTTTTATGCAGTCTTTCAATTTGTTTTTTGGGTTTTGGGTTTTTTTTTTGATATACATGACCGATGAGGCCTTCTACGAGGAAGAGGTTTGCTTTTGAGTACAAGACATCCTTCTGGTACTATAAATAATTTGGTCCAGCATATCTTTTCCACAGTAATTATACAAAGAACAGAAATGTTTTAATTTTGCAAGACAAAATTTTATTTTTAAAAACAGTCGTAGTTTTTCAGAACTTAGAATTACAGAATTTTTCAGAGAACTACCTTGAGTCTTAGAATCAAGAGTTAGTGCTGCACACTAAAATGGCTGCTCTATTTGCAGGTTTCAAGTAGTTGCCATTTCCAGTCTGAGAAGGTTAGTTTTCTTCAAACCTAAATGAAAAAAAAAAAAATACAAAAAAAGAGCAGTATTTTCACAGTACCTTTTCTGGTTCTCAGTCAGAACTACAGTGAGTGCACTGATTATTCATCACAGTTCTGCAGTAGAGTACTGTAATCATTGCCTGAAAAGCTGTAGTTATGTACTTGTAGCACAAATAAGCAAGAAAACAGCTGATGCCTCAGCAATGCCAGAAAATTCAACAAGCAGTGAGAATCAAGGAAAAAAACAAGGTTTGAATTGAGGGAGTGAAATTCTTATTTGTAGCTAAAGGTTCTTTATAGCCTTTGTTATGATACTGTCTCTCTCAACCACTTTATTTTTTAAATGAAGATTGCATTTTAAAAATAAAAATTATTTCTATGATTTATAATCTAATATCAGGAAAAAGAGGCAAAGAAGAGAAGGGGAAAGAGAGCTATACTAAAATCATGGTGCAAATTTTTTGAAAATTGAGTAAAGTTTTGCTTTTCAGTTCTAAGAAGTGGCTCCTCAGAGAGGAACCTTGAGATGTGTCCCTACTCAGGGAGGAATCCTGGCATGCAGCCTGCAGCTGTGCAGGAAAGCTCGGTGGGCCCTGGGATGCCCACTGTTTAGGGAATAAGATAATTATTTATAGTCATATTTGAATACCAACTAATGATGATAGTTTCTTCCATATGTGACTTGAGTCAGACCTTGACCAGTATTATGATTAGGTAGGCTCATTGTTCCTATTGGACCTCGGCTATTATGTTGTTATCTGTCTCCCCCAAAATTTGCTTTAAGGATCCATTATGACTGTCCTTGTCACAAGGAGGCACACAAAACTTGCTCTTGAAAACAAATTCCTTTGGGAACTGAAGTCCTCAGAGAACTTCCTATCAATTTTCCAACAGCTCTGAGCTTACTGTAGTACATACAGCTCTGCAAACTCTCCTTCAGGGAACTGACACTTCAGCAGTGACTAGCAAGCTTACAAAATACTTACTTTTCAGTATTTGGGGCAGAAAAACACAGATAAAACATATTTTACATGCCTGCAGTCTGTTAATTTTTTATTATATCTGGAATTTTGATTTTGGGATGCTGGCAGTTTAATATACAAACAAAAAATTATCTTATTAAAAAATAAAATTGTAAAAGAGTTTCAGAACAGGATCTTGTCTCAGGAGACTAACTGGAGATGCACTTTTGAAATTTGTCTTGGCGTTTCTTCCCCTGTCAGTGTAGTCAACCATAGCCAATGGACCATCCATCCTCCTAGGGTTATGCGTGTCAGAACTTCAAGGAGGAATACGTGGCAGATTTGAAAGAATAATTCTTTATTTGGTATAAATCACACAGTGAATGAGAACAGCTCTACTCTACCCCTGCAGATGCCCAATATGTTTCACACTGGCTTCAACAGGAGCATTTTCACCTTGCAAATTAAGACTTAATGTGAGTACATTGCATTACCTAAGCTACAGCTCTGAAAAAAGTCACTCCACTCCTATGACTTTTTCTCATACCTGGACTAAAAGACAGAGCAGCAACTCCTTTTTAAGTTTAATAACATGACACGGTTTTTTCTTTTTCTTTTCATGATCTTAAAAGCCTTTTCCAACCTTAATGATTCTATGATATTACTCTCGTTATAGTTATGGTCTGCCCAATAACACATAGGTGCGTATGTACATATATATAAAAAATACTCTATAATGGGTTATATATGTCTAACTATGTGTATGGACATATGCATATAACATACTCTTTAATACACACCATATGTAAAATACTTTGCTTGCTCATGATCTGTTTTATTAAAAGACCACCCTGAGTCATTGTTTACTGCTGAGACAAAAAGACTGGAAATTATTTTTTTATATGATTAATTACTTGTCTTTCTATGAGTCTAAAATGGAATAAAAGCTATGCTTCAGATAAAAATTTTGCATATTTGACATCTGCTAAAGGATGAACTAGACTCCATTGTCTAAAAAGGCAAAGCAATATAGGGACATGCTCTTCATTTTTTTTCCCATTAAAAATGTATTTTTTAACATACTAAACCAAATAACTCTATGCCCTTTCCATGATTTTTCTAGCTATAGACTGGAAGAGGAAAATAAACTTTCCTCTTTTAAGGTCTTAATCATATCTCCTCTTTCCACTAATAAAGTAGGGGAACTTCAATAGTGAAGCAAACTGAAAAAGTATTTACTCAGGTGGTTCACTACTGAAAGCTAATTTAGCATTTCATCAAATACAGATACATAGGTGGTGACCTTAGCTGGTTAAGCAATTTGCTTTCTTTTAAAACCTCAGCTAGAGATACGATTCTTTTCTTACTTTTATTAAATTTCTGTATTTCTTGATTTGTGATCTCAATCAATAATATGAACTTAGAGTCTGAAAAGGTCATAACAAATATTCTGTACATTTCCATATCTGAAAACATTTTGCTAATGCTCTCGCTGACCCATTAGTAAGGTCAAGTTGTTCCCTTTTCATAACAACAAGTACCGCATTTCTAAGGAAATGTGTTCTTTCATTTTTAATGCAACTTGACAGTTTTGACAGAGAAAGATAATGACAGTCTAAAATAGCTTTCAAAAAAGTTCAAAGACTAAAAAAAGATATATGCACACTACATAGCTTTGAACTGTTCAAGAAATTGAAACAAAATAATTTATTTATGGTGCTGTATGAATGCAGATAATATGCATGTGCTGTCAAAAGGGTGAGATTCT
Organism: Falcunculus frontatus; assembly: GCA_013398115.1. NCBI lineage: Eukaryota > Metazoa > Chordata > Aves > Passeriformes > Falcunculus > Falcunculus frontatus. Next base: position 849,965 of record VZRV01005302.1, on the reverse strand, counting down.
CAAATGTTTGTTACAGGTAGTTGCATTTGGTGATGAAAACAGATTATCCTTTCTCACTGCAAAGAAGTGTTTGAGCTGACCATTCTAGCTTCCCCAGTTCTAATTCAGGTTACTGACCCTTAAATCTAAATGTTGTGGATCTGTGGAGTAATCAGTATCTTTGCTTTGCACATACAGTGGTGTAACCATGGCCAGCAACTAAGCACCACAGGAGTGCTCACTCAGCACCGCCCACAATGAGATGGAGGGCAAATCAGATGGGTATATTGAGAAAACTTGTGGGTTGAGATACTTTTTTTTTCTTTTTTACAGTTTTAAACTGTTCGTAAGCCAACAAAGAGAGAGGAACAAGGCAGTCACTTTTTATAAGACTGAATGTCTCTATGCCAGTTTTAGAATTCTGCAAACTTTTTTGTGGTGCAAAGCTTCATAGAGTGACATCTGCTCTGAATATTGCCTTGCCCTGTTAAAATAACTGATGAAATTTTATATAGACACATCTTATCTATAGCTATGCATCACTCGAACTGCAAGATTTTACTCCGATTTTACTTGATTTAGTCATCCTTGGCACCTTTGTTAAAAAAAATTCACATCTACCAATGTGAAATGTTATTCTTGTATTCAAATTCCCAGTTGTCATAGAACAAAGAGAAATGCTAAAGCTTGACATTCTGATCTTTTAAAAATATAGACAGCTGTACACAGACACTCAGGAACAAATGAAAACACAAGATTTTTCAGCATTACCGGATAACAAAGATGGATTTCAGGGAATCATTCTGGAATTCAGGCTATCCTACAAAAAATCATGCTGACAGAACTGTTATGTTTAGTAGAAAAAAATTTAGGTCAAATGTGGAATTGCTCCTTTATATCAATAAATTGAGTAAGTCAAGTTTAACCTATGAAACTTTAAATGAAATCACTGTTATGATAATAAAAATTAAAAATGGAGGTAAAAATACTTCACTTTTTTAACATTCATAGGATTTAATATTTCTTTACCTCCACTCTTACATAATTTTGCAATTCATGCTAAAATATTTTAAAATATATTTGTTTGCAAAGGAATAAGTATCAAGTACAGAATCTACATTTAGATTTTAAGCAAAAAAAGTGAAGTTCACTAGTTTCTCTCTTTATATTACAGTGGTTAGGATGATCAGAATTTTATGTTTAGAATAGAGATGAACCTTCATTTTGAGCATGAATTTGTTTTTGTGTCTGGGATTTGAACTCCATCATAAGTCTACAGGCCCTGAATTTGCTTTGGATAAAGCAAAAAAGTTAGGGAAAAATGAAAGGAAAAAAGTTGTATTTTTCGAATATTACTTTTAAGGTTTAATATTAAGAATTAAAGATATTTTTAAAGTCCTGATATAATAATGGGATTTTATTCATATTTCTAAGATGTTAGAATAATAAAATCACAGACTTTTAGAATAGAATAGTACAATTAATTAGGTCTGGAATAGATGTCCTAAGATCATTTCTTCTCATTCTGTCACTTGTTACCTGGGAGAAGAGACTGATCCCCACCTTGCTACAGCCTCCCTTCAGGTAGTGGTACAGAGTGATCAGGTCCCCCCTGAGCCTACTTTTCTCCAGGCTAAAAAACACCTTCCTCCCTCCACTCCTCCTTGTGAAACCTGTACACCCAACCCTTCACCAGCTTTATTCATCATCTTTGAACATGACTAATACCCAGGCACTTGTTTGATGAGATGCAGACTGATTACAATACTGCAAATGTCAAAACATAATCTGCTCTGTAGAGGAATCCTAAGCCTCGGACCTAGTAGTAAAAAACAGTGTCTACAGAGTGTTAAAAACAGAGAGAGAAACACTTCTGTCAAAAGAATCTGAACTTTTTTTGTGTCATTTCAAAGAATACACTGTAGAATGAACTTTGACGTATCTTTACTGCTTTCTGATTGGAAAGGCAAGAGAACTGTATCGAAAATTACGCAGTCCTGATTAATTATTGATTTGGGCAAGTATAACAGAGGCCTACTGGACATATGGATGAATTACAACTGTGTTAGAATGGTATGTAATTGGTAATGTCAATTCCATGAGATGCTGCAGGAACACCATATTTGGCAGAAGAAAACTATGCTCTTTTCACTGCAGAAAATAATTAGTCGTGGAATAACAGATCCAGATAACTCTGAAATCCCCATCTAAAAGTATTTGGCAATTCAGCATCAAATATTTCAACTTTTATTTCAGAAATTATGTACTCTGGGTCACATTCTGTAGCTTTCCCTGGTTAATGTTCTGTAACTTGCTTTGCCTCTCTAGATATGAATATTTCTATCTGAATCTGTTAACTGGAAATGTGTTGTCTGAATAAGCCATTCAGTACATGAAGGGAAACAGAAAAATTATTCCCTTATTTAATTATCTGGATTTATTTTTAAAAAAGTATTGATTGAAAAAGGAATAAATTGCATTTGTTTAAAAACATTTTAAATGTTTGTCAACCCTTTATTTAATGTTACAGATGCTTTTTCTGTTCCCAGAGAATTCAGAACCTAAACAAATACTTTTAGAATTCTACTTGTCATAATTTTGGAACTATTTTCTTAAAGGTGAAGATGAAAACAAAAAGTGATTTACCTGAACCACTAGAATAAATTCAATCTGCTTCAACTAGAAAAATAAAATAATAAAAAAAGCTAAATCTGTCTTCTTAATGCATTTAGTATAGATGCATTTTAGTACAGATGGGCCTAAATCAAACTACACTTCAGGGTTTCTAAAGTGGCAGCATATTGCTAGAAGCAATTTTCTCCTTGTATTTCTGTCTCAGCTTGAAACAAGCTATACACTGTACCTCAAAAAGAAAATGTTTTTATAAGACTTCCAGCCCCAGAGGGGCTAAAATCTCTATAGCAATTTAGAAAATACAGACACATAAATACAATATGAATAAAAAGAACTGATGGACACCTGGTGTCTGGTCCACTTTGACCAGTCTCCAGAGTCCATGCCAAGTGGGATGCAGTTCAGCAATGTTCATGGGATGTCTGAAATCCAACTTAGTGCAGCAGCAGCAAGATGCAAGTAATTTTCTTCTGCTCTAAAACCTGGACCTTTAAAAGCCTAGAAACGACTGTGCAGTGTCCAGTTGATTGTTTTAAGGTATGATTTGTATTGGTGATTAAAACAACATTTAAAGCAGTCAGACACAGTGAGACAAAATGAATTTTTAGGGAGTCCAGTTCACAAATCTTGCCTTTCAGAAGAGGGACCTAAATGTCAGGCAACAGAGTGTGAGGCTTGTAGAGGGTAAAGGCTTTCTTCTACCACTTAAGTCTGGACCAAAAGATATCTCTAAGACGGTACTGATACAAATTGTTCCAAGTTCATGTCTTAATACTGACCTTTGAAGTACATGTGAATTTGCATTTAAGCATGAAAGATGCCTATATGATACATGATATGACAGGCTTATTTAAAACACGGCGGTTTTTTGCTGAGAATGGCTACCAAAATTATTTAAGACAAGAACACAAGAGAAATAGAATTACTGCTTTTTTACCTGACATCTTGAACTCTTTGCAATTACAAAGCTAGGGTGATTGAAGTAATTGAAGAAACTATAGGCATGTTTCCATGTCATAGATTGGCCACCTAGGGGGTAAATATTTTAATTTGTCATGGAAAATAAACACTTAAAGCTGTGATAAAAAGGTGTATATTTTGCCAAACATCTAGAATGGGAGTTGGCAAGCTTCAGTAATGTGCAGTACAAGTTCTAATTCTGTAAGTTACCACATGCATCTGCACAGAGGCAGTAGCTATCACAGGATTTACAGAGGTCTAATGCCTTTCAGAAGCAGAAAAAAACTCTGGAATGCTCCAGGACATCTCAGATGGCACAAAGTATTGTGTTTAAGTGGATCATACTCCAGACTTTTTCTGGTTATTAAAAAAGCTAGGTCAATCAGCTCAAATGTAGATGTTTACAACTAAGCTGCTATAAGATGAATTTNTCTGGTTATTAAAAAAGCTAGGTCAATCAGCTCAAATGTAGATATTTACAACTAAGCTGAACACCTCATGCTATAAGAAATTGAATTTCGTATCATGTCTATCATTGGTGTGGGTAAAGGCCTCACACTGAGTTCAACCAGGGCACCTAAAGCCTCTTTGGACACTGAGGGTGTGGACGGTCTACTCCAATAAGGTACTGTCTGTTTTTAACTGAACATGCTTTCCTACGTGTTTATATTTTCATTGCAGCATGCCAGCAGCACACTTAGGGCATGTTTGCAGAACCGAGGTACAGGATATAGCAGGTAAAGAAGCCTGGTGACTGTCTTTTTTTTATTTCATTTATTCAGAAGAGCTAAAAAACGTTCTAAACTTGTCCTTTTAGAGATGTTGTGCATACGCACAGTTAGTGTTGTAGGCATGTGTGGGGCAAATATACCCACAGTATGAGGCAGCATCCAAGCGGTTAGTTTGAAGATCTCTTGCTGGCCTGATTAGCAAAAGAATCAGATTCTCACCTGAGAAGTTTTATAGGAATTGACTTTTACTTCATTAACATCCTATTTGAAAATATTTGTATATGTGCACATGTGGCCACTGAAATTTGTCCATGTCCTAGAATTTTTGAACTACTTATTAACAGGTTTTATTCTTGAGGGCTCAAAAAGCTTTAATAACGAGTTGTGAGCACAAGATAAATTGGAATAAAATATTGTCTCTTTTCAAATTTAATGTTTCTAATTAATTTTCTTTTCAATACCCTTTATTTCATTATGGAAATCAGACTGATCTTGGTAATCTGAAATTTAATTGAGATGCAGAGAATCCTAAAAATGACTGAAGCAAGGAACATTAATCAAGAGACAAGATCAGATAAGTAAGAAAATACTACGACTCTAAAAGTAAAAAGAAAAAGTAAGCTGAGTTAAAAGTGACCTTTTCTTCCTCATTGACTACAACAATTTATTATAGCTGATGCTAGATAGCTTAGGCTGCATCTATACTGTAGGGTAAACATACAGCTTGGTGTGCTTCACCAGATCTCCTGGTTGTCTAGACTGGACTACTTATTTGTACTACAGCTCCTATTCATGCCAGGATTGTTTACGCCAGAAAAAACCAAAATCATCTTAGGAATAAAATTCCCGGTGTTTTATGCAGCAGCCAGTTTTTTCTCTGTTACTATTCTCTCCCTATTTAGATTTAAGACATGTCATATTTGGAAAAACTCTTATTAAAGATGGCACCTGTCAGTAAGTTAACTACACTTTCTCTTAATTTTTAGTATACATTTACTAGTTTTATCAAAAGAAGGTTCTGAGTTGCGAAACTACCACTCTTTTATCACAGTTTCTCAGAGCAGCTCCTGACATGACACTTTCCTAAGTATTAAACATTTAAAAATAGTTGGGGTTTTCTCTGAGAAACCTTTTCAAAAGAGATTTAAATGGAAGTACTAAACTTATCTTTTAATTTCTTTTTATTTTTCAACTCATAAAATAGAGTAATACTAATAGTAACTAAACTTCAAAAATACACAGTTGGTACTCATAATTTCCCACTTTAGGATAAAACAATTGTTACTAATGGGATCGGAAATCAAAATGGGATGAAAACATCTAACAATAATTATCTAAGGAGTGGATCAGAAAAGTATTTCTGGAGTATATAAAGTGCAAAATTTAAAAGTAAAAAGTAGTGTAATTAAAAATATTTATTTATATTATTAAATCAGGATTCCCTTAAAGCTGAAAAATGTTGTCATGGAAGGTATGCTACAAACACTGGTTAATTACCAGTTCAGGCTGATAAAAGTGGCAAATCAATGAAAATTCAATTTCCCATTGGCATGCTAGTTCAAAATAGTTTTTGAAGTTATTCTGCAGATAATTGTCATTTTTTTTAAATATTGAAGGCTTTTTTTTTCCGTTCTGCTATCTTAAAATGGAAAAAGTTAGCCTTTTTTGTTGCACCACAGTATAAGCGGGTTTGTTATACCCTGAGTAGCTGTGACTATTCCCTGAAAACTTATGACAGTGAATCACAATATGGAGTAAAATGCATTCTACTGAGCATTACTGGGGATAATAGTAATAAGAGATTGATTTTTTTTTTTTTTTTTTTTTTTTTCCTTCTTTAGGCAGAGTATAGTGCAAGTAAACCAAAAAAGTCAGCCTCCTGAGAATCAGTTCATCTCTGATTCTGCTTACTGTATGGTTGAAATGTTTTGCTATAAAGCTGATAACAATTCATGACAGCTACCACACTACTTACAGATGTCAGCCTGGCACATTCAAGGTAGAATAAGAGTCCACCTTCTCAAGTGGAAGGAGTGTGAGGGAGCATTATTCTCTATCACTATGTAATGGTGCCTATATATCTTGGGGACATTTTTGCTGTGTTTGGCATATATTAATATCTTATTTGAAAATGAGCTTTTGAAATGAAATTGCAGTTGTTTGCTTTTTTAAAATTTATTTGTGGTATGTCTGCAGTCCCTATAAAATATTTTTAATCCTGACAAGATACTGGTTATTATTAGAGTGATAAATTCTACCACAAAAATTATGAATTTTACTTGCGTTTAGCAGATTTCATGTCCATTTACCTGGATGATTCTTTCTTCTGTTACTTTTATAGAAATAAATTGAACATTTCTAACTAGCTTTCTCAATAACATTATTTAGTATGTGTTTTTGATATGTCATTTGATTAGATGCTTCTTTAAATTAAACTAGGCCAGTTCATTGTTTTGTTGAGATTTTTTCCTTACTCATGATTATTTGCTTAGTATGTCCCATTACTTATTAAGACTCAAGGAAAAAAGTTTGTTAGACTAATCCTTCTAGAGAACACACAGGATTTTGCCTAAAAGTGGAAAAGCTCTTTTTATTTTATTTTTCTGTGGCTGTTTATCGATGGGAATATGCTCTTGAGGGTAAAACTACCTGTATTTTAATTAGATAATGCTGAATATTTTAAGAAAGGCTAGATAATAAATAATATTAGACAACAAATATATATTAAATATATATTTCAAAATATTGAAATATATATTTACTATTGATATGCCTTATTATTATTTAAAAATATTAGAAAAAGCATACAGTCCTGAGTTTCCATTGTGAATATTTAAAAATGTTTATGAAAGCCTGATATGAATTTAGGGCCCTTTACATATATAAAAGCAATGTAAATTATATAAGGATTTTATTATACCACAGTAATGAAGTAGAGAGGTAAGACTGAAAGTTAGGGCAGGATTCAGCAGTCCACATGTAGATGTCTCATGTCATTTGAAGTCTCTTGGGTTATCAAGGATATTCATGTAAGTTTGATAAATACAGCACTGATTTTTCTGACAGACTCGTGACTTTTTATCTAATCTTAGTGTGGTCAGGTGAAACACTGGAGGTCACCAAAACCAAAGAAAAAAAACCTCTCTATTAGTAGCTGAATCCTACCCTTGGGAAGCATTCTTATGAGTTCTTACAAGGGAAAGCATTCCAAGGAGAGTATGCTAGAGAAACTCTTCTTTAATATGTTGCCTATACTAACATCTGAAAGTATTTGAAATAGACCCATGTGTAACCTTCAGTGGTTACATATACACCAAATTTAAGACTCTGCTGGTGAGCTCAGTGCCCAAGCACCCATCAGGGTCAGTAGAATGACAACAGACTGCATGAAACCTAAACTTGAGCCTACCCCAAAATAAGTCTTGTGGAATGGGATTCTATTCTCTGCATGAAGGCATCTACTAATTTCCAGGCACCATGATTTACCTTTCCCAGCCTCCTCCTTGCAGCAGAAGGAGGTAGATCTTTTACATTTCCTGTGTGTTGGGTTCACATGGCAAAGTTACGGTAGCAGCAGGGTAGGAGAGGGGGGTGCTGCTTGTTGCAGGGGTGGCTACTGTGAGGAGCTGCCAGCCCCTGTGTCCAGGAGAGCCAATGCCAGCTGGCCCCGAGACATACCCCTTCCCGGCCAAGGCTGAGCCCATCAGCAACAGGGGTAGTGCCTCTGGGAAAACAGATTCAAGAAGGGGAAAAAATCCCTACACAACTTCAGCCAGAGCAGAGGAGTGAGAATGTAAGAAGGAAACATTGCTGATTGCATTAGATTGTAGTGTGGCTGTAATCCCCACATACTGCAATCATATCAGAGCTCACAGAAGTTAATCGAAATAGATATGCCTTTTATAAAAAGAGAGTTTATGCCTCCCTCTGACGTTCTACTTTGAATCAGATGTAGAGAAAATTGCAATGTAATAAAGCAAAGGAACATACTTTTGATCAAGCTGGAACTGGGAAAGCTTGTGGAACATGGTATGTTTACATCATGGTTATGCCGCAGACTTACAGTACTGCCTTGGACAAAACAGGTGCTGGATCCAAATGGGAAATCACAAACAGACTCAGATATGAATTTTAATAAAAAATGCTTGGATTCTGCCCAATCTTAGAAATGCCGTGTGGCCTTATTTTCTATTATGGTGCTAAATAAAAGGGAAGTCTTGGAAATAAAAATCTTTTGGAACCCAAAAAACATACTACACATCTGTTCTAGTTACAGCTAGGGTAGAGTTAATTTCTTCCCAGTAGTTATTACAGTGCTGTTTGTGTTTTGGATTTGGAATGAGAATGGTACTGATGTTTTGGGTTTTGCGAAGTTTTGCTTAACCTAAGTCAAGGACTTTTTTCCCCTCCTCGTCTCATGCTCTGCCAGTGAGCAGCTACGCAAAAGAAACTGGAGGGAACATAGCTGGGACAGGTGATCTGAGCTGCCCAGAGGGATATTCCACACCACGGAAGGTCATGCCCAGTATATAAATTGGGGGAAGTTACCCATAAGTATGGCCAAGCTGTGTTTGGGAATGGGGGACTGGCATCAGTCAGCAGATGGTGGACTGCTCATCACTTGTTTCCTTTTTATTATTGATTTCCTTTTTATTATCATTATTATTATTATTTACCATTATGATTGTATTTGACCTTGTTTTCAGTTATTAAACTGTTCTTATCTTAACACACAAGCTTTACCTCAATCCTTTTCCCCATCCCAACAGGGTGAGGAGAGAGAGGAAAGGATTGAGCGAGCAGCTGTGTGGTGCTTAATTTCTAACTGGGCTTAAACCATGACAACATCTGATGCCTATATGCAAATCATATTATTGAAATAACATTGCAAGTGTTAGAAAGCTAATCTGTGGTTTCTGTATTGAAAGCATTTCTATTTATATTTACAAAATACAACGATTTTCTGGGAGAGTCATATTCCAGGATAATTAAGATATTAACTTAAGACACCCAGCTAAGTATAACTATTTAATTTGGTAACATTTTTTTCACAGGAATTAATTATGTTTTCGCATAGTAGATGTTGACAAGTTCATTAACTACTGCTATCTGTTCGGCAAGCAGGATTCGAGAACCTGCAATGCATCGTGGGCTGCCTAATTTTCTGAAGTAACTCTACACTGTGTCTTTGTTTTCTGGAAGTATGTTACTTAAAACTTTTAAAATATATTCACTACAGTTTGGTTTCTACTGATCTATTTCTTAACTTCTCTCTTAAACCATCTTTCCTCAAAAAATATATATCTTTTTAAAACAATAGAATAGTATGTTCGATCATAAAGGATCAATACACAGTTTCTCCTGACATTTTTTTTTTGATGGACAATACCTTCTCTGATACTGGTGACTTGTTCTAGTCTTGCAACTTTCTGAGTCTTCCTTGACTCCAAACTTTTAAAAATTTTTTTGCAACTTTAAGCTTTTAAGTTTGTGCTGGTTCTTTTTCTGTATTTCAACAATTAAGACATGAAGATTCTCAGGAAATTATGACTATTTTATTAACACACTAGAACTAGAATTCTGCATAACTCTCACTGAAGTAGGATGATTAAGTCTGTTGATGTTCAGTCCTTGGATTCTTTAACAATATATTAATAAATAGTAGTTCTTTGCACCGTTTATATGTTTGTATAAGATTATTGTTTATCTATCATGGTAACATTTAAATTTTTTCTTAGAAAAAAATTTCACTTTTTTCTTCCTCTGAATCTTTAGATTCCATAGAAAATATTTCAAATTACACTGTAAAGTAAAAGCTAGAAACTCCTACTTAGGATTTCATACATGTTAAGTATTTTTTTTTTTAAATAACATCATGTCTTTATTAGTCATATGTTTAGGAAAAAATAATTCAAGCAATTAAGTTTTACATCATATTTTATGCATATCTTTTTTTTCATCTTGCTTTTTTGCTTAATATGTGGACTCACTTATTATTGTAACTAAATTTTTGGAAACACATAGGAGTTCTATAAAAATCATGATCGAATGTGCAGGAAGTTATTTTATCGTACCAAATTGAATCACATTTCAGTTCATCACTGACTTGTTCATGTGGGACACAGAATCTTGGCTGCCTAAAGGGGTAATGAGTAGGAAGGAGTGGGAGTGCTGTGAGCTTCCCATATCCTCGCAATTAATAGGTCATAGAGATAGCTCTTCTTTCTAATATCTTTTTGCACAGTTTTGAAAGAGGTAATTATAGTCTATAAATAAACAAAAAGTAGGTTTATTATGCACTTAGAATTTATACTACTCCAACACAGTCATTGGAATAGTTAATGTAAAATAGGAAATTAAAGTATTTAAGAATATTAACATAAGCAGAACAAGACAGAAAATATGTTGCAATTAGATACAGAAATAAAAGATTTGAGTCTAATTTTAGCAAATGCTGATGATCCAAGGAATTAATCTAAATTCTGAAAGAGGTATTCAGGAAGTCATTTTGCAAAAGTAATTTTAATGCATTATTATTACTATACAAAAATACTGTGTTGATCTTTATTTATTTGCATTTTTCTCCAGTTTTGTTTGCAAAAATATGTTGACTCTTTTTGCTGCTCTGGGGATATTGAATCAACTTGGGGGCTGAAACTGGACTTTGAGATAATAATGTCTTAAAGTATTTACAAATGCATTTTCTTATCATTAACAAAAGCGGCATCTCTCCATGACAGATAAAAGGTACCAGTTCAGCCTTGCAGACGGAATATTCGACAAGGCTGTAAATCTGCAATTTGGACTGATTATATGTGGAACTCAAAGAATTTTAATCTCTTTAACAATTAACTGCCTGAACAATGTTCATATATCAGCTATGTCAGAAGGCAGCTTGTTAATAAGTGAATATCCTTTCCACCCCTTCCATTTGACCTTGTAGAGCACTTTCGAGTAAAATAAGTTACTTGAAGCCTTATCTTTTGAGACATTTGAAACAGAAACAGACATAGCTGAGAAAACAGAAGGGAGGAAAATAGCTTACTGAATATAAGATTTGAGGTTATGAGTAGCGCCAAAAAAGATAAGTAAATCTGTGACCACATAAACAGAATTATCATTATATCTGCTATGATGCCAAGATGGTTTGCCATGATATTAGTAGAATTATTGCTTTTTTCTTCATTTCCTGATTTTTTTGTCTGCACTCATTTTTTCTCATGTATTCTCTTTTAGTTAGGAGTTTTCTAGCTATGATTTTTAAAGATAATAATAGGTGAAAACTTTTGTTAAAAAGGTCATGCCGTATTTCACAGTTTGGAAGAACATGTCTTGGTGTTTTACTAGTTTGTTTTAAAGTATTTTTACAAAGTCCTCGATGAAGTCTGGCCTCACCCTACCTTCACAGAATGTCTAAGAATGACCAAAAAGCCACTTAGTGGACCACTTATTACACTTAGTAGATCATGTTATGGTGCCCATGACAACTTCAATGCAGCCTCCAAGAAGTGCTGCTGGCTAAAAGCCAAACTGCAGCAGTAATTGCAGCAGCAACTGCAGCAGCAGCAGGCACTAGGACAATATCTACAACTTGGTTGGGTTTTTTTTCCAGGATATCTAGTCTAAGTAAGACTGGTCAATTTTAATATAGAAATCGGGAAAAAAAGAAAAAAAGTCACTTTGAAGTGTCTACAAGAAATAACAATATGAATTAAGTTCAAGATGGCATAATTGACAGGCAGTAAACCATATATTTTGTCTTATTTTTAAAGAAAACCCAGCCTTGCTTTCTCCGTATAACCACTCCTGTCCTCATGGAGCTTCTCATTAAAAGGTGACTAGAATTTGGTAAATGGAATGTTAAGTGCTTTAATAGCCATGCTTTCAGTACAAATATTGTGCAGTAATCCAAGTGACTCTATTAATCTCTCTGAAATGAAGAAAATAATGTCAAAAGCTGTCAATTACTTTACCTACATAAAGCTATAATTTACTAAATGTCTCCCCAATTCTGCCTTGTCACTCTAGCTTGCAAACTCTATATTGCTGGTTTCTACAAAAGATCATTATGCTAATTAAACTTCAGATGCTTTGCTTTGCCTAAAAATATCACAGGTAGCTTTTGAAGTGATATTTTATTTCTTTGTTTCTGGCTGTTTGTCTCTTCCATAGGAGAAAATTTGTTAGAATTTCAAGAGTGAATAAACCTCAGTCAAAGAAATAAAACCAAAAGCATGCAAACACAATGAAAACCCACAAATTATTGCTGTATTTTCTATTCAAACAAATGTAATTAAGAACGGAAGGTTGTATTATATATAATTGTATATAATGTTGTATGGATCTAACATATGTCCCAAAATTTTCAAGGCTTGGAACACTGGCAGTAATAATTAAAATAAAAATGAAACCCCCAAAGCAAATTTTAAAAATACAAAACGTTTGTACAGTGATCAGCTTCCAAGTTTCACTATGAAGATAATAAAATAATGTTGACATCCATGAAACCATTATACAAATTGAATTTTTTTTTTTTTAATAATCAGATTAGCACTGGGCAGAAGTGTTTTTTTCTTGTCAAAGTACTCTATACAAAATTGAGATATGTAGTGGGCTGCTGGTAATTCCTTTTGATACTCCTTTATTTTGAGAATTGTGATGCCCAGAACGGTATGATGTTGCTATTAATGTCAGCTGTCTGCTGAAAGAACAGTGAGATTACAACAACAAAGATTTTCAAATGCACAGATGAAGAGAAAAGCCACAAAGGGGAAACCAAATGCAATAAGGACAAGAAATCAAAGCAGCTTTGATAAAGTATGCAGTCTAAGCTAACTAACAGCACTAGAAGGTGACTCTACTTTTTTCCCCCCATTTATTTCCTTTTTACAGTTGCTGTATCAACTCAAGTCATTTTGAGTAGAGTTGTTTTAAGATTTTAAACAGAAAACACAGTTCTTTCATTCTTTGTACAGTAGCCAAAACAACAATAAAAAAAAAAATTAAAATAATGAATTTTATTTCCAAATCTATTGTAGATAACTAAATAGAGAATTTAAGGTACAGTAATGAGTTGCAAAGAGATTTATTATAAGAAATTTAAGATATTAAGGAAAACTGATATAAATTGCAGAGGTCTTCGTTAGGGGAAATGAGCATTAATTTCATGCTAATGGTGGTGTTAACTTGCATTATAAATTCTCAAACACATTCTTAAAAGACTGCTGGTATCATTAACTATTCAATAGACTGCAGACTTTTTGGATATGGTATTATTATGTCTTAACTGGTTTTCAGAAGTATCCATTGAGCTGAATTGGAAAACAGAAGTCCTTTTCATAATAAAAGGTTTTGTCCCAGAAAATGCAGAAAGCTGTTTGCGTCTTGGAGCCTTTCACTGAAACAAACATTTGAGTACTGCTTCTGCTAGAAATCATTTTTATGTCATATTCTGATGCAAGGAAGACAGCAGAAACAAGTAGCTATGAGAAAGCTAAAGGAGTGTGAGAAGGGTTACCGCTTTGTCTTGCAGCCCACGTTAAGATCTTGAGTAATGCAATACTCCCCTCCTTGAACAATTTGTACAGGTGTTAATGTGTTTCTCTATACACAGCGTTACAGTGCTTGAGTAGAGACTAGCAAGAGAAGGCACAAACAGAAATCATTCTGTGTTTGGAGTATTGTGCTGAACCTATACAGGTCAAATGGTTGAACCACCTTACAAGTCCTCTATAGCAAGCGGAGTTTTGCCTTCTAGCTGGATGTGACATGAAACCTCTCTAGTAAGCATATCAGAATTGCAAAATAAGAATGGAATCTAGGGTTGTGGATGCAAGCAAAACAGTCACATAGGGATATGAGGAAAACTGAAGGTGTAATCCATTGACCTTAAACTTAACAGATCTGATTTGGACTTGGGTACAGACATATACTTATGTGATTGTTCCGTTCTGGCCAGCTCTCTGTGAAGGACATTATTATCTTAATTCAAAATATGAATCTAGACTGTTTAAGTTAAAAGATTATTTTTTTAGTACATAGGAGCATGTTGTGGTTTAGGAATGGTACTCCCAAGTTCAGTACCCTCACCGAGAATTTCCCAAAGCAGATGCGGCTCACTCACTCTCCCTCTTCCCCTCTCCCTTCTTGCTTGGAGGTTGGTGTTGAGAACTGGACAAAAAGGTGAAAATCACAGGTTGAAATAAGAACAATTTTAATGGAAACAGGAAAATGAAAAGAGAGGGTGATTTACATGTAAGATGCTCACCAAGCTCAGGACGATAAAACAGTGGTGGACAGATCCTATTCCCACCATGCTTCCTCTCCATCTGGAAAGGGACACCCTTGTTCTAGGAAGCAAGACAGTCCCCTGCCCCGGGCCATAACATAAGATGGTATGGAATAACATTAGGGTCTTGGCCATGCCCACACATATCTAGGCTCTGCCCCCTCATGCCTACTGTGAAAAATTAACCCTCTCCTTGGCTGAAACCAGGACAGAAAAATAAAAATTCATTTGCATTGCAAATCAGATTGAGATTTAAACAAATGAATGAAAAACCCACATCCACACATATTTTTTTAATAATTTATGGGTTGTGATAAAAAGTTGCAGAAGAACTAGAAAGTACAGAACATTTTTGAGAAAGAATGTCATAAGCTTTTAAGATGGGTTCAAACTTAAGACTCCAAATGTCTAACTGTAAGTGTCTGAATATAAATGTTTAAGCTTCCATCAACAATGTAGGGCTTAGATGAATTGTCAAAATTCCCTAAATTGCTTAGTTTTCAGTGCAATTTGACATAGAATACTATCTTTCCTGAGTTCCACTTACCAACCTGTGAGATCAGCTGCAGGTCTCACCTAATGAAAATATCTCAAATACCCTAAGGAGTTTCCAATGACATTTGATTCTTATGTTTGCTTCTGAGAAACTACCCTCTAATTGGGATCTGATATCTCAGTTTAAGGTACAGTTTGTCACATTTATAGCTCTCTGAATCAGTCATTTGCCAGCATTAGCAAACTGGATCCCATGACTAAACTTATAAGCCTGCAGTCTCAAGCTCTGTCCAAACCGTAACATTTAAATACATGAGTTAATGCAGATGGATCCTGTTCTAAATATTCCATAATGAGTGGAAAGGGAATGGTTTTTCTATTCTAAGCATTTGTAATGCAACTGGTTGTACTATTCGTTGCAAAGCCACAGAAAAAAAAGGCATATATCAAGTGAGTAACAGCAAAACAGATTTTTCATGATACATGAATATCGTTCACCAAACTTTCTCCAAAGACAATATACTGTCTATTCCAGAACTGCTTATATCAAGGGTTCAGCCATTTAAAAATAAGCAAATCATTCAGAGACTGCTCACGTGCTTTGGATTCTATGCTCTGAGTTTAGAGATTAAGGAGAAGAAAACTATACTGGAGAGTTTTATTGAAGTGCAGTGATTCTTTACTTCAGGGACAGCTATTATTTTTGCTCATGCTTGTCGCCCAGGCAACAGCTTATGCAGTGATCAGTCTTCAACAACATAAAGCATTAGCCTAAAACAGTAGAGATTTAGCCTTAGATAGATTTGAACATAACAGAATAGAACTATTTCAGTTGAAAGGGACATACAAGGATTATCTGGTCCAACTGCATGACTAATTCAGGGCTGATCAAATTAAACCATGTTAAGGGCATTGTCCAAATGCCTCTTAAATAGCCTTGCAATATCAACCACCTCTCTACAGAACTAATTCCAGTGTTAGACCACCACTTGGTAAAGAAATGATTCCTAATATCCAGTTTGAACCTTCCCTGGTGCAGCTTTAAACCATTCAACATGTCCCATCACTAGGTACCAGGGAGAAGAGATCAGCACCTCCCTCTCCAATACTGCTTCTTCCTCAGGAAGCTGTAGAGAGCAATGAGGCTGACCCTCAGCCTCCTTTTCTGCAAACTAGACAAGCCCAAAGCCCTCAGCTGCTCCTCACAGGACATTCCTTCCAGCCGTTTCGCCAGCTTTGTTGCCCTTCTCTGAATGTGTTCAGACACCTTCACATCCTACTTAAATTCTGGGATCCAGAGCTGCACACAAGGTGTGGCTGCACCAGCACTGAATACAACAGGATTATCACCTCTTTTGACTGGCTGGTGATGCTGCATTTGATGCACCCCAGGATGTGATTTGTGATCTGGGCTGCCAGGAAACACTGACACCTATTGAACTTGTTGCTGACCAGCATCCCCAGATCCCTTTCTGGAGGGTTGCTTTACGGCCACTGCTCTATCAGTTTATATTTTTGTGCCACAGGTTTATACTTCAGCCAGTTCTTCACACAGTGCACTGTGAACCCATCCATCCCACAGCTGACCAGAGTGTCCAGAACGATGCTGTGAGGGACAATATCAAAACCCTACTAAAATCCATAAAGACTACATCCACCCCTGTCCTAGGTTGCAATGTAAGATGTAACAAAAAGCATGTATTCTAT
Source organism: Falcunculus frontatus (assembly GCA_013398115.1). Classification (NCBI taxonomy): domain Eukaryota; kingdom Metazoa; phylum Chordata; class Aves; order Passeriformes; genus Falcunculus; species Falcunculus frontatus. The sequence continues at coordinate 833,171 of VZRV01005302.1, read as the reverse complement.
CACCACCTGCATAAGCTGTTAAAACAGGTGGGGCAGTATTTGCTATCTGCTACCATGACTCATCCTTGATAACTCCCTCCGGAGGCTATCTCTGTTTAATAGGCAATCAAGGACCCTGCCGCATGACTCATAGGTAACTCCTGCCGACTATCTCCTGTTAATGGGCCCATCAATGCCTTGCCTCGTGACTCACCATCCCATTGTGAGGGGCTCCGCCCAGGAGGAGGAATTGAGCATTCCCATCTGTATATAATCAGAGGTTTGGAACTCTACAGCAGCCCTTACCTATGGGACTCCTGGAGGACAAGAGCTACACTACTGGACCTTCAGGTGAAGACCAGACTCTTTTCTACAGGATCACTGCTTCAACAGAACCACATCCATCATTTCAGAAGGACTGCAGCCACCATTTTATGTGACTGCTACCGCCATCCTGACTAACAGGGTGTCAGGTTGTATTCTGACTCTTGTCAGTGGTTATCTTTGTACTATTGCATTTATTTTACTTTTTCCTATTAAATTGTATTTCTGACTTAGAGTCTCTCACTGGTTTGCTTTCAAACCTGTACAACTGCCTTCCCTTCATCGCACTAGGTGGGTGATACAGGGGTATCAAATCAGCTTAACAGGACTTCTCCTTTGTGAACCCATGTTGACTGTGACAAATGATGGCATTATTCTTTAAATGCTTTTCAAGAGTAGCCCGTGTAACCTTACCCATAATTTTTCCAGGAACTAGCCTAGACTAAGATCTGTAGTTACTCCACAGGCTCAGTATATAAAGCTGAAGGAAGGAGAAGGAAGGGAGGCTGTTTGGAGTGCTGGTGTTTGTCTTCCCAAGTAATGGTTACTTCTGGTGGAGTCCTGCTCTCCTGGAGATCGCTGAACACCTGCCTGTCCACGGGAAGTGGTGAATTAATTCCTTGTTTTGCATTGAATTTGTGCATGGCTTTTGCTTTACCTATTAAACTGTCTTTATCTCAACCCACGGGTTTTGTCACTTTTCTCTCTCCCACATCCCAGCAGAGACCAGGGGCTGGGGTGAGAAGGGCATGATCGAGCTGCTCAGTGGTGTTTAGTTGCCAGCTGGAATTAAAACACACCACCTTATTTAGGAATTGCTTGCCTAGTCTTTCTACAAGAGAGACTAATTTGGAGATACTGCAGTAATCTAAAGCTGCCAATGCATTGTGCTTAGCATTTATTTTGAAAGTATGTATGTAAAAGCCAGGGCCAAAAGATCAGAAAGGAAAGTGTAAGCACAAAATCGATTTCTGCTCTGCAGTCCATTTGATGATGAAATTAGAAAATTTGGTACAGAGAGCTCTTTTGGCAAACTGACCTAATCCAATTCCCCTGATGATACCCATTACATAAAGTTATTGTACGAGCTTGTTTTCAACAGTAGGTCTTCGAAAGAGGTTCCCAGAGGAAAACTGGTTTTTATCTTATCGATGATAATATTTTCAAGTGTCTTGGTTTGAAAGACAGGTGTCTGCTAAGGAAGGCAGGAACCTCCCTTGGAATGGAAAATGCAATCCCCTTCCCTCCGGATTATTATAATTTTGGAATTAAGGGGCCTTCAGGCAAAGATATGAGGAATGGGAATAACAGTTCTTTACTAATATATATATACATATTTATGTATAACAAGGCAAACAATCAACAATAACTATGGCAGTGATAACAAACAGAACCAGAACCCAGTGATGCTCCTCTCGGCTGTCGGGCCCTTTCCCCTCGGTGCAGTGACGCTCACGGCCGGCAGGGGCGCTGGCGGCTCCCGGTGAGCGGGGCGGGTGCGATGTTCCCCCGCGCCGGCAGGGGGCGCTCCGGAGCAAGCTCGGCAGCACGTGGTAATGGCGGATGAAAAGCTCGCCTCACAAAGGCGGACCTCAGGAACAGCAGGCTGGAACAGCAGCGACCAACACAAAATCCCGGGTGGTGGACGAGCTGTATCAAACTCTGGAGCTACAGTGGGAGTCCCAGGATGTCTGGGCAGGCAGGGTTGCAGTGCTACAGTGTAGCGAAATCTCACAGCAGCGGCAGAGAAAATAAGGCAGGACAGCCTTGGCCCAGCTCCCGGCAGAGCGGAGAGAGGCGGGCTTGGGATCCCGGGGGGGGGCTCCCCGAGGCACCCCCGCAGATGGGGAAAAGGTGGCTCCCTTCGTGAGCTAGGGTGTAAAATAGGGGCCCGNCCTTTAGTGAGCTAGGGTGTAAAATAGGGTCCCGGTGCAAAGGCTGCTCCAGCGAGCAAGCTTCACTCACGGTTGGAGGAAGGCAGCAGAAAGCAGAAACCTGCAGTAAAGTGAATTCTCTCCACAGCGATCGCAGCCTCCTTCCCCTCTCAACACCGAAAGAACCAGAGAGCTAGGGGCCCCGCCGAACCCTTTTTTCCCAGTCCAGATCTCCCGGCATCCCTGCCCTACAGGAGAAAACTCCAGGTAAAAGGGACCAGCCAGCTGGGCTCCTCCCCCTGTGGCCAGGTCTTTTTGTCTCTCTTAAGTACCTGGCAGTCACTGCCCGTCAGAAATGTGTATGGGGAAAAAATTCTTTAAGAGTAAAAGAAAATAAAAGGAGAACTCTTAAAACTGGAACATCAAGGAACCAAGATTCTTCATGGATCCCAGGTGTTCCTGGCTCACCTTGTACAGGTATGTTAAGAGACAGCATTCTGACAAATCTGCCAAAAACTTCCGTGTGCGAGAGAGTTCAGAACTGCAGCAACACTAATGGGCAAACTGAAATAAAGATCTGGACACCTAATGTGTGATACCTGAGGCAATAAATTCAGACAAGTGTTAACACATACTAGAATGACCAGGAAAATTTCAAGGACTTAGGGAGTTTCTGCTATTCAGTACTCTCTTTCTGGAACTCCATGAGGTGTAAAATAAAATCCATCATTATATAATGGAACACAGATCATTTAGGGATCCAGCATGCAATGGAACACATGCCTGTTGGGCAATTTTGTGCAGCACGGTTGTCTAGAAAAACGACCATCAGTGAAATTGGCTTCTGTTTAGTGAAATTAGTGAAATTGGCTTCCAAATATCTTCTGTTTTCTGTTCTATTGATAAGAAGAAATGTGGCCATGGAAATAATTTTAGCTTGCTTGCTTACAAAATCCTAAAGTCCTTTTTTGTGATAACTTTAACTAATGCCCATATTCTTTTATCCAATTGTGTTTTCTCTGTTTCGGCAGTTTTCAACTACTTGCGAAGAGGGTAGTCCTGTCTGGTAAGGAAATTATGAGAGAGCTTTTTGGTTTTCCAGTGGGTTTTTTCCACAGTGTCAATGCCTATGTAGGTGGGAGCTAAGCTGTAAAAGGAGCTCTCTCTCTTAATACAGTAGAACTCTAGGAAACCTCAGAAGGATAGAAGTTAGCAGAAGTTTAAGGATTAGGTAAAATGTTACCAGCACTTACATTGTTTTCTGAGAAAAAGGAGGAAAGGGAAAGCTTCTCTTTATCTCTTCCTGGTGTCACAGAAATGATAATACCCAAATGTATGAAATCAGAAGATGTATTAAAGGTACTATGGTTCCTCATTCCAGTGATGGGATGTTTATTCTTTCAGTGCTTTCTGTAGCAATGCCAAAGGCAAACCCCACTTGTCTGAAATAAAATTGAAGAAAGCAAGATCTGCTATATGGGGGATTTGTGAACTCAGGACACAGGGATCAAAATACTGAGAAATAATGTGTGTGAAAGAGTTGATGAGATATCTGAGGAGAGACAGGAGGTATGTGATTCTTCTGAGGAGCTGAGAGACTAACTGGTTTGGGATTTTTTAGAGTCGAACAGTAGTAATGAAGGCTTGTCTGTGAAGGGACTCCAATGTTTGTTTTCTTTCCATGATGGCTTTGAAAACCTGACTTTGTCCCCTCAGGAGATGTGCACAACTTACTGAGCTTTTATGTGACCTATGAAAATCATGTATTTATTTGATGGAAAACAAAAGAAAACAAACTGTTCTAGCTGAGGATGATGGTGAAGGCCTAAGTACGATATGAGAAATTGTGGCAGTCTAATGAAAGATCATGGTAATAACTTTCCCTTTGGGATACACATATTGGATGAGAGGAGATACACATGTGCACATAAAGGTTTGTGTTTATGTGGTGGGGTGACCCTGGATGCTAGGTGCCCACTAAAGCTGTTCTGTCGCTCCTCGTCCTCGACTGGACAGGGGAGAAGAAATATAACAAAATGCTCATGGGTCAGGATAAGGACAGGAAAAAAATCACTCACTGATTACTATCACTGTCAAACCAGCCTCAACCTGGGAAATAAGTTTAATTTATTATCAAAGTAGGATAATGAGAAATAAAAATCATAAAAACATCTTCCCTCCACTCCTTCCTTCTTCACAAGCTTAACATCACTCCCCAGTTTTCCCTGTTTACTCTGACACAGTGGTGCAGGGGGACTCAACTGGGCGCTGCAGTCAGTTCATCACATGTCTCTACTGTTCCTTCTGCTTCAGGGTGAGGACTTCTCACACTCCTGCCCTGCTCCAGCATGGTATCTCTCCCATGGAAGACAGTCCTCCATGAGCTCCTCCAATATGAGTCCTTCCACTGGGCTGCAGTTCTACATGAATTGCTCCAGGTCCCTTTCCATGGCGTGCAGTTCTTCAGGAGCAGATTGCTCCATTGTGGGTCTCCTGCAGGGTCGCAAGTCCTGACAGCAAACCTGCTCCAGCGTGGAGTCCGCACTCCATGGGTCCACAGTTCCTACTGGAAACCAGCTCCAGCACAAACCCTCCACAGGATGAGAGCCACCTTTGGGCACAAATTTGCTCCAAAGTGAGGTCCTGCATGGGCAGCAGGTGGATCTCTGATCCACTATGAACTTCCATGGGCTGCAGGGGGACAGCTGCTTTACCATGGTCTTCACCATTGGCTGCAAGGGTCTCTCTGCTCTGGTGCCTGAAGCACCTCCTCTGCCTCCTGTTTCACTGATCTTGGAGTCTCCAGATGTGCTCCTTTCACATAGTCTCACTCTTATCTCTGGTTGCTGTTGCTGTTGCACCCTGCCTTATTAAATCTGTTATGCCAGAGGCCTTACCACGGTCCCTGATGGGCTTGTTCTTGGCCAGCAGTGTATCCATTTCGGAGCCAGCTGGCATTGGCTCTATTTGACACAGGGAAAGCTTCTGGCGTCTTCTCATAGAAGCCACCCCTGCTCTAGCACACACAGACACCACCACAACCACACTCTCCCTGCCCCCAAAAGCATGTTGCACAAACGCAATACAGTTTATATTTATTTTTATGTAAGTTCCACCTTTTTTAGAGTACATTGTGCCACTACTGCAATTTAGGTTAGTTATATTAGAATAAATTCTTCTTTTTTTTTTTTTAGCTGGTGCAAATATATTTTATATATGCTGAAAATATCAGCTTTTGTTGAGTATTAAACTCTATCTATGATGAATTTTTCCCTAAGTTTTGTTGGATCAGAACATTTCTGAAATTTCACTCTCTCATATTTACTTTTACCCATAGGGAATTTCCACGTTAGGCTTGCTTGTAAGGTTTCCTTTATTTTTTACGCAATCTAATTTTATAGTAATTTGAATGCTGGCATTCCTACCTACCTAAATGCATTTCCCTTAATAGTTGTATTTATGTCATGGATGACATGCTTTATGGATGCAATACGGTAAAAACTCTCCTATTGAAGCCATTTGGAGTGAATCTTGTATTTGAGCAGTTTTGTGTGCAGTCCTTTCCAAGCATGTAAAAATACTACTTTCAAAACTTTTCTCCAGTGTTTTCATCACCCAATATGTTTTCCTTCTCTTTTTTGATAACTGTACGAGCATTGCATAACTAGAAAATAGACCTAGTGTTCCTATTCTAAGAATTACTCTCTGTACCATCCCTCTTCCAATTTCTATCACTTCCTTCTGCAAGTAAGACCACACTGGTTCAGTTGGCAACACTTTTTATCTATCACACCATGGATGAGATAGCCAAAGCCCAAAAAATCTGTATGCCAGTGTAGAGGATAGTATTTTCTTGAAGAAAAAGAATCTGTAACCTAGGATACACAGGCAGATAAAAGAAGATGCAAAAGAAAACCTGCCTCTTATAACTAAGAGGTCTGAGCTCATAGTTTCACAGAGGTAGAGCTTTTATACTTTAAGTCACATCACATCTCTCTCACTTGATTCTCTTCCAATTTGTGACCCTCTACTTTTCTCTCCTGATGTGATATTTCTGCATAATTTTCTCTATACACAAGGTTCCAACTATTTTAATGTAAATGACTCCAAGTTCTTACTTTTCACTTCTGACCTCTCTCCGCTGTTTAATCCATCATCTATCATCTCCATTTTAACATGGATCATAATGATGTTCCTATTTTCTTCTAATAATCCTCAGGAGGACTTCTGAATATGGAATTATTCATATGAATAAGACAATTTTATTTTAACTTTGAGCTCTTCTATCGGTGTTTTGAATCTCAGAAGGACAAAGTGCAAGACTGTTCCAATCAATGAGTTGTGAAATTGTTCTGTAGCTCATGCAGCTCTGTACATTTTCTTTCTTGTTAAATATTTAAAAAAGAAATATTCAAGGCACTATTGTACATAAGTTGCAAAGGGCCTTATAATCATTTGGTACAGACTTTTGCTATTGCACAAAATCAGGGCATGTAATCTTTTAAAGTAATTCATTGAGCTTTCTTCAATTTTTGTACTTTTTACCCTCCGTTTCTCACAAAGAGATTTTCAGAATCTCATTTCTCTGATTGACATTAACTCTATGCAATCTAAATTTATTCACAGACATCTTGTATCTATTTATTTTGTGTCTATATTGTCCTACAGCCTACTCTTTTTCCCAGTGCTAGCATTTGAGTCAACAACATGGTGCAAGTTACCCAAGGGTCTTTCGAAGTGCAGTCTTAGCAGCAGGAGGTGCATTACCTGAGTTAAACGTACAGAAGTGTAGCACTCATCCCAGTCTCAGCACCAAATCGTAAAAGCAGCCCCAGGCAGTGACAAGACCACACACATAAATTCCTCTGCACTAAATGGATGACAAGCAATAGTTAAATCTATGCATCTAAACATGGTTAATGATTCTGGTTCCCAAAGTCAAGGAGTGCAGAGAGATTTGTAGCCACTACCTTGACATCATGCTGCCATACCCACAATATCCAGTACTTATAAAGTATTCCTGTTCATTAAATAGGATGGCCTTGTTGGCCTTCTGAGAAAGCTTAGCTGTTATTTCCTGGGGGTGCTTTTATTGTAGTTGAAGCTTTCTGGAATGCTGTGAAGGCTGTAGTGCAATTCATTAGGGTAGATTCTTTTAAAAAACATAAAATGGCCGTTTACCAGACAATGTAGCAGAAGGGCATGGGATGGTGTTCAAAGACTGCTGGGATAATGTTAAAAAAGTTCATGGAACAGTGTTTTTGAGATACCCAGAATGCTGAAAGCAGTCTTTGCACTTAGTCGCCATCAGAATTACACAGGAGTTTTGTTTGAAAATGGTCTAAACCTTTTCTCCAAAAGAAGTCCTGGAAGCAAATTAACACTTCTACAGTGCAGGTCATTGACTAAGCAGAGCTGAGGACTAGTCTGAGATAGTTTAGGAAGTTTTACAGAGGTGAGATGTATGCTTCATTAGAATAAAAATTCATTCTGAAAGGTAGGTGATTTTGTATGATGAAGGGAAATGCTATAAAATAAATTACGTTTTTCTATTAAAAATCATTAAATATTATCATTGTTTAATATTAACTCCCTTCATCCATTAATTAAGTCCTTTGTTCCTGCTTAATAAGATAATACCAAGTTTGGGAATATTTAAAGAATATCTTCTCTCTATTTTGCTTTGGGGTTTTTCATAGATTTTCTTTCTTTCTTTCTTTCTTTCTTTCTTTCTTTCTTTCTTTCTTTCTTTCTTTCTTTCTTTTTTTCTTTCTTTCTTTCTTTCTTTCTTTCTTTCTTTCTTTCTTTCTTTCTTTCTTTCTTTCTTTCTTTCTTTCTTTCTTTCTTTCTTTCTTTCTTCTTTCTTCTTTCTTCTTTCTCTTTCTTCTTTCATCTTTCTTCTTTCTTTCTTTCTTTCTTTCTTTCTTTCTTTTTCTTTCTTTCTTTTTTTTCTTTCTTTCTATCTTCATCTTCAACTTGTTTGTTTGTTTGTGTCTACTTCATCTTGTTGCTTTATAGATCACTTAGGGGTAGCTTGGACTGGCCAAGTTTAGGTCTGCATGAGTCCAAAATATTAGAACCTGCCACTTCTAACACAGGGCTCCTGATTTTCTACCTCCATGCAACTGCTCTGCATGAATATGGTACTTCCTGTGCTCTCATTATCTAGCATACTCACAACACAACTGAGTGATCTATGCCTACATCTCTTACAATGGCATGCAGAATTCAAACCTGAAAGCCTACTTACCAGCTTAATTGACCTCTGTAAGCCTGGTGTGCACTGAATCCACTGATTTCACTTCAGTGGAACATTTGTGACACCTTTTGGTGCTGTACATGTATTTTAACAACTCTGTAGTACTGTACATGCTAGATTCTCAGTTAAGGGAATCCTCCTAGTCCTCAAGGACTCTTTTGCATTTGCATTTAAAAGTTACTGAATAAAATTCATATGGAAAAGTGGAAGAACATACCAGACAAAAGTGCTTTTCCATCCCAAGTCTCTCTGGCACTAGACTACAAAATCAAGCTTCCTTTTGCTTAGTTTCTCTCCTACCCAATAAATGTTACATTCTTCTCTGCATAATGGTATAACTACAGCAGAGAGTACTTCCTAATGCCTATCTAAATTGGCTTCCAAATTTGTTTAAAAATCTCTGAATGCCCTCATATCATTATATGCTGATTGCACAGCAGAGTTAGAAGCCTCTACTAAAGATAAACTGAATCATGTTTCTTTTTTCAGCCATGTATATATGAATAAGAATTAAAATTTTTCACTATTCATTGCTTTCTGCTAAGATGGAACTCTCTACAAGCAAGGGAAGATCTATGGAGAGAAAAGAAATGGAGAATGGTGTGGTAGAAATTAAACCAACACATTTTTTGTATGAATGAGGTAATTTAATACGTCTCTCCATCAGTAACCTTTATGATTCACTGATATTTTTTCAGCTTTTCATAATATTAGATGTGGAACACATGCTATTAAATGTGGGATTCATCTTCACAACAGAATCAATGCTTCAGTCACTGCATTTTATTTGCAGAAACACAGGTACTTGCCTATGGTATAGGTATCTTACAGTCCAAGAGAGAGAAAAAGACTATATAACAAAACTAAATATTTGTCTCGCAACTGTGGTAAAACATAGGAGAGAACATAGCTGATGGAAAACTGTTTACTACAGAATTAGTGGGAAACTTACTGGATAGCCTGATAGACTTTGGATAGTCTATAGGCAGTGTGAAGAGTTAAATTTTGAGAATTGATAAAAAGATATAATATGAAATTAATATTATAATATGGATATAATAAGGAATTTATGGGCTTTACTGGCATTGTAGTATTAATGAGGACTCGTGTTAGCCAGTGCAGCTGAGATCAGAATGTGGCCATTACACTCAAAGTCAGTGGATTCAGTGCACACCAGTGTGGCGGTGCAGGTGGCTTGCGTGCATTACACCAGGTTTGCAGAGGTCAATTAACACTGATAAGTAGGTTTTTTAGTCTGAATTCTGCATGTAAGATATTTATCTTCCCCACTCCTGAACTTCTTTTCTTTTTTCTTAATAATAATAGAAATAGTCCAAATTGTCTTGTAGAGACAAATTTGGTTGTCTGTAGGTTATTAAAAAGAAGAAAAGCAACTGTTAGGTCAAATTACACATCCCTAAAATATCAGTTAATTTAAAAAAAGGAAAGAAAAAAAAAACACAATAAAAAAACCACAACCAAGCAAGGAGAATCTTGTAGCACCAGGTGTTTCATTGTGACAATTTAACTGTGTGACCAAACATCGTAATGCCTTTTGCGTCAGAAAGACATACTTGGAATTATTGGATGTCCATTTTTCTATAGATCCCACTTTCCCCCTCTCCCCCTAGTATAAAAATGTAGCCTAATAAATATCAGGTCTTCTTCAAAAAAACCAATCAGCACAATCTTGCATGAACATTTATATACATGAGGTTGCACCCTGCCTTTATACTTTTTTCTGTTTATGTAAATCTTATTTTTAGACGCTGTAAGTCATACTGAGAAAATGATATTATGACCATGAAAATGATTTGTGCATTCTTGGGACTAGAGAATAATTTTTCAGATGATTGCACATGATTTCCTTCTATGGCACCTATTAACCTATTGATCAGGAACATCTGGTCCTGATGGAGACATAAGTTGCTTTAAATACCAAGGAGCTTTGTATCTCTAAAACTATATTATTGGAATACCAACTAAAACAAAATTACTTTCAAATCAGATCTACTCAGTGAAACAGAATAAAATTAACAACCACGCCCGCTATTTTTGCAAAGCTGATTCTTTCTTTGAATAAGGAGTCTGCTCTTTTGTTTTCAGTTATGGAATAAATTATCTTTGGGATTTTAGTAATCTCACTCTCTTTCCACTGTCTTTGAGAAGCTATGGCTTATTTCCTTGATCTTCTCCAGTGTTTTCTGCTTGACTCATGCTTCAGTGTCATTGTTCCTGATATATTCCTATCTCTACTTCCTTATGCTGCACTCCAGAAACTTCCTCCAGCTTAATATTGTTTTTTATTTCAGGGCTGGTGATTTTTATCAACCTCTTTTTCCTGTCATAAATTTTTACCAAAAGTGAAAGAAACTTACAGCTGCAAGATTGTAAAGAAACTTTTTGTCTTTCTAACACTCAGCTATGCTCTTTCAATATAAAATAATATCCACCTAATCCAACATGTATCTTTTGGTACAGTATGAAAAGAGATAATCATACCTATACATAAACAGGAAACAAGATTAATATATTTTACCCATTATTGGGTCAATGTCTCAACAAAATTGAGATCAGACAGGATGGTAATGAAGCATGGTAGGATAAGCAGAAATATCTGGAGAAAGCACTTGAAAGGAACCCAAAGTTTTCTTAATTTAGTGGCTCTAATGATTAGGATAGGATAGCATAGCATAGCATAGCTTAGGACGCAGCAGGACAAGATAAATAAGCTCACTTCCTTTGAAGATAGTAATGAACATTAAAATTCTCCAAACTCCAAATATATGTATGTGTAAAATAAACAGTCCTTGCTGTCTGGTTCTTATTCTGCCTTTCATTAAATTTAGGTGATTAGGATTTAGATGACTAGGGCATGATCATCTTTTTGTTTGTACTTTACTGAATGGTATTCTGTGACTGCCTCTTGTCTAAAAATTAGAGTTGGTCCATTTAATATTCCTACGAAATACAAGAAATTTTTTACTTACATGTGTTATGTAGCAATACTTTGATTCAATTTTAATACTAGTACTACTCAGATCATTTGATATAATTCTCTTGTAGTTTTGTATAGCTCTTAATAACTCATTTTGAAATAATTTATAAAATGTAATCACACAACAGAATTAATTTTTGCAGGGAAATCTTAGAACTGTTCACACTTTTAATTAAATTCCACTGGAAACTCGTGTGTTTTGTATGATTTCAGTTAGATTATAAAAACTGATTTTAGTAAAATTTGCTTCATTGTTTTAGATAAAATATATATTTTTTATTTATATTTATATATATATATGGCTGCTTATGAAATAAACCAGTCAGTTGTCCCAAAATAAGTCCTTAAAATGTAACTGCTTTTCCAGTAGCTGGACATAAAAAGTATTTGTATTTGCCTGCACAGTTAAGAGACAGGGTTGGGCATCTGCAAATATCTGATTATTGCATGCAGACGAGGAATGCTAAGTGTAAGTATACTTTTCCTCTTATAGATACATCTTTTGCAGGGAGTAATTTTTTGAAGGAGTCATTTTACCCTAACTGGATAAATGAGCGTTAGGATACGATAATGGTAAGTTTGTGATTTTCAGCAAAAAGATATCTCTACTTCTTCATTAGTAAAATGAAGATGGCAATATCTAGTAATCATACTCTAGTTCTTGGTAAACTCTGAGAAAAAAATCCCTCATTTTGTTCTGCATAGTCTCTTAGTAATATGGAAATAGTTCAATTACAGCAAAGCAACAGGATAGTCAAAACACAGAGAAATATCTACAGAAATGGGACATATTTAATCTTTCATCTTTAAAAGTGCAAGCAGCATGAAAAAATACCTTCTCTTTTGATTACGAGTATTCTGCCCATTTTTCAGAAACTGTGCAAGATGTCCTTTTCCATATTCTCTTTTGGATTATAAAGACCAATAGTCACTTGCAGTGCCCAGATTTCTTATGCTAGTGCGTAACTCTGGCATAGATGTTTCCACTGGTAGGAACATAAGTGTTCTCGTAGGTGAAGGAGAGCAGTGGATATTGTCTACCTGGACTTCAATAATGCCTTTGACACTGTCGCCCATAAGATCCTCATATAGAAAAATGATGACGTATGGGCTGGATGATGAGACAGTGAGATGAATGAGCACCTCTCCTGTGAGGAGAGGCTGAGAGGTTTGTGAGGTTTGCCCTACAGATGAGAGTGCTTTGGAGGGGGTATTTCATCAATGTGTATGAAAACCTGAAGGGAGGGTGAAAAGAGAATACAGTCAGGCTTTTTTCAGTCTTGTTCAGTGTCTTAGGTTACAATGTAAGATGTAACCAAAAGTATGTGTTCTATCACCATCTGTTAAAACCAGGTGGGGCAGTGTTCTTTATCTCTTCCATGACACATGCCTGATAACTCTCTCCAGAGGGATATCTGCTGTTCATGGGCACCCCGGCCTCACTGCATGACTCATAGAATTACATCATCCCATTGTGAGATGCTCCACCCAAGGGGAGGAACCAAGCATTCCTACCTGGATATAATCTGAGGTTTGGAACACCACAGTCAGCCTTTACCTACTGGATTCCCAGAGGACAAGAGCTACTTAACCACCACTGGACCTTCAGGTGAAGACCAGACTCTTTTCTACAGGATCACTGCTTCAGCAGAACCACATCCATCACTTCAGGAGGACTGCAGCCACCATTTCATCGGACTGCTACCACCACTCTGACCAACAGGGTGTCAGGTTGTATCCTGATTCTGTCAGTGTTTCTGTACTACTGCATTTATTTTTTAATTTTCCTATTAAATTTTAGTTCTGATTTCAAGTCTCTCACTGGTTTGTTTTCAAACTAGCACATTCAGTGACAGGGCCAGAGGCAACAGGCACTAAGTGAATTACAGGAGGTTCCATTTAAACATAAACAATTTAATTTTTTTTACGGTGAGGGTGACCAAGCACTGGCACAGGTTTCACAGAGAGGTTCACAGAAAGTCTCCATACTTGGAGGCTTTCAAAAACCATCTGTACACTGTCCTCGATTACTGGTTCTAGGTGACCATCCTTGAGCAGGGTGGTTGGACCAGATGATGTCCCAAAGTCCCTTCCAGCCTCAACTATTCTGCAATTCTGTGGCACTTCATTTCAACACAGACTTCAAAAAAAGTGCATTTTCTAAGAAGAAAACTAATACTTGTACATTAAATCTATGCAATAATGTTTTCATATTGGTAGTTGCTGCAGTTTCCAATGCATTCGAGAGTGTGAACATAAGTTTAATTTAAAAAAAAAATAAACCAGTGGCATAAATAGCAATTTCTTTAAAAATATCCTTTTTTCTTATTTCACCCAAAGTATATCTAATCATGCTGGGACTTTTAAATGCTAATGTGCTACAGTTCTAAAAATTATGAACTAAATATGTGTAACCTTTTTTTATGTGAACATCTTAAGACAAGCATCACTTTTATTTTTATATATATGTGTATATACAGACATATATATGTATACATATACATCTACATTTTATAGATATATTTCTTCAAATAAAGTATGTTTCCTGATAAATTTCCAACTGTCACAGATCAGACATGACTCAAATTAGGTTGCTATTCCATCCATACCATTTTTGCTAGTAGATAAAATAATCACAAACTGCTCAAAAAATGAGAGGTTGCCAAGAAGCCAGTGGGTTTCTTGGTTAAGAATCTGATCCTGTCACCTTGCAAACAAAGAAATTGAGTCCATCCTGAAGAAACAGTTCTTGAAGCCATGCTGAGGGAACTACTGAACATACAATTTAGGAAACCTGGGCATAATTGTTCTGTTGCAACTCTTACTTTCTTACAGGAGTATATTGAGATGCTTAGGTTTGACATGAAAGATCTACATTACATTTTTTTACTCTTACAGAAGTGAAGATGGGTAACTATTTAAGAATAAGAGATAATTTTTAAAACTACTTCACAAGGCCATTTAAGGAGCTTTCAAAGATAATTTTGAAAATTCAATACTGACAACAGTAATTAGCCTAGGAAATAACCAGTAATGATTTGATAATATGTTTTCAGTCTGCATATACATGGCAAAAAGTAATATTTTCAATCGATATCAAAAATTTACATATTTTAAGGAAAAGTTTAAAATTGTTAAGGCATAGCAAATAAAATATTTTTCATGTAATTTATTTCTTTCAATTTTGATATTACAGGTAACCTCCAAACAGTAAAAACAAATCTTCAAAATCGACCTATTGACTTTGTCTAATCTTTCAAATATTTTCTTCAGCATTGTCTTACAAAGATTTTTGGGTGTTGTTATCTGACACCCTGGTAAATCATAAAACTGTTCTATATTAAAAAAAAAAAAAATTGAACTCAGCCATAGAAAACAAGTTACTTTTGTCAGCCATTGCCAGCGTAAAAGGAAAAAAAAATGTTTTGTCACTTGAGTTCAACAATTGTTATTGGTGAATAATGCAGAACAGGATTTAATTCAAATTTTATTATATCAGTACACCTAAAAGCAATGATAAATTTGTACAGTAACATGGAAAAGTATTCAATGAGACACAAGACAAGGTATCATAGAAGTCAAATAAGCTGTATAGAATTGTACTATTTTTCCTTATTATCTTTACAGTCTTACTGTAATGTATTTGAATTTAAAAAAGCAATTCTGTCATTAAACATGATTTTTTCTTTATTTAATTTTTTTATAATTTTTTACTTATCCAAGATGTATTCCAAGAATTCTACAGGGATATAAATTTTCATTTACGAACTGATATGAAGAAAGGTAATTATTTTTACAGAAAGGCAGAAATCTTTTAAGTGTATGCTTCTTTTCTACATGGCTTATAAAACAGACAATTGAATTTCTTATCCAACAGCTCATGAAATTTTTTGAAATATATCTAAACAATCTTTAAATGTCTGGCAAACCAAAGTATTTTGGTCATCAGAAGACTAAAAAAGTTGCCCCAGAGAACAAGATTATACATTAACAATATTCCAGAGAAAAAGACGCACCTTGTAGGTAGATTTTATTTCACCACTTTCCTGTCAACCTTGTCACAACTCCCTATAACTGTTCATAAAATAATGTACAACTAATTTGTTTGAGTCATAACATCATGAATTTTAATAAATATTTTTTGCATTTTTAGATGAAAATTTGAAACCCTGCAAGAAACATTCAATTGATTAGAAATTATTCTAAGAATCAAAATACTGTGTTAGAGAACACAGTAATTGTTAATGGTATTGGTTCAAAAAGATTTTTTCTTTCATCAAGTGACAGTAAGGTCTTCTTAAAACTGAAAATCCTTCTCTATAATTTAGTAATGTTTAGCCATTTTTCAGCCTTTTAAAAAAATATAACTTCCGAATGTGATTGGTAATAGTGTAAGTTCAGGATAGCCAAGATTTCTCACCAAACCAAAAGAAGAAAAGCCATGGTCTATTTTAAAAAGCAGCATTTTTCTATCTAGATGTACAATAAGAAATGAACAACTAGTAATATTATTCAATTACATTGTCATTTCTATTGTATTCGTATTTCATTCGCACTTCCTAGAATAGGAATAATTTCATGTAATTTCAAGGTTGCTTTAAATATGCAGCAGCTGGACACTGCCATATAAATGCAACAAGTTATTTTTAGCTATTATACATATTTTAACTAAGTAAAATGTTCAATTTTTTTCACATACTTTCAATAGGAATGTTGACTTCATCAAGTGCACCTCCTGAGGACAAAGATAAATGAAATCATAGTCATAGGGAGTCATCTTACTCAGCTCCCACAAAAGCAAATCTGAAAGTTTTCAGATGTGAAGATCAGGTGATCATCTTTCTCCATATGTTTACTGTCATAGAAATTCCTTTCATGAAGAGAATTACCTGCAGGAAACAGAGTTAAAGATTATGAGGATGTAAATAAATAGAGGTCCAGAATGAACTGTCAAATAAGTTCAGTTGAGTCTTCAAGACTAGAGCAGAACACTTTGTAAGTGGTGTTGACTGACTCTTATGTATCCCCTCCTTTTTTTAAAATTCATGTTCTACGTGGAAATAGAACTATTACAAATAGATCAGTTATGAGCAAGAACTGTTCACTCTATGTAAATTTTCACACTAGGTCTTAGCATACAGGTTGCATGATTAAGCTAGTAATGTAATTTTTCAGTCTGATAAATGCAGAGGGCTAGATTCCTTCAGAAAGTGATTCTTAGAAAATAAGCTAGTAGTTTGTCTTTCTAATTTGGTTAAATATGAAGCCAAAAGTTATGCTGAATGAATAAATCCATCATACATGCCCATGATTTGCTCTTTGGTAAGGATTAAGTCAGCTTCTTAATTTTCACAATGAGAAAAAGAGAAAAGAGCAAGGCAAGAATCTAAATGCCATAGGAAATCCTGAAAAAAAGTGCAAAATATCCTGCAAGATGAAAATAAACTGCAAGGAGTAAGTCCCTGTTCTAAGACTTATGAGCCTCTTGGTTTCAGTCCAACTTAAAATTTCTTTAAAAAGCACTTTCAGTGTCCAGAATGAAGAGACAGTCTTTCAATTCAGCAAAATTCTCCAAAACACAGCACTAAAAATTTTCTTAAAGTCAGAAGAAGTGTTAAATACCATAAATAAATCTTCAAGTACTTTTTGTTTTCCATACAAGAAGCTTGAATATTTCAATGATGAGCCTTGTTTTTTGCTAATTATTCAGCATGTATTTTGCTTTGTTTAAATATTTTTTACAGTTTGATTGGAAAACTTTTACCTAATTTGTATTCATCGTCTGTAAGACTCATTAGTAAAAAGAAGGCTTCATGAGTGCACTGAAACAAAATAAGCACTGATTAATCACAGTCTTGTACTAGTTAGAGCAGGTAATATCCCTACTTAGATAAAGGTAGCTCTTCAAATCAGATATTTCAGGAACTGCTGGCAACAGCAGAAGAAGGGTTGCAGAAGAGACATGAGTCACATAGCCACAATTCAGTGGTTTGGGGTTTTTTTGCTTTTTCGTTTTAAGTTCACATAAGTTAAAATTGCTTTGAAAGTTTGTTCTCCGTAAATTGAAAGAACCAATACAGTACATAGAACCAACGCTTCTCAATACACAGAACTTCACTGAAGGTTTATGTGACATTTATATATGCTATCAGTATAAATGAAGCTTTGAAATAATTCATGTTCTTCTGTTTTTCTTTAATAATGTGTTCCTTTTTTAAAAAAACCAGCAGTGCATGAGGTTTTTTTCCTAGAAATTAGGTGTATGCAGGAACAATCTGTCCAAAGTTTTTCTCTTTTTAGGCCATAAATGGAAATATGCTCTTGAATATCTTCAAGTTCCCTAGCTGGAGTTGGTAGGTTTGTATTTGTGATGGTATATCACTATCTACCATCACATAGAGTCCATGATATGTCATGTAGCCTAGATTATCTAGTCTGCAGGATGATGGGGGAGCAGAAGCCAGTCTCTGTATATCTGCCTCACCTGATCCTTATTATCCAGTTGGGAAACATAGAACTAGTCAACTTTTCATGAGCAGAAAGGATCAGACGAGTTAGGAATACATACACATATGCATATGAATATGCATATACACACAGACACACATATATCTGTTTGTGTATATGAATACATACAGAGAGTGGAGAATTGTTTTACCTGTTTCAATGCACTAAATTTGAGAGCCCAATCATTCCAGACTCTGGAAAATGAGGTAGGAACACTGCTAAAAGAAGCAGTCCATTAAAGGAAAATAATGAAGCACCCAGTATTCCAATTTATCTGCAAGCATTTTTCTTTTCCTTGTGTTATTTATTTAAATAACACTTAGTTACTAAGTCTGAAGAAAAGATAGAGTAATACTAAAACTATAAAAGCAGCACTGCGGAGAAGTAAAGGAGGATTACTCTCTGGGGAGGACATTTTACTGTTTGAAAGAGCTAGTATAAGAGGCTATGCACTACTTATGTAGTAGTATGCAATGATTTATGTGCTAAATCATTGCATATTCTGGCTATATTGAAAGTGGGACACTAAAAACTATACTCTAGTCTTTTCATTTTATAGAAAATTTCTGGAAGGATTGGCAGAAATTTCTCCTTAAATACTATTTTCTTTACCTAAAACTGTGGTGCACTAATGCCTATAGGGAATGCAATGTAATGACAGTACAATGGATCTCCATCGACTTTTCAAGAATTATTTCAGAATACTTACAAATACAGTCCTGTAATTCCACAAAAGTTCTGTATTGTGCTGAAAATTTACTGCTGACACCAAAATGAATCTCCCAGCTGTTATTGTTATGTTTTGCTTATTAATTATAGTAATGCCAGAGTCTCATTCTTGACTTTTACTCCTTCATGAAAAGGAGCAGTGATGGTGATAATCACACCACAGCCAGTAGTGTTATAGACACACCTATAAGGAAAGGAGATATAGAAAGCATTTAATAGGTGTGTGGTGGTAATTTCACCGTTGTTGTAGCTAAATATTGTAAAAGACTTCCCCTGAATGTTTCCTGCTTAGTTGAGAAACATGGTCCTGCCTCAGCTATGACATATGAATTATTGATTTAAGACCTTATTTCTTCTTTTCTTCACTATGATGAAAGAAAAATGTCTAATGCATATAGCAAAGCAGCTCTAGTAAACTCTAACAGCTCTTTTAGTCATAGGGCTTATTCTCTTCTGATCTCCATCATGTTTATCTTTCCTTTTTCTACACCTTTTTCTGGTGTCTGCTCATCAGCATTTTGCACCCCGAGGAGTCCAGGACATTATTCAGTTATTATACCGTTGGCATCTTTGTGGTATAAAAGTAAGTCAGAAAAGCTAATGTTAGTGCTTCTTTTTCCTTTTTTTTCTTTTTTTCTTTTCTTTTCTTTCCTTTCTTTTCCTTTCCTTTCCTTTCTTTTCCTTTCCTTTCCTTTCTTTTCCTTTCCTTTCCTTTCTTTTCCTTTCCTTTCCTTTCTTTTCCTTTCCTTTCCTTTCTTTTCCTTTCCTTTCCTTTCTTTTCCTTTCCTTTCCTTTCTTTTCCTTTCCTTTCCTTTCTTTTCCTTTCCTTTCCTTTCTTTTCCTTTCCTTTCCTTTCTTTTCCTTTCCTTTCCTTTCTTTTCCTTTCCTTTCCTTTCTTTTCCTTTCCTTTCCTTTCTTTTCCTTTCCTTTCCTTTCTTTTCCTTTCCTTTCCTTTCTTTTCCTTTCCTTTCCTTTCTCCTTTCCTTTCCTTTCCTTGCCTTTCCTTTTCCTAACCTTTCTGAACCTTCCCGAACCTTCCCTTTTCTTGTATTTTTTTTGTTTTTTCTTTTACTCTTTGTTTTGTTTTAATTTTTTTTGTTTGTTTTTTTCCCAAGTATGTTGTTTCATTATTTCTCCTTGCTCATGTTGTTTTTGTGGACAGATGTCCTTATATATACTTTTTTATTTATACTTTTTTCCTGAAGGCAGTACTTTCTTTGTTGTCTCTGGCAGAATGCGGTGTATTCTTTGGCTATAGATTGGGTTTTCTGCTATTTTTATTCCATCCTTTCCTCTGTTTTTTATAATTAAAGCTGATTTGTTACCTAATGTAATATTAAAACAATATTCAAGTACTGCCTCTAGATGGTTGAAACAATATTCAAGTACTGCCTCTAGATGGTTAAAACAATATTCAATTACTGCCTCTAGATGGTTAAAACATTTCAGTGTACCAGAAGTGTTCTATTGTTTTGTACAAGAAAAATCAAATAGACTCCATCTGTATTACCAACCTGCTAAGAATTTGCCTAAGTGGTACTCCTTAGCTTTCTAAAAGAAAAATCTAACTTCCAAAATAACCCAGAACACTTCCTATATTGCCAGGAATGGCTGAAATTGCAAAAAAACTATCCTATGGAGAACTGTTGATCCTCAGACCTTGATTCAAGTGTACATTTATGATTGGGATACAAAATAACTTAATGTCTTAAAGTCCAAACCTGTTCATATAGTATATATATATATATAAATATCACCAACTAATTTAAAAAAAAATAAAATTCAGTTACTTCATATTTTCCTTCACATATTGTTCTATTTTTCTTTTTGATTACCTGAATGTATGATTTCTATTTTAATTTCCCTTCCATGACATGTAAAAATAACAAATTTTACTGGTAATTAGCATTGTAGAGTACAGAAATGCCATAAAAATCTATGTTATCGAAGATGAATGCATAGTCTTAATTTGCATGTGGCTGTTTGTTGATTTCCCATAAAGGAGAATGATATTCTGATTGTCAAGTATATACTTTCATTCTTATAAAATTTTAAAGGTGGGAAGTTGTATTTGCATCAAGTCTAAATATCATTTGTCTAAAATACATCGAAATACTAGTGATGTTAAATATGTGAAGATGAATGCAAAAGAAGATGGTTCTTTCTCTCCTTTCTCTCATATTTAGTAGACCTATACTAATGGAACTAATGTCCAGTGAGGCTAAAGATGTAGAAAAGGCAATTCTTTTGCTTTCAGTCACTTGCAAGATAGAGTTTTTTTCCACCAACCCCATTTCTTACTTGCATGGTAAAATTAGAATAGCCCTACTTCGGAGACTGCAATCATGGCTTCCCATGCAGATTTTCCATGAGGAGAAATACTAAATTTATTTAGCCCTGAGGTTTCCACATTAACAGTGGGATGCACCTACATCAGGAGTTGACCACCACCCTTTTAAACAAGTCACATGTAGTTCTAGAATATCTCCAAGAAAAAAAAAGTTATTAGAGAAATTCCTATGAAGCATGCTCAGCATGGAAGAGGCAGGAAGTCAGAGCTTGTCTCATGAGCATTCCCATAGCCAAAGACATTCGGATAGGATCAGTGCATTTACAGCCCTATCACCTGCATAATTTTTGTTTGGTAACACATGGCATTTTCTGACTGTCTCCAGCTGTGCTCTAAAAGGAGGTTGCTCTGCAGCTAAAATCTAATTTCATATTTATCCAGTCACAGCACGTGTCTCTACCCAATAAGGACTACCTGCATTTACTAGCACTCGTCTATAGCCAAGTTTTCTTGATCTCATCTCCTTTTTTCTACAAACATGGAACAGACATTGCCTAATGGGTTTTAAAGTGCCAGGCCTGTCTCAGCCAGCTTGTTAGAACAGGTCAGAGAAAAAACTTTTCTATGCAAGCAATAAAATCAGCCTCTAGATACAAAAAGTAATCAAAAGAGGCTGGGTAAGTTTATTTGTAATACAGAGTATGGGGTGTGTGTGCTTTCCAAAGGACTGATTTTCCTAAACTGCTCCATGTAGAAGAGGTTACTAAAAACCAATACACGTAGGACTTGAAGGTGAAATTGGAAGGGTTAAATGTGAGTTGCACCTTTCTTTCTGGGTAAATATAATGTGTCTTGTAGATAGGAAAAAAAACTACAAGAAACTTTGTGGATGCTGTTTTTAAGAGTGGCAATGGGAAGCATTTCTTGCTGTTGTTTGCCCCTCCCAGGTCTTTAAACTTACCTTCATAAATATTACTTAATGTGAGAAGAAAATCCTGAATTTTCTGTGCAAAGGCCTATAAATAGACTTGACAGCACAAGGGAGTAGCAGAGTCTTTTGTGTACCTGCCATGCAGCTCGCTTCTTACCCAAGATCTCCATAACTCGTTCTATTCTGCTAAATAAAAGAAGACCAGGGATTGAGTCCTTGCCCTGAGGCCATTTGGCAGCAGTTGACTCACAGTGACACTGTCTAAGGCTGGTTCCCTACACAGCAGAGCTGTCTCTGTGGGCCTACTTGTATTCATCAAAACTAGAAGTAGGACATAAATTAGCAGCTAAAGTTTGTGAACAATCAGAAGTCCTGCTCATTCCCCTCGGCAATGTAAATGTACTCGATGTCACAGGAGATCAGAAATGTTTTGAGTGCATTATGGGCTTATGCTCTGCCAAGGAGTGCTTATGTCTTACAACTCATTTATATAAGCCCATTGTGCAAGGCAATGGGAGTGATTCTGTGGGCTGAAAAGTTGCTTTTTTTGTATCCCCTTTATTTGCAATATCCACACTATAATATTCACATCAACCTCTCACCTGCTTCTGTAGACTGACTGTCCACTGCTGCGTGGAACACATTTGGTCTGCTCCTAGAGCACCACACACAAAGGGAATCCTGTTCATTGTGTCAAATACTGTGCCATGAAGACAACCAAACCCAGACCGAAAGACTATCAGATGATTCACTACAAGGTTTTCTTGTTCTAAACCACAACAAAATGCCACTACTCTTGCCTCCCACCCCACATATCCCAGTCACATTCCGACCCACCGTTTAAACACTGAAATAGTGGAAAAGTCCACTGAAACTTGCTTGGCAGCAGTTGCACTGTTCTAACTGCAATAATGTATCTTAAAGTCCCTGAAGTGAAAAGGCGTCTGGGCTCAAGAATGAAGCTGAGGAAATTATGAGAGAGTTGGAGAAAGTGACATCCATGGAGGTGCCAAAACTAAGGTATGATGTAACTAAGACTTACAGAATATGTAAAAATGGTATAATCTTACATCGGCACTAGGTTGGAAAGGTTGCATAGATGAAAGTAACTGTTTTAAGGGGGCAGGACTCTTTCAATCTTCTCGCACTTAGCTGAGCACTTGCCCAGCAAATTTTGTACTTTCTCCTTAGTCACATTCAGGACAAGTTTAGTTAAATATCTAAACATAGTAGTTGCAGTTTTCTTGACTCCCCATCTCTTACTTCTGAAGCTGCCAATTTGCTCTTCTCTTGGTGTTATTCTCAGACCTTTTTTAGACTCTTCTGAGAATCCAGCTTGACTCAAATTTATGGAGAAGGAGCTACTGGTCCAGCCACTAACATCACACAGAATTTGTTTCAGAATAAAAATGCTGGCTTGCAAGCAAGGAGTCAATGAAGTGGCCATTGATGGGAGGTAGGAGTTAACAGCCCCCTCCCTCCCTTCCCACCTCAAAAATCTACTGATGGTTGGAGTAATTAAAATGTTATATACAGTATTTTTTCAATTTTCCTATTACATTTGAATGTTACACTTTTCTCATGTGGCTAATGGTTAATCCATGAATACATTTACCTGGAGTCACTATGCCAACACTATTTTTTCTGTCTAAATTTTCATTTTCATTCATCTAGCTGCAAGCTAGGACTTGATCTTTTTGTCTTATTAGACTCTGTTTTCTCAAGAGAAATACACATATCTATAGTATTGTTTCCCCATGCTCCATGAGTAGTACAAAAACAAGCATAAATACTGTAGAAACGTACAATGCTGTTTAATAAGATAAAGAGAAAAAAAAAATCACCTTTCAGATTTAAAGATTGTTTATCTCTTTTGGCAGCATTTTTATGCTTTTGAAAGTTAACACTGTTTGTCTTCTAAAATGGAATGCACTGATAAACTATGATTATTAATAACCTCTGGAAAATCACTCTTTTTCAATATTCAATAGAAAATATTCAGTACTTTTCAGCAATACAACATAGAAGTATTAAAAATTATCATATTATCTAATCAAGGTGCTAAATAGGATCTTCTGTTTCACAGTTTGAGACACCCATGTTCCTAATGGAATAATATCTTCTCACAGTTTAGTTTAATTATATTTAATTTATTGGATTTGTTAATAATGTTGAGATAATTTCTCACATATATCTAATTTCCTTAACAGGGACCATGAGGAAATTTGAAAAAGACCACATTTGAGTGTCTCCAGCCTATATTCTGGAAGTCAAATAATATGAATGAAAATGCTGTGGCTGAAGAGTGCTCTGGAATGAACAGAAGCAACCTTATCTGATGTAAGGGAACATGTGTCTTATCCTTATTTTATTGCTAGAACAAGTATGTTTGGGCTGTTTTAAAATATAATTCCTAACACTGATATTTAAAGCCTCTTCAAAAACTTTCAGGCCCTCACAAGAAAAGGGAAAGTTGGAATGGTAGCAAGCAGTAAAGAAAAAGGAAAGCTAACTCATGACCCAGTTAGGACATGAACCACTGGAAATATAAGTAGGCCACACAACTAGTCTAGTAGTGGTGAGCAATTTATAGTCTACTGTTTGTGGCTGTTTGCAGTTCTTTGTTCTAGTTGAAAAATATGTATGGTTCTAAACCTATTTGCATAGCCATAGAAAACTCCTGAAATACTACCTTTTAGATTAGCTGCATAACTTTTTTTTAATGTTTTTCATACAAGTCAGAACGCTTCATATCATTCAGAGTCCTTGTCTAAACTCTTCAGTCTATCTATCAGCTTTTACCCTAATTCACCTTACAGTATATTTTTTTTTTCTGTCCTGCAAAAAGAACTCAGCGTTACAATTTTGTGTTGTCTTCTGTTGACTGAACAATGGAAATTCCATTCCAATGGAAAAATCAGCTTTTACGACAGTTTAAGTTACGTGAAATTAATTTAATCGTCTGTGAAAAAAAGCATTTTCTTTTTTATCTTTGTTATTTCTTATATTTAATTTTGTTCAATGGCTCCCTTTTCATTATGTGAGAAAAGGAACGGACGTCTTAGAGAAGAACTTTAAAAGTTATATTGTATAACTTCAGCCTTCATTAATTCAGTGTTTATATATATTTTATCTTATTCTTTCTCATTTCTCAAATATGTGACATAAATAAACTCTAGACAGTCATTCCAGGCATGCTTAAGAAAACACAGTGAGGCATTTTGGGGTTTGTATTGGTGGATTTTTGTGTTGTTGTTCTTGCTTGTTTTGGTGTGGGGGGTTTTTTTTGTCTGTTTTTTTGTCAATAATGAGATGCCTTTGTGGGATCTTTCCATTTTCATAGACATCTGAAAATGTCTTAAATTTCCATCCTACGTGATTACCAGGTGGGTTTCTTTGAGATAAATATTAGTCCAGTTTACTTCAGTGCTTGAAGTTAGGAATGAAGCATTTTCTGAGCTTTTAAAACATCATATGAGTGGATCTCCCTAGAGATCCTTTCCTACTCCCAGATTATTTGGGTTTTATTAAGTTTATTTTTATTTATTCTGATGAAAGTGAAATTGCAATCCTCCTCTTAGAGATTCAGCTGTTTGTGAATCATGACCTAGTTTTGATATAGCACAGCATTATAACCTTGGCTCAGACATCTGGGAAAACTGCTAAGCTGTGAGAAAGTACCTAGACTAGAGACATGCAAGATAAGAAGATGTAAAATTGCAAGCTGTGGTGACACTGTTGAAGTATGGATACTTAAGCAGCTGAAGAGGTAAGACTGACATGAAAAATCAAAAATTTTAAAGGAAAAACAGAAAATCAGAAGATGGAAACTCAGCAGCACTGAGGATTATCCTCTTTCAAAGAGTAATAGGGCCTGACCCTT
Source organism: Falcunculus frontatus (assembly GCA_013398115.1). Lineage (NCBI taxonomy): Eukaryota > Metazoa > Chordata > Aves > Passeriformes > Falcunculus > Falcunculus frontatus. The sequence continues at coordinate 807,397 of VZRV01005302.1, read as the reverse complement.
CCCAGCCTGACTGACAACTGCTTGGCCAGCAAAAACTCATTGGATGTGTTACAGAGATGGTGAACACATTTAACACTGGGTCCAACAGCTTGCTCATCTTAGCTATTTGCTCTGTGTATTAGTCAATAATAACCTTCTTCTGTTTTCAAGCATGTGTATCTTTCTTGCTGAATCTCTGCACAAGGTAGAAGGTTTGTGAATGAAAAATTCCAGAGACAGAGATTCAAAAGCTAGTTTTGAATATAAATGTTGGCAACAAAATGTCACTTTTTTCTCACCAATTCTTAGAAGTGTCATTTATGTATACAGGGTCAGCAGAATGTTCTCTAAATTATTCTCCATTGAAACACATTGATTTGTTTGAATACAGTTGCTTCATGTCATAGTTACACCAGCAGATCTTCTTTTGTATCATTACAATGAGCTTGTAGCTCATTATGAAAAAAAATTGCAAGATAGCCCAGGATTCTGGTTTTAGAGATTTTTGAGGTACATAAAGACAGAAGTAAGCATTGAATGGGATTTTCAACTTTTCAATTAATTTTCAACTTTTGAAAATTAAAATGAGTATTTGAGAAAATGTCATATCCATTATCCTTATAATGATAAAATTGAAATTCCATTTAAACCCACATTTATATCAATATTTCCCCACTCTCTACTATTTTTGTTACTTCAAAAATAGTCTACTGTCATGGTTTAACCCCAGCCAGCAACTAAGCACCATACACTGACTTGGTCACCCCATGCTCCAGCAGGATGAGGGGAGAGAACTGGAGGGTGTAAAAATGGGAAAATTGTTGGTTGAGTGAAGAACAGTTTAATAATTCAAATAAAATTAATAATAATAACAAAAATTATGGTAAATTGTAGTGAAAAGGAAAATAACCAAGAAAAAGAAATAAAAGCCAAGAAAGACAAGTAATGTAAATGAAAACCATTGTACACCATCAAACAAATTATGCCCATTCAATGTTTGAGCAACAGCCTCCAGGCACACCTGCCCCTCATCTATTGCTGATCGTGATGTCACAGGGTATATGTTATCCCTTTGTTCAGCTGGGGTAACTTGTCCCATCTGTCCTCTCTCCCAACTTCTTGTGCATCCCCACCCTGCTCACTGCTCCAGCATGATGAAAAGATCAGCCCTTGGCTCTGTGTAAACACTGCTCAGCAACAATGGGAACATCCCTGTGTTATCAACACCATTTCCAGCCCAAATGCAAAACACAGACCCATACTAGCTACTATGATGAGAATCAACTCTACCTTTGCCAAAACCCGCATATTCTCCACCACTGATTCTACGCCATTTTCAACATGCTTAGGTGCATGCACTATCATGCACTATCCAATATACCCTCAATAATCACCACACCACTTCTCAGCAGTTGGTAAATGCAGAGATATCATTACCTTAGTCTATGGTATCATTACCTTAGTCACAGCCACCCCTGCGAAACCCCTGTAAAATGTCCATAAATCATAGAATCATAAAATCGTAGAATCGTAGAATCGTAGAATCATAGAGAAGACAGAGCTCTAAACTTGATCCACTTCTCTGAAACCAGGACAGAGAGAAAAGGCAAAATTTAAACTTTCACCTTCATTCTGTTAATCTTTCAAAGATTGGGAGAATTTATAAGAATTCTGTATTTTCTGCTTCAGTTCTTTCTCTCTGCATACAGTATACCGCTCAGGTCTGTTAATGGAATAGCACTGTCTTACAAAATAGCTCATATTTTGTCTTACTGGCTTGAGTTACCCTACACTATTTCTCCGCTTCATAAACATGTCAATTATTTGTTAGGTATTGCATTTTTCAGTGGATGGGACGAAAACTATTCAGGCGAAATCTGTGGAATGTTGATGAAATTCTTCACTCTCACTGAAAAAAGAATTGACTGAATAGACAGTTTTTTGGGTTTCTTTGTCATAAGTGAATGACTAGAATTATATCTTTTAAAAGTAAATGTCTATCCTGAGACATACCTCTGGGGAAAAAGACCACCAAAACACCAAAACACACAAACATTAATACCCCCTCAAACATTTCTAGACATTTAGTGATTTTGACTTAATAAAATGAACATTAAACCCCATAAATTTATATGGCTGCAAGAGACAATTCTTACCTGCCTTAGAATTTGTTTATGGATGTTGCATGACATCAAAAGTGTGACAGGTCAATGCTGATGTTATATATTTTTGTTCTGTAAAAATATATTAAAAAAAGGTAGATTTGGCCCTGAGTAAGTTGACATAATTGTTATTTTTTTGTAAACTGGAAAGCTAAATGTAAAAAAGTAAAGGACAAGATAATAAAAATCAGGCAATTATAGAAGACATTCAGTGGCAGGACAGCCTTAGGGGTTTTTAAAGTTCTAGTGTTTTGTAATGCAATAAGGCAAAACTGATTTCAATTTTTGTCCAAATAAAGCGAATGTTATTATTTAACATGGAGTGATTTTGTAAATTTTACAAAATCAATTTGGTTGGAAAAGACCTCTAAGATCATCAAGTCCAACCTATGACCTAACACCACCATGTCAACCAGACCATGCTTTCCATAAACATCTCCAGAGACAGTAACTCATCCAGTCTTTCTACAAACAGACTTTCCATAAACACCTCAAGGGACAGTGACTTGACCACCTTCCTGGGCAGCCCATTCCACTGTCTGTAAAGAAATTCTTCCTAATGTCCAACCTAAACCTCACCTAGTTCACCTTAAGACTATGTCTTCTTGTCCTATTGCTGGTTGCCTGGAAGAAGAGGCCGAACCCCCCCTGGCTACAACCTCCTTTCAGAGAGTTGTGGAGAAGGATAATGAGGGAGACGTCTCCCCTGAGCCTCCTTTTCTCCAAGCTCAACAACCCCAGCTACCTCAGCCACTCCTCATAGGCCATGCACTCCAGACCCTTCACCAGCTTCACTGCCCTTCTCCAGACACACTCCAGCACCTCAATCTCCCTCCTGAACTGAGTGGCCCAGAAATGAACAAAGATTCAAGGTGTGGCCTCACCAGTCCCACGTACAAAGGAAGTATCACCTCCCTGGTCCTGCTGGCTATACTATTTCAGTTACAAGCCAGGATGCCACTGGCCTTCTTGGCCACCTGAGCACACTGCTGGCTAAATCAATTTTTTTTTATTAATATCCAATTTCAGAAATATAATTAAATTATTTACAAGGGAGTATTAATTATGAAAATGAATTCAGTAACAAGTTATCCAACACTAGGTAGAAGCAAAGGTAACCTTCTAATTTTTTTTTCTTTTTTTTTTTTTAATCTATTTAAGATACTAAGTTCTCCTGATTTTTTATTTGAGCGAGTTTTTGTGACATACTATTTTTTGGTCAAAGAAAATCATTAAACAGGATAAAATGGTGAGAAAAAGTTTATATGGAGTATATGCTGACTGTGATATTCTGAGCTCAGTTAATCACAGGATAATCACTGCTTACTATCCTAGTTGTGGATTGGTTCAATCAGAATACATGAATGGAAGATGGGCTGTAAAGAAGCTGTGTTAGTTAAAACATGTATGCAGGCATAGCCGGGGCAGTGTGAAGTGAAGAATAACTCATATCTTTTGAAAATCTTTCTGCTCCCCTAGTATACAAATGTCTTGTGACTTCTCTCTAGGTTCTAGACTTCACTGACACAAAACCAGGTATATCGGTGCAAGTCAGTGGTCCCTAGACCACCGTGGTTTTGGCTATTTCCTTGTTCTTAAATTAGTCTTTGGGATCTAAAGGGATTAATGACTTATTCTGAATTGATTAACACAAAAGTGTTCAGTAGTCATTTCACACATTAATGTCCTGCAGTTTAATTCTCCTGATAATTAACACTTTGTTCTGTAGGGGGGGTGCGTGGAAAAAATCAAATTGATTTCGATGTCTGGTGAAATTAATTTTTTTTTTTTTTTGCGAAACCATTAGGGAAATTAAATAAAAGCATTATTGGAACACTGAAAAATATAACTAAATTATTTTCCTTCTGCTGTAGCCAAAAGGAAAAAAAAATACAGTTTATAGTTTGCGGGAGTCTAGCTGACAGAATTTAGCTATTAGGATCCTGAAATAACACTTAAGAATTCAGTGTTTCTTGAATGAACAAGGACTGTGAAACTGTGGATATCTAAAATACATTTTGATCTGGAAATGGATTGTTAAGTGCAGAATTTTGAACTATTCTATGTATGCAATTAGGGATACAACCTCTCCAAAGGAAAATATGAAGAAAGAAGTAGGAAGTGTCAGTTCTGCCTTTTTCAAGGAGGGCTACAAGCAAAACTCAGCGCTATGGATGTTTCTACTGAGACTGAGGCATTTGGATCACCCACTCCTCAGATGTAAGCTAGAAAAGGATTATGTGTATTCAAAGGATCAGAGCACTCAGCTATGGTTGTGGCAGAGCCAGTGTAAGGTTCTGCTTCTCCTGTAGTTGATCGGTAGTTGCATATTCAGCATCTCAAAGGAATGCTTTGATTGACCTGCATCCAAACCCTCCTATGAAGTCTTTGTTAAGAATTATTACATTTGTCAGAGAGAAAATATACACATAGAGCTTTGGAGATGGAATATCCAGCTTTATGTAAAATATTTACTTTACTGAATATTTGAGAAAGATCTGTTTAAAATGATTTTGAGCATTATAGAGATTCTGAGGGCATATTTATGCCATTTAGTAAGAGAAGGGTAAGGAGTGAGCTTGAGTGCTATGATCGCTGACACTGCACAGTTGGTAGCTTGCTTTCTGACCCTCTTTGGGCCACTGAGATGCTTCTGTTAGAAAGGGGACCATATGAAAAGAAATGTGAGCACAAGATAATCTGTGCTACTTATCCTTGAAGTCAGGAATACATCCTTACCTCTCTCTTATTTAGCAACATAAAATATCTTGCTCAGGGTCCTTTTTCTAGATAAGAGAAAACATATTTTAGCTCCTGGAATATACAAGCATAGTCTTGTTCTCTGGCCCATGAAAAGTGAAGGTGTTTCAACACGGCAGCATAAAAGAGAACAGTCTTCTGGCTCTCTGGCTATAATCAATTTTATAAGCTTCTGGCTAATACATCCACCTGAAAGATGTTGGGGCAGACTTTCATTTTCAGATTGAGTGACTGAGCTATGTCATCCTTCATCCTGAGTGGAGTACTTGCTGAGTTACTGAACAAAACGGACACACAACCTTGCAGATCTCTGTGTCTTCTTCAACATTGAACACTGTAGTGATTTCAGTCAAATAATTATCAGACGGGGTTTTGTGATTAACATAAGCATAAGGTGACCTATGTTTTACAACCTTGAATGGTTTAAGAAGAAACTAAATGTCCTTCTGAGAAACTGTGCTAATGTATAGCAGCTTAGTATGTCCTGTAGAAAATGTAGGCTATTTTGGTGGTCATATTTCCATTCAAGGACTTTGACACCTCAGCCTGTAGGCAGCAACTGGTACACATTCTGAGAAACTTTTGGGGATTTTTGCATATAATTATGTTTAAAAAATTATTTATTATGTATATAATCTCAATAATTTGCAGATTTTATCCTAGAAAATGTATTATTTTAGTATGTAGCACAGAGCAGGAAGCAAGAAAACCTTAAAACAATATCTTTGTCACAGCACGGTACTTTTATATCTTGAATGTGTGAACTCACATTTACCTGTTTCACATTTGGTTTTGCAGAAATGAATGTTCCTATTAAATGGAAAAGCTTCTGACCTCATTAGGAGAACACTTTGTATTAAAAAAATAACATGTCATGAATAAATACAGTAATTATAAATCTACTTCCATATGTGACGCTACAGTTAAAATCCTTTTCATAATACTGCTTTATCCATTTCTACTAGTTTCCAATCAAAAGATCACTTGAGAATGACAGCTTTTTTGATTGCTTCAGATTTCTTAATTTAATGGTTATCGTAAAACCATTCTCATTTCATGTCCTAAATATTTTTATGTAAACAAAATTAATCGAATTTCGATAGGTTTTAATCTAATATTTTGACCAACCCTCTACTTCAAAGTTTGCAAAATGTTCCACATGAGAACAAAACATTTTTAATGAAAAAATAAATAATGAAGAAGACAGAAAACTGTTCACTCCTGTGACAATTTAAAGACTGAACTCTTAGAATATCACATTTATAACATTATATACTTTCCACTCAGAAAAAAAAAATCCCCCAGAAAGCAAACAAATAAATAGTCTCAAGGTTAAAAAGAAGACAAGTGCTTAGAATCAGGATGGTTTGCCTTTGTTTAGGTTTTCATTTGTTTCTTTCTTCTGTGAATTACATAAAATGTATCAGTTATCTGTCTTTGGTAAAATCCTCACCTGGTTTCTTTTTCTTTCACATAAATGTAAAGTTTCCTTGAATAAACCCCCTTGACATTTGGAATCATTCTCTCTTTTAATACTTAGAGAACACTGTGCACAGCACTGAGTATTACAAAAGCTAAATTCCTTAGAAAGAATAGAAAAAGGTCTAAATTTTTACATAGTGTTTAATAATTTTAGCATGTTATTATAAGTCATCACTCCAAAGGGAATTTGATGATATTTGCATTTTGACAATGTTTCTTTAATTAACAAACTTGGATTACATAATGATGCTGTGACTGTGGGGCAGACCAGTGTTTATAATTTAGGGCTGTAATCTCTGAAATCTAAATTTGTGCTCTGTGCAGGGGTAGTATAGGTTATTTACAAGATGCTGTTAGGGCCACTGTAATGTCATCAGGAACACATCAGAAATCTCAGTTCCTCAAGCAGAGAAAAACATGGTGAAATTGTTAACGGCTGTGGTCTTAAATTATGCATGATTGTTGACAGCTCATAGTGTGAACAAATGCTGTAAAGTTCCTTCACAGATTTCCATTCTTTTTCCTAACCCTCCACTCTGTCTATGCTGCTCAGGGTGATAGAGAGATCAAGTTGTGTAACGCCCAGAGTTTAAATTGCTTTGGTTCATTTAGCTTTTTAGAAGCCGTGAGTTTATTTTGCCATAATTTATAACCTTACTTATGCTGCTGTTCATGTACAAACACTCTTTGTGTATGTACAGCACAGCAGGAGATACAGTTTTACATAATTTCACTGTCACCAAGCGTCTATCAATGAAGAATTTATTGTGCTGTCTACTGTTTTTATATGCTACAGCCATTATAGAAGAATTAACTACTCTTTCAACAGGAACAGATGGAAAAGGAACAGATTAGGAAAGCCTTTTCAATTAACTACTTTTAGTACTTTAGATACTGGAAGGTTAGAGACCTTGGTTCATAGTACTCTGACAAGGTTAAAGAAAAATTACACAGGAAAGCTGCCCAGGAACTGTCAGAATCAGAAAGTCATCCTTGTCAAGTATGCCAAACAGATTCTACAGAGCTCCTCTATGCAAACTTTCCTTTACTGTTTAGAAAAAAAAGGAAGCAAGGTCTCTAGCCCTGCAGTCTGCAACATAAAAAAATCTAGTAATCAAAGGCATTTTTCCATCTGTTCCAAGTGAATGAAGATGAGGCTATTATAAATACAACTCTGATGCATGAAAATCATATAGGCTTCAGACAGATAGAGAGGCTGTGTTTGTTTTTAATAAATCAGATGAAAATCACACCAGATAGAGTCTTCCAATTTGTGTAAAAATCCCCCAAAAGCAAAACAAAATCCAGCCACATTTAAAACAGAGTTTGCTGCATGATACATGAAAATCAAAGAATGCCTTGGTTTAGAAGGGGTATTAAAGAACATCTTGTTCCAGCCCCTCTACCATGGACAGGGTCACCTTCCACTAGACTGGCTATTAACACTTCCAGACACTGGACATCCACAACTTGTCCAGGAAACCCGTTCCAGTGCTTCATCATCCTCACTGTAGAGAATTTCTTACTAATATCTGATCTAAACCTACCCTGTTTCAGTTTAAAGATGTTACCCCTTGTCATGTCACTACACACCCTTGTAAGAAGTCCCTCTTCAGCTTTCCTGTAGTTCCCTTTTAGGTACTGGAAGGCTGCTATTAAGGTCTCCTCAGAGCATTCTCTTCTCCAGACTGAACAACCCCAATTCTCTCAGCCTGTCTTCATAGAAGAGGTGCCCCTGTCATCTGCCCCTATTCACGCTGCTTCTCTGGACTCGCTCCAGCAGGACCATATCCTTCTTGTGTTTGGAGCCACAGAGCTGGATGCAGTACTCCAGGTAGGGTCTCACTAGAGTGGAGTGGAGGGGCAGAATCACATCCCTTGATCACTGGCCAGGACACAGTTGACCTTCTGGGCTGTGAGCACACACTGACAAATCATGTTGAGCTTCTCATCCACCAACACCGCCAAATTCTTCTCCCCGATGCTTCTCTCAAGCCTTTCTCCGCCCAGCTTGTATTTGTACTTGGGATTGCCCTGACCCAGGTGCATTTGGTCATGTTCCGCTTCATGAGGTTCACACAGGCCCACCTCTTAAGCCTGTGGAAGTGCCTCTGGATGGCATCCCTTCCTCCAGTGTGTTGACTGCACCACAGAGTTTGGTGCCATTGGCAGACTTGCTGAAGGTGCACTCAGTTCTACTTTCCTTGTCACTGAGACAGTGTCAGATGCTTTGCACAAGTGCCGATAATGGATATGTGTTAGACTCTATCATGCTCCTCTCTTCATGACTTGAAAAACTTACATGAATATATTTCATTAATAGCAATATTAATTTTCCATATAAGACCTACATATTGTTTTTAAACATATTTCTGATTTGACTAACCTTTTGGGCTAACTGTTCAGAAAAGATTTTAATTTTTTTTTCTCATTAAATTATCATAAAATCAGCACAAAAAGTAAAAATGTAGAGCAGGTTGCACAATGAATGGAATGAAGTATACAGTTTTGCATTTGGGTAAAAGCATTCCTAAGTCATCTGCAAAGATCTAATTTATGATGTAAAGTATGACTATGACCAGTTGTCGGTTCTCTGTGTATGAATGTTGTTAAGCTATGTCTAGAATGATTGATGAATCGTGAAACTGTGTTTTTTGGGAGTCAGACTTCAAACATTAAAAGCCAAGGCATAACTACAGATTTCCAGCACTCAGTATGCTCCCAAAGCACAGGTCTTCTAGGGTATGCTCAGACTGAGGCAGAATAAATGTCTAGTCATGCATACAAAACTTTAAAAATGCCCTATCTTTTCCATGTAAAAAGTTAACATACATATTTTATATTTTATTTCATTATTACTATAAAAATATGCATGATCAAATACAATTTTTTTTTCTTCTTTTTATTTCATTATTATTTATTTTTTATTTGGAACCTTAGTTTACTCACATGTCCTGAGGAGAAGATCCAAGAGTAAACTTCTAAGGCAAGCAGTGGTTGTGGTCCAACTCTATTATCCATTCATTTTGCACTTCAGTTGTCATTGGACTACTGAGTTGTGTGTGTTTATACTACACTACAACTCATTTTATATTGATTTATCTGACTGATACCCCCTCACTAAGTGAGGAATATTTAAAGTAAGAGGCAAAAAAATTAGTTAAGCACCATTGCAAATTAACATGCAGAAAAAAAAAAGATTGTATTATCAATGCTTTCTGAAACAAAGACCTGGAACCAGATTGGCTTTATCAAAGCAGAAATACATTCTATCAAATAATGATCAGCTCAACATAAGAAAAATGTATTGCTGATGGCATTGTGAAATAAGTATTGCAGACTAAAACCTAACTTGAGAATTTTTCCTCTTCATATCTGATACTTTGTGGTTATTCTGTGGTTTTTGGCCTCCAACAAAGGAAAAATAAAAATTTAAAAAAAAAAAAGGCATTTATTTCATTACTCTGCACTGAAATCGACCCACAATTATATGTTTGGTGAGTTTTGTGTCTGAAAAATGTTATGATTTCTAGAAGCACCAACCAAATCTAAATGAATGAAACAATGATAAAACAAAAATCCCATTATTTAATTCTGTTGTATCCCTGAGGCTTGCCCTGGAAGGTGAACCCAAGAGATATATTTATCATCAGAGTGAGATCTGAGTTTACCATGCAAATGTCAGGAAAATGTTTTTTTAATAACTGGTATCCTAAAATCACCAGTGGGGAAGGCTGTTTATTTCAGCTGCAGTGCAGCCTTTGTTCTCTGCCAGTCCCTGAAATCATTACTTGAAAATCATCTCCATAATAGATGACAATCTTCTATTTTTGGAAAACAACTACTGCTTGAAGCAGTTGTGGAATCCTTACACGAATGAAGAGTGCTAGTTAGAAATATAGTAGAACACAGATTTATACAGAAACTTTTTGTACGTATTCTGTATTGTGTGTTGCCATCACAGCACAGATTTATTTTTCACATTTTAAATAACTACCTAACATAGAATGCATTCAGGAAAAGGAGAAAATGTCAGACCTAGACTCAGCATCTCGGATGCAGTCAGGCTAAGAGAGAATGCTTTGATGACACTGAAATTTGAGATTGGGTTTTGTCCAACCTGACAATAAATAGCCATCTATTAAAAAATAGTTTTTCCTTTTGAAGTGAAACACAGTACAGCCAAAAATGATCGCTATCTGTAGTCCTCTGTGAGACCTATTGCAATATCAGTGGGAAAGATAGCCTATGCTGAAAGTTTCCAAGGCACTAAACATTTTATGGAGTGCAATTTGAGTTCAAAAGGTAAGGAGTAATGCTGGAAAATCCTCTGCCATGCTTTCTTGAAGTTCTCAGTTCATTCAAGCTACACAACTGATGGAAGTGTACTAATACTGTACCACAATTCAAAAAAAGCAATGAGCTCATACAATTCTAAACTCATTAATCTGACACTGGGCCTGGAGATGATAATACAAAAAACTGATTCAAAATTTTTTGTTTTAGAATTAAAGGAGAATGATATGCTTAATGTCAAGCAAAACTGTGTCAAATGGTTTGATTTTCTTTTTATGAGAGTATAAATTCAGCTCACAAATGTAACATTTGTTGAGTATTTGATTTCTTCCTGCAAAACCTTTGATTAAAAACACCTGTACACACACAGAGACCTGGCATAGCACAATATGAATAAAATGTGCTCTAGATGTGTAATTAACACCTCAAATCCCACTGTTGGTGGGCTCTTGATTAAGGGGGTGTTTTTGGCAGGCTTGAATAGAAATCACTACTAAGTCCTATGAAATACAATATTTCCTCTGGGAATAATCTGGAAAAACTTTAAGCTGCTATTGATAAAACATAAATATGATATAAAGATAGAGGAAATTATCTTAAACCAGAATTTTAATCATATAGGGTGATCTAATGAGTTCGTCTCCCGTTACCTCTTCAGCAAGCTGTCTGGTAAAGGACAGTTACAGGACTTATCGTACAGAAAACAGGAAACAGGTGTTGAAAATGGGGCCATAACTTTGAATAATATTCAGTATTTATAGCAGATAATTAATTTATTCTTACTTTCCTCTGTGACTTAGGATTAGAAAAGGTTAATAAAATTTTTGACCGTAAAACCAACCATAATATATGTTTTTGTGGGAAAAATACAAACTTCTACTGGGATCTTTGATCTAGAGAAGAGGCTGCATCACAAACTATTGAGTCAAGGGTAAATCTACATATACTTAGAAATGAAGTGTGTCAGGAATATTTTGCAGTGGAATCTTCATTTTTTGAGATCATGAAATTTCCCTCACTTAGTGACTTTGGAACAGTGGGGGAATAGTCACAATAAATATAACCGTTTATGTCATATATCAGATTTTAGAAGATGATCTAAACCAGAATTTCAACATTATGTTCAAAATTCAATACTACCCTCCATCAGAAATAAAATAAAAATTCAATCTTAAATAAATATAAAGGATGTGAAAGAAAAGGAAAAATAGTAACAAACAGGACTGAAGAAAATCTGTTGTTAAGATTGGAAGACTCAGATACTCTCATCTTGGTGGAATGACAACTGTCGATATCTGTTACAAATTATTTTTGCTTGAGTATCCATGCAAAAAGAGTTAGCAAAGTTTTGTAAATTTTCATAGCACACTTCTCAGGTATTGCATTATGGATACCAGTGGATTGAAAAACAGCATAAGGAAAAAAACAATGGACAAACAATCTAAAACAACAAGGCAATGAGCTGAGGAATTTTACCTCTGTAGAACCTAAAAGAATATCTTTTTTAACGTGTACTCTTAGTAAATAATCAGCAGGAGGTACACTTGTATTGCCTGGGAGATTAACTAGCTGATGCAATGCAAGTTTTCTTGACTAGCTTCCATGATTCTTCATGGAATACTTAATTTTGAAATAATTTTCTCTTCAGGGTAAAAACATTTGAAAATGGTAATGAAATAACCTGTGTAGGAATTAAATTACATCCTTTCTCTGTTTCAGAGAAAGTGGAGCTAACCGGTAGATAAGAATATTTTTTTCCTGTTACTCTATACAGTGGTATCTATGTGTCAAGAGTGAAGATGTAAAGGCACGTTTGTCTTAAACTGTCTTTAAAAAAAGTGTTATATGACAAAGTTCTGTATTATTTCAGCATAACTCCAGTACAGCTAACCCGTGTATGATACTTCAATGTTCCTTTTTATTAACAAAACCCACTAAAATGCTAATTAAGACTACATACGTAGATATATTCAAATTATTATATAATTGAAACGATATTAATATTACAGTATAGAAAACAATTATCCTAGCAAAGCTACTCTTCTGCTATTATCAATGAACAAAATTAACATCCATGGAATTTCATTGATTATAGATAAATATCTGGCTGCCAGTCTCAGATTTCTTTCGGCAGTGAACAAAAGGAGTTGACATTTGAAAATTCATAGTATTTTTGCAGCTCACTTTTCCTTGAAGAGAGAGCTCTGTGAATGTCAAGAATCCCAAGAACTTTAAGGCTGAGTTTGGACATCCAGAGTCCTTCTTAACCTGAGACAGTCAACAACTCCATCTCTCCCTACTTAATTTATAAATACCGATTCCTGTCCTCTGCTCACCTCCCATACTGTACCATCACAAGTGCTTAGATTATGCTTACTCTAGCTTTCCATTTTAAAATGAGGTGAATTGCCATATGGAGATGTGGATTTGTCTTCAATGTCTGCAAAAGTAAGCAGAAGTGACTACTTTAAGTTGAAGTGGCTGCCTTTTCAATGCTTTCATGAAAGTAAATTAATCCCATCAATAGGAAACTACTTTCCCCCATATGTGGTTACTCCAGGAAGCATCCTGTTTTTTACAAGCAAAGATACTTGTTCTTCATTGGAAAGCTGGGGAAAATCTCAAGGAGTCAATATCTGGGATTTGTAGCAGAACAAACAGGCAGAAAGAAAGACAGCAAGCTAATCATATTCATCCCATCCTTTCATATATGGTATCACTTTAGAAAAAAAATAAAGCAATCTAAATCATAGAATTCATCTCCATGTCACCTACAGGAGCAGTTATAACTTGGGCATTCCTTGGGAGAGATTAAGTTGTTCGGTTGTCCTTTAAAGACCTCCTATGAAGGATAGTGCTTTGTTTTTTCTGCTAGAGAAGCATTCATAACAAAGTCTTTTTGCTGTGGCATAATTCATTACTTCTTGTTCTATGTTGTGTATATGCAAAGAGCAGAACACATTTTTTCATTTCTTTGAAATCTTCCTCTTCATGAAGTCAGACCTTTTTTTACCTGGGATAAATAACTCAGTTCTTTCAAATGTTTGGTTTTGGTCTCGGTGTAACACACATCTTACATCATTCCACCTGCTCTTTTCTGAATCTGTTCACTACATCCCAGATTCTCCAGGCTCATAACCCAAATGAATCAAATACCCAGCTCCAGCCACTGAATGTGCTGAAATGAGCCAGGAATATAGATTTTCTCCTATTATTCTTCCATTACGTACAATGAGGACCATTCTTTTTAAGTGTTTTGATATAAGTTATCTTGTGGTTTTGGTGGATTTTTAATTTTTTTTTTTATCCACAGCATGCACATTTCTCTGTCATGTCCATCTTGTCACTCATTATAACCCACAAATCCTTCTCTGAAAAACTGTTACCTAAACACTTTTTTTCCCATACTATACAATTGATTTTAACTGCCCTTTGTAACCTTTATTTCCCTCTGTTGAATTTCATTCCATTTTTCAGCAGACTAATGGTCTTTCATGGCTGCTTGGAATTAAATCCTTTCCTTCAAGCATAGTTATAATCTCTCCATTTGTATAGAAAGCTGAAGACCCAAGAAGAATCCAATACAGAAATGGAATATGTTGTGGGGAAAAAAAAAATCTGTTCTCTGCTTTCCTAAGCTGAACTAGTATTAAAAATAAACTAAAGAGTACCTAAGCAGTATTTTCCTATGACTATGGCAAGGGAATAATCACATTTTGAAATCACACAAAATCCCCAAAACATATATGGCTTAATAAAATTATACTAGCTATTAAGTATAAAAGCTTTCTGGATAAACCTTAGTCTTTCAATTAAATACAAAATGAGTTCTCAAAAACAAAACTAAAACAAAAATAGTCACAAAGAACCTTCTTCACAAATGTGGATTACTCTGTACCAGGGCATTTCTGATTCTTAGGCGATTTCACCTGCTCTCATATTTTTTACAGTTGTTAAAGTGCAATAAATCACTGAAATACAGGCACTGAAGTACAGGGGATTTTATTTGGTTTTATTTATCACTGAACATCTTTGCAACCCTCATAATCAAGAAAAATTTTATGGATGATTCTTTCTGCCAGGGTAGCATCAACCACTTTTTCTGCAAAGCAATTCTCACAACAGCAATGGAAAAGAATATTAGCAATTGAAAACTGATGAAGTGAAAGGAATAACTTGAAATCAGAGTGGAGACATGGACTTTGATATTTAAGAATACCTTGTACTGCAATATGGTACATGTATATATATATTCAGATTACTTAATTCTGCATTGATTTTAATATTTTAAGAGTGGATGAAGACTGAAAGATTCTGATCAAATGTGTATTTATGGCTAGAGATTATTAGTTCTGTACTCTCTGATCTGAGCAATTAAAGAGAGATCTCTCACTTAGGAAGTGGCCTGTCAAACTGTTTTAGATATTGGCATCAAAATCTATTTATGAGCTGCTGAAATGTCTGTTAGAAGCAATGAAGACCTTGTTTCAGTAAATGTGGTCTGTGGAGTTCTCTGGATTTCGTTCAGTTACCTGCACAAAGACAGCTACTTACATCTGATATTTCATTAAGTATCTAGGGCATCTTCATTCATCTGGTTAATACAGGCTTTGTCTTTCTGGAATGGGGAAATCTGGGCTGGGGTACTAAATGAATCATATAACACATTTAAATTTGGACACTGAACTATTCTCTAAACTCCACTGTCTCTATGTCCATGGACTATAATGTACACATCTAACTTGTGATTTTCAGAGTTGCAATGTGATGAAACCTGCTCTGTATGTTTGAGTTCCATCTAACCGGAGATGGTAAGTGACTGGTCAGCACAGCCCATCCAGCTGTCACAGAACTAGAGTTGTGTCAAACTTTTCAAGTAATAGAGAATATTTAAATGCAGTTGATGGCTAGACAGTATATTTTCCCCACATATGTAAAGCTCCAAACTTAATGAGAGGCATTTTGAGATGTTCTGACTAGAGATACTTCAAGATTTTCCTCTTAGGGTACCTGTTTCTTTGAATTGTGAGAGTATAAAAAGTATAGATTTAAAAAAACCTATAAGAATGAGACTGATGTTGGTGATTAAAGAGTATATCTGCAAGCAATACTTTCTAGGATTGTAACTTCCATGGTGGCAGTATGTACTAACCTTTTCTCATTCTAGCCAGTTGATTCTTCAGCACTGATTATGGAAGATTATCACACCAAATTGCATGATAGGCCACATAAATAATTTGTGAAATCCCATGAAAGTGTTCCTTTAATCATCTATTCCCTCTAATGTATATTTAAATTGTATTCTACAGATGTTAAATGAGTTTGTGAGTAATGTGAAGCAGCTGCAATATAAAATTGCGTTTGTGCAATGTATAGCATAATAGGTTGCATTTCAACTCCAGATTAATGGGCATTATCATATTACAAATAGCAAACAAAAAAAATATACAAAAACATCATTAAATGATAATCAAGAGAAAAAAAAATTCAGCTGGAAAATTTTGTGGATATTACCTTGTGGTAAGCTTCTAAAGAAGCCACTATACTTCGTTCACTAAAACTCCCAAATACTATTTCCTACCTTCTGCTATTATTGGTCCAAATTATCTATGTGTGAAGATTCTGTTTAGAGCAGGAATTATTCATAAATTTATGAAAATTTACCTCACATATATTGCCCAGAAATACTATTCAGCTGAACTATTGTGTATATTATTGTGGGGAATTGCACAATGCAGTTGCATGTCTCAAACACTCTTCCCATAAAAGAAGCCACCACAATGGAACTTGAGATAAACACAGATGGCACAGAAGGAAGGAGATAATTCCAGGCCTAATGGAGGTAAAGATCTGGAACTAGCACACTAGACAAATTCCACTGTACAGGGTGTGAGAAAGGAAACCACTGCTCACACCCCTGCCAGCCCAAGTTGTGGGAACATCTGCAACCACCCTTTAGACACCTGGAACTTGGACTGTATAAAGGTGGTACTTCCAGAAGAATGACTCTGGGACCCCCACCACTGAGAAAACCAGGGTGAAGAAGGACCAGTGGGACACCGCAGGAACCCATGTGGTGGTGATATCTTTCAACTTAATCTCTCTCTGTGTCTCTCTCACTCTTTCTTCCTCCCCCCACCTCCTATTTCTTTCTATCCGTCTACCTCACATTTGCTGTTAAATAAAATCCATACTATTGATTTTGGCATATGGCCTCATTTGCACCTTAATTCGGGCAGAGACATTTCTTACAATCGGATCATAACATTATTTTGGTGTCAGAAGTGGAATGCTGTTCTCTGACATGTAGTGCCTTTGACAATAGCCTCTCTGAGGGAAATCTTGTGTGTTCCTTCTGGAAACTTTGCTACAGCCTTCATCTGGGGAGGTTGTGTAAACTTCTGAAAACTTTGCCATGAATTTCTTTTGAGGGAATTTTTGTGGGAGATTTTGTAGGTCCCTCTTTGGGAATTTTTTGGGAAAATGGCTATCCTGGGTGGCCAGTGCAAGGACAATGTTTTGTTGTCTTTCCTTGGAAAATTTCTAAGTCACCCCGCTACCCCTGGGGTGGAGTTGGAGTGAGAAAGTTGGGATAATGACAGATTGGTTACTCATAAATCTGAAAATGAAATAATACTATGTTTACAAAATTTGGTAAAAGAATTGTACTGTGAGATAAATGAGGAAAATTAGAAAAGGCTGCAGGCAGAAGCTTTGCTTACTGCTGAACACGATCAAGTCCAAAGACTTCAAGAGGAGCTGTAGAATGCACGAGAGAGAATTTTATCCGAAGAATCGCAGGAGGTAGAATACCTAACACTCTCTGAAACACAGTCTTGTGACTCACACCTTTTGTTGTGTTCAGTCGAGGAGTTGAGAGAATGTGAATGAATCTGTTTTTCTGATAAGCAAAACTCAACGTTTGCACCGACATCTGATGATAAACACATGATGTGACAAAGCCTCAACATGAAAATAATTCCCTTGGGAATGTAACACCCGTAAAAAGCAGGTAATTTCATATAAATCTAGTTCATTCTTCTATCAATTCACGTATTTTGTTACTGCACCAAACTGCCCCTGAGAATCCTCAGTCCCCAGCTTAATACTAATGATTGCACTGTAATTTTGAAAAAATAAAATAAAGAAAAAAAGCCTATAATGCATAACTACTGTTCAAAAAATTAAAAGTATATTCACCACCTTAGAGAACATTTATATAAATAAAATGATAGCTAAGCTTACTTTTTCTCACTTAGACATTACAGCTCTTGAGGAACATACTTGGTTTGGGTTTTTTTTTAGTGCAGGGGACTCTGTTTACAAATCTAAATATCTTTTGTTCTATTTAAAAAGGGATTTTTTAATCCTTAGTAAAATAATTACTGACATACACTTTTTTCTAACTCTAAGAAAATAACCTCTGTAGAATTACCATGCAATAACATAATTTTTCAATTAACTGAATGATATTCTAAGATTAATATTAGGTTTAAAACTTGGGCTTAATGTCACTGAATTTTTAGCTCTTAAGATACAAAAATAGTTCAGTGGGCTTCTTCCTGCCTGAAAGGTTGCTTTTTAGATATAAGATTTTACTTATAAACTGTCCAGTAGCAAAGCAGAACGTGCCTTGTATAATCTCTCATAATAGCAAGTGAGATGATAAATCTTGTCTACTTGGGGATTTATTTTTTCTCTACCAAATTTGCTGCTCTGTGTATAAAATGAATCAAAATTGGCTCATTGTTAGAGTTCTCGAGTCTTCAAAAACTAGAGATGTGTTGTTTCTACAAAAATTTGCACAACTTCCTTGCAGTTCCATTTTTAAATTAAAATGTTTATCACAACAAGCCTCTGTACACTGAAACTCCCTTGCCTACACTGCTAAACTCTTAAAACTATGTCTGGAACTGCTTTGGCCCATCTCAGCTGGCACTGTACCAAACCAAGCTTGTTTGAAATACCAAAGACCTAGCATTGCTCCTGATAAACAGCTGGATGTTTCACCTGGCTATGAAGGGTAAGACGTGTAATAATGAGGGCATGGGCTATTCAGCAGCAGCATAGTATCAGTTAAATTAGATTTATTTCTACATTGCCTGAGCTGCTGTGCCTCAGAAAACAAACTTTTAGCAGAAATTGCAGGGGTTTGCACAAAATCTCAGAAAGAACAGTGTGTGTGAAGACAAATCAAATGGCCTATTTCCATCTCACTATTTTATCCCCATGACAAATGTAAATTTGAGTCTGGCTTCAGGTACACCAGAAGAATAAATACAAGTTTATTTATGTAAAAGAAGCTTTAAGTGAAACAAGGTTGCTAAAATTAATAAGAGAAACCAAAATCTTCTGGAAGTTATACTTGATTTTATGGTCCCTGAATATTTAAGTGTTTGTTTTATGTTTCCATAATATATTAAAATATCTCTTTTATCTTTTGGTGTATTGGGTCTGACTGAGATGTAAAAAAAAAAAAAAGGAGGATGTTTTTATGAAGTTGGTCCTTTTCGCCATCAGGAAGGTGCCAAAGAGTTAAATTTTAAACTTATTTGTGAAGAGAGAAACTGAAACCTAGAGCTTCTGTGTCCATTTCTGAATGAAGTCCAATTTATATAATTTTAGTGCTACTTCTGCTATTTTTTTTTTAATATTTCAGTAAGTAAAAGGTTATTAATTTCTTGCTTTATGTAAGAAACATTTGAATGTGAAGACCCCAGGAGGAAGATTTCCTGTAGTCATCTGTGATTCAAAGATACTTCTCACAAAAAAATCCAAGCTGAAGACAGTTAGCTACAGAATTACTGAAACATTGCTTAGTAGACTTAGAAACCTTCCCCAAATTTGATACGCACAAAATTGCACATCATCTTCACACATGCTAAGGAAAATCAATTAACTATAAAAAATAAATTATTTACAATTCCTTCTTATTTTATTATACACTTCTTTCAATTCTAAGCATAATCTTGATACTGACAATTTGAAAAGAACCATGAAAAGACTGAATTTATTATATCATAGAATGTGTGCATACCTATGGGCATATGTAGATGGCATGCGTGCACCCTTATTTATGCATCTGCATCTAGATATGCATGTGTCTGTGGTCTTGAAATTGTGCTTCACAATGAAAGAATGAGTAACTAAAATGACATAAACAGAATGCTAAGAGGCATGTTTTTCACAGGTTATGATAACTTTTACAGAATAAAATGTCAACTCCTATGTTTAAAAACATTTTACCCAGTAAATTGAAAAGAGGATATGCTGAAGTTAGTAATGTTTGAATTGAAAATTGGATATGTTTTGCTTTACTTAGGGTTCTTTCTACACCAGCTCAGTAAAAGCCAATAGGTTTTCACCAATTTTCCATTTTCCAATTTTGTCTTTAAAGTGGTGGTTTGCATTTTTCATTAGGCTAACCTGAATAATCAGAATGGTACATTCTTGTCCTAAAAAGGTATCTGAATTCTGGAAATGATTGACATTAACTGCTATGCAAAGTTTCTTCCCACCTGTCAATGAAAAGCATCTTATTTTAAGGCCCTGGAGAAAAACAGACTTTTACACACTTTTAGTTTAATTATCACAAAACAACTTGAGCCCAGTAAGTTTAACTACTATTCTCAACTCATATTAACTAACTACTTTTTCTTTTAAATGTCATATAATTTTAATCTCCTGTGAATGATTTGCTCACATCAAAACTTTATTAAAGTAAAATTGTCAGCGCTACACAATATTCATCTTTTGCATGAGCCAAAAATTTTGTTACCCTTAGAGCAGCAAAGAGACTGCTTCACTCTCTCCATTTGGAGAACGTTTCAAGAGATCTCAGGTTTGTAGAACTTTTCATTTTCTGGTGCTGCTTTCAAGCAGCATCAGCCTTTTTACCCAGAAAGTATCTAAAATATGTGTATATGGAGCATTTTACCACTACTTTCAAAGGACTTGTTTCGCTTTTCACTGGATTAATTTTGTGTATATTAACAGGCTGCTCATATCCTCAAAGTTCTTGAAGTTCTTAAACTTAAAACACTTCCCTTATGAAGAAATATTAATTTTACTGACCCTATTCCATCTTCAACTTTTTACAATATATCTGTTAAGAACTATTTTTCAAAAAATTGGAATTCATATACACACACATACACGTATAAAAACCAGCACACTTCCCCTGTAATCAAACACCACACACTGCTATAATCAAAGACAAGCTCAATTTAGGCAATTTATTTTAAATAGGTTTTTTTTGCAATTAATGCCTGTAGGGTGTTTTTAAGTCCTGTGTAATAACAAAGCCATCAGAAGTACTTATGCATACTGTGCCTCGTGTAGTTATCAGTAAAGAGTTAGATAAATAACTCAGTAAAATAAAGGTTTCCAGTCTATTAAAATGCAATCAGATTTGCCAGAGATGTTTAGACGGTTCATATCTCTTTATAAAATGTTGATAAAATGCTTTGATTTGTTCTATTTTATTAATAGAAATGAAATAGATGAACAGACAGACAGACATTGCCCACTTTAACTATGTGGGAATTTCACACTTTCAAGATTGTTAAGAAGCTTTATGCTATAGAGAAGAATATACACAAAAAGTCTAGGATCTGTTCCCAGTAGTCTTTAAGGTATTGGATTGCCATGATTCCTATCCTCCTCATCATCATCATTATCATTATCTAAAGGCAGATGTTCCAGAAACCAGCTATTTCCAACTTGGTAGAAAAATTAAGTCACTCAGGAAGCTGATTTCATGCTACTTTATGTTATAACTCTCTATGAATGCTAAAGAAACACTTCTGAATTTATTTTGTGGCAAATGTTATATAGAAGATATGAATAGCTTTTCTTTTTTTAGGTCTGTGTTCGTCATCAGTTAAATCCTTGTTTAGGTATAATAAATAGCTGTTTATATATTTATTCGTTTTTGTTTTGAAACAACAGAAAAAACTGACACAGCTGTGTATATTTTAAGTTGGAGGTAAGTATGGATTACATAATTTATACATGCAGGCTCTTGACCATCCCTGTTTGAAATGAGTAGAAAAATGCATATTTTATTTTGATTTCTAAACAAGCTGAATAAGGTCCAAATAAGATTACTAAGGTTGTATAAAAGTTGAAATTCTTTGCTACTCTGAGACTGTCATTTCTTTTCTTGAGGAATAAGTATGATCCATTAAAAGAAATGTTGGACTGACAAAAGACTAAATCTGGATATATCTGAAACAACTTTATTGGATTTGTTTTTTTGTTACCTTTTTTACCTCAAGAATTAATGACAAAAGTAAAGTCAGCTGGGATCCAGGATTAAAATCTGGGACTTCTTTCTTTGTGCTGAAGTTCTTTATCCCTAGGCTATAAAGTCACACTAGCAAAGGAGACACAACTTCAGTTAACTGTTTTGTTTTTTCCCCTCCTTCTACAATACATACATTCCATTCTCCCTCCCTTTCTATGTTTCTCTTCAATTTTGATAAATGTAAATTAGCAAAATCCTTGTAGATATTAAAGATAAGAATAATGACAATAGCATTAATGAAGAGAACTGGCTTTGACAGACCACAGGTTAAGGGAACTTGGATTTCTGCTTAGGGCTCTTCAGTTTTGGAATCCTAGTAAGAGAGTTTGGTGGAAATAACTAGTGTCTTCTTAAACACTGTATTTAATTTATTTTCCCCTCAAGAAAAAATCCAATTAAGAATCCAATTTTTGTTCTTGACAGCTATCAGGCAAACTCCTTCTACACTCTTTCTTTTCACTTTTGGGGTAAGAAGAGTGCTTAAGGCCAATTTGTTTCAAAGTCCTGTATCATCAGAAATGTAGTTTTACTCGGGGCACTCTAGCTAAGGTAAGAGGTTCAGCATTCCTCAGGCATTGATAAAGCTCTGAAATAGTGTTTGTTGCTCAGAGTAAAAGTGACTGATGGCTTTTGAATACCAAGACCAAGGCATAAATCTTGATTATTGTAAGAAAAAAATCAAAATTACACCTTTCTGAAAACGACTTTTATTAAATGTAATTTTAAAAAAGAATTTTTAACATATAAAAAACCATATATAAAACTATATATTAACTATAATTTTATAGGGTTTTTTTTTTCTTTTAGAAAAAACTCTCCTTTATTTGTAAAACTTTTTATTTATTCCTCTAACAAATTTTAAGTTTGATGGGGACATTTCTCTGGCATTTCTTCCAAAGAGCAAACCACCAAGCAGTTATTATCAAGGTACAAGAGTGCTTGATAACACAATCAAAAATCTCCATAATTCATGCTTCTCTCTTTATCTAGGAAGATATAATGATAATATGCAGTAGGTAAGTAAATTACAGAAAATTATCTGTTTAAATCTTCATACATATTTAAAAGATAGAAATTCCTTTGCTGATAAGCCAAGCTCTGCATCAGTCTTTTTTGCATGGTATTATTATGATCCTGCTGTTTCGGGAATGTTGTTAACCTTGTTCTTCCCAATTCCCTTAATAAAAAACAAGGCTATGAATGCTTTCGGTTGTTATGCCATTCCTATCATATGCAGGAGGGCATCTATAATTAACCCAAGTAGATCAGATTATAAACTACTGTCACTTGGTTTAGTTGATATTGAGAGAGCCTTCAGCACCACTTTGTAGCTGAAGTTCACAATCTTGCAGGATGTGATTTTAAAAAGCAACCTCTTGCTATCAGAGGTATTAATGTACTAACAACTCTTTTCTGACATTTTTTAGGTCACTATAAATAAATAGCATCAAGAGTAAGTTCCCTCCCAATGATTTCCAAGGGAAATAACTTAATGTTTATTGCATCCTAATTATTTGTATTTATTCTAAAATAATAGTCCAGTGTATTAAAGTTTTTGGGTGTGTAAAAACATTTTAAAAAATTATGTTCCTTCTTCTACATAAAAATATGCCAGTATTGTCCCCTTTCTTCTCCAAGATATTCCTGACTGCTTTCAGGGGCAGCAGCTGACCATTGGTTTAAAAAGGTCTGAATTATAGTATGACATATGCCAAAAAGATTATGATTTCACTTTATAAATGCCAAACATCAGATGTTTTAAGTCTTATCCATGGCAAAGTGCAACTGTATTCCCATACCATTTTTCTAGAGACTACTTTTGTTATGTATAAATAGTGAAATAGTAGGTACAAATATCTTCCTGAAGATCTAAAGAAGCAGCAGTATTGGTTTTGCTGGAATTTGTAGACATAGACGAAACAATATTCTTCAGCATTATCTTACATAGGAGGTATTTTATCAATATGTGTAATATCTATGTATGTTGCATAAAGATCTGAACCTGCTGGGAAAAAAAAAAAAAAGGAAGAAAAAATAAGAAAAAATCCCTATCCAACAACATGTAATAAAAAAACCCACAGCAAACGGAACAACCAGTTCACAGAAGAGGTGCAAATTTTTTATATCATGAAGAATGGAGTTCTCAAGAGTTAGTGCTATACAACCTTTTTAAAATCCCTAAGCATCAGTTTTTACAGTTATAATATTAACATTAATTCTCTTGGGTTCTAAGCAAACAAAAGTTGTTTTTTTAAACATCTTTGCTTCATTAACTGCTATTGGTTTCAGAGCATTATTGATCTTAATGAGGTTACACAGTACTTGCATTGGGGCATCGTATGCTGGAACTCTGTGAAATGAATATATTTTCTGAATGACCACAGAAAATAATATTTGCTTTATGTAGGACATCTCCTAGAAGCCTCAGAGAGGAAAAAATAGAATTGAAAATAAATTTTTCCCCAGAAAATATATTCAGCCCTGTATTTATGGTACCAGACATTTACAGGAAGGAAATTAAACTAGGAAAAAAAAAAAGTTGTGTATTTTCAGGCAGGTGCTGAATAGATTTAGGAGGAATTCAACAATGCCTGCATTCTGCAATAAGCTGCATAATTAGTCTGTCACTGAATTGCTGCAATTATTAAAGATCTATTAGAATATGGAGGTATTCTAACAACTTTGTCAGGCAGTTCTTTTTATGTGTAAATTCTTTTACTGCGTGAAATTAATTGAAGTATCTGAATCACCAATCAAACACCTAATCAACATTCTAATCAACAGTCAAGTATCTGTCATGACAAATCAGGTTAATTGTCAACCGCACATCAGGAAAATTAAATTATTAATTAAAAAATATAATAAAGCCCTTTTCCAAAGGAAATGATAAAAGGTTAACAACAGACTGGACCTTCTAAAATAAGTAAAAAGGAGCACCTGAGGTGTTGCTTGTGATCATTGCACAGAAATATCTGAGAACAAACTATTTTGTACTCATAGAAATGTCTCAACAAAATATTTGGTTTTGTCACAGCTAGGAGGATCATAAAGAAATTGACTTTTTATCAAATTTCAATAGAAAAATATATTTTAGTGTAAAAATATTATTAACATATTTAAATTACTAAATAGTCATCCTTCTTAATTATTTAGCCATCATATGACAGATGTTAACATATATATAAGTTTCATTCAATCAGTAAATACAGATTTTATTGAATTCAGTTAAAGAAAATGCACATTTATTAGGGTTACACAATTAGCATAGTTATTTGCTCAAAATAATTAATTACTATTGCATATATTAAGAATAAGGTTCTAAAACTTAACCAATTACTTCTAGTGGTGGCTATTAGACAGAATTTGAATTCTTAGTATACATTTGCTGAATTACTGGAAGGGGTTTTTTTTAGTTAAAAGACCAATTGTTCATCTTCCACAGCTTTGCCATTTGTACCCTCTTATACTTCTGAAAACTGAGTCACAAGCTATCAAGGAAGATGAATACCTAAACACCAAACTGACTCTGTAGGCAGACATGTAGATCCTGCCACAGGTCTGTATTTTTGCACCACTCCTTTAATGTTGTTTAAAGTAGGAATCCAGTCTTCACACCACTGAGATTTTGGCACACAGAATTCCTGAAGATTTGCAAATTTATTTTTCTGAGTATGCCAACAGCAGAGCTTTGTCTAATAGGCTAGGAACGACAAACAGTTCACACTTTACACAGTGGACTACTTTTGTTGTTACGTATTTACATATTATAAGGCTTTGATTGAAATCATCCTTGAAACACTGATACAGAAGGACATTAGGAACATTTTGGAGTCTGACCAATTTGACAAATCTAGCCCACTATTCTGTTCCTGACACTGCAAGCAGTGAGATGAGTTTGGGAAAGAATGAGTGCTTGGCTACTTTCTCCAGTCCTTTTTCTTGCTTTTCTTCAAAACCTGTGTAACTGTGCCTGTGTCATCCTTCCAAGTATTTTGAATTTATCAGCCTTGTATCTTAGCCCTATTCAGACTGGCACAAATGTTCAGAGTATGGTTATCACATGGTGACAGCATTTACTTCAGCCTAGGATACCGGTCCTACAGCTATTTACTTTAATATACCATTGTAAAAATTGTTATTCTAAAAAAAAAAAAAAGCCATGCTGAAAAAGATGAGCAAGGGAACTGATCTTATATGTGAAAATATTGCTTGATTATTCCTCTTATTCATTTCTTGACAATCTGTTCACAATACAGCCATACCCAGTAATAATGATCCTAACCTATGCAGTCCAATTATGCACTTATTACTAATTTCCATGAATCATGCAATTAAAATTGTTATACACAGATCGTATGGTACCTAAACTTTATGTTATGTTTATCCTTCCACAACCCTCTCTGAAGGTCAATGGGATCAGTTCTAGTCAATGCACTCAGTCATTAGTAGCCAGAACTGTCCACTGGGAGGAGTTAAATGGTGAAGATAGCGGTTTTTTGCCTCCCCATTCTCAGGTCCACCAAAGAATTTTTCTTCGGTGTAGTTACAAAATCTACTTGGACATTCTTCCTTTCTTCATTTACTCACAAGTTAATTAGTTGTTTACCTACTACTTGATTTTATTAGACCTCCACCACATATTGTTGAGCCCTTCCACTGCAGAATCAAGACCAAGTGGAAGCAAAATGACTCATTGCTATCTAATAGGAAATAAGATACTGCGGGATCAGTGATCATGTGAAGGACACAGGCCTCTGGACCCTCTCCTGACCTTCAGAAATTTTTGCAGTCACAGCTTTAAAAGCTCCACAGTCAAGACAATCCTTGACAAGACCAGGGGCCTGAACTGCTAAGTCATTCAAAAGGCAGTGGCCTCTAGTGATTAGTAGAAACATCATATTTCCTTGGCTGCACAGTCTGGTCGTTAATCTCCTTTTCTCATGGGTAGGAAAACCTGCTCAATATTGTCCACAGTTTAAAGGATTTCAGCTGAACTGTAGGCAAGACTCCATGACCTTTGTAAAATGGGTTAGTGTGTAGCAGCAACAAAGAGATCACCTTCTCAGCAGTATGATAGTAAGGATATTAGTCAAGAAAACAAAGGGAAAGGATTTCCTTTTTTTTATTTTTTTATTTTATTCTTTTATATTCAAAATTCATTAACCAAAAATTTAAGGCTTTTATCAGCACAGAAGCACAGGTTCCTTTCCTCTGATGAGAGTAGTGCCGCTTGAATGAATTGTGAAAATCCTCATTTTCATTTTTTCCCAGTGTAAAATACAAAAATCCATGACTTTTCTCTCTGAGTCTAGAGTGGGCACTGACATAACCAGGAACAAAGGGAAAGAGAAGGCAAAGTCTGTGGTCTGTGGGAGCACCATAAACTAGATAAATGTGAAGCAAATGTAAATATAGAGGATGAGGGTAGATTGTATTTAAGACTTGGAAAACTATGGGCAGTGGACGAAATAGCTATGGATGGGATGGGCAGCTTGAGGGGATATAAATGGAGTGTCTGCGAGCACCTAAATCTAGGCTAATAAGGGGGTTATCTGGGTGGGCAGAAGGTGGTGTAGACTGGAGGTCATTAGAGTTATGTTATTAAGAAATATGTGAAAGAATAAAAAAACAAAGCTGCCAGGCTGTTGGGGCTGCATCACAGCTCTTGAAGCAACCTGAACTGAAGAAAGAAATTTAGAAATGCTAGAATCTTAAGAACACGTAGGGCATCACTGAAGATACTGTAACAAACATTATTAAGTGTGGATAAAGTATCCTCTTCTAGGGTTGGTGAGGACACACAAACCGTTCTTTCTATATTGAGGCTGCTCCATGTATACCTTTGTCTACTACTGGCCGCTTGGTCTGTTTAGCCTGGAGAAGGGGAGACTGAGGGGAGACCTCATTGCAGTCTACAACTTCCTCATGAGGGGAAGAGAAGGGGCAGACACTGATCTCTTCTCTGTGGTGACCAGGGACAGGACCTGAGGGAATGGCCTGAAGTTGTGTCAGGGGAGGTTTAGGCTGGATTTTAGAAAAATCTTTGACCCAGAGGGTGCCTGGGCACTGAAGTGGGCTCCCCAGGCAAGTGATCACAGCACCAGCCTTGACAGTGTTCAAGGACCTTTTGGCCAATTCTCTTGGGCACTGGGTGTAACTCTTGGGGATTGTCCTGTGCAGGGCCAGGATTTGACTTTGGTGATACTTACGGGTCCCCTCCAACACAAGATATTCTATGATTCTATTCTCTTCGTCTTTTTCAGAATGTAATACCCCCATGTAATAGTTAATAGTTAGTAAATATCCCTATGTCACCTTCTTGTGATTGCCATTTTTGTAATATTTTCCACTTCTGAAAGCTCAGTCAATCAAGCTGTTTTGCATCTCTCACATTTCCAACAGAAAAAGAGATGCATTTACATTAGGACTCACTCATGTTAACTTCTTTCCTTCCCTAGCACCATACTCTATAATTTTGACCTGGAGCTACAAAAAATTATATGTACCCATGCTGCTTGCTTAAATTCATTGGTCTCTGTCTGATACAGTGTGAATGCTGTGAGTCATCTAGATAGCCTATCCAAGCTGCTGCTTTCATTCCATAAAGATGTCTTATTGTTATTAGATGCTAAACTCTCACCAGACCGATGAACCCATGCTAGGTATCTTTGCCACGCAGCCACACCATGTCAAGTATCTGTACTACTGCCCATGATGGGGAGAGGACTTTTGAGAAAGAAGTGTTCAGCTACCCAATTTAAGAAGCTTCTGTGTTTCCAGGGAAGTGGGGAAGACTGAATGCATTTCAAGGAGTGTGCAAGCATGAGATATTTTACAGTTGCCTTTTCTGCTTGTGATCAACTCCTCTACCTCATTCTGTTGATACTGGAGACCAGAGAAGTGACCTGTGCTTGCTGTCCTACAAATATAAGCTTGTATTTCAGCAGTGACTGCTGCCTTTTCTAATGCAGTGTGCCCTTACATGTCATATGTGTCAGTCTTGTTCTTTAGGAAAAATTAGCGACTTCTAGGGTCTTCCTGTAGATGGAATAACTACATTTGTAATGAAAGGATAACCTCTGTGAAGAACCGAGGGAGACATGCATACCAGTATTATTAATATTTTGACCTTTCAATATCATGAGGCTACCATGAAGCTGAACCATTCTGACTGGATGCCTAGACATTTGTAATGTTTTCCATTCTGTGAATGGAAGAACAAAATGTCCTTTGGTAAATGAATCACTGTTAAAAATAGCCACCTACAGTGGGAGATAAGTGTCACTTGGACACCTGCTTTAAATGAATGAGCTTCAATTTCAAGTGCCCTAATCACTAGATGAGAATCAAGGTCTCTTTTTCTGTGATTTAATATGAAGACTCCTATTCATATATTCAGTGGCTCAGCTTCAAGGGAAAAGGTGATGGGCAAAGACAATCAGAATGCATCACTGCTTGGTGATTAAGTCACCCTCCTCAAATGAGAGAAGTGCAAATTCAGTCTTTTGCAAGCAGCAGGAGAACTAGAATGCATGTCTAGGGATGACAGCTTTATGAACATCAGTGTTTACAAAATTATGGCATGTTGGAAAACAGGATGACTAAGATATCAGTAGAATGAACTCTACAAAAATAAAAATTTAGGAAGGTTTACATAGTTTAAAGCATTTCTTGAACTGAATGCTTAAAGTAATTTATTGTTATTCTTTTAATATACAAGTCATATCAGCATAGCTAACCATACTTATAATAGCTTTTTCAAGTGCTTGTTATAATGTCAGTTCTGCCTGAAGAAATGTTTTTATGAAAAGAAAAAGTCACCAGGAAGATTATCACTATGAAAACCTTGTTAGATGCAGTTGGAAAATCATTCGGTGTGTTTCAGACTCTTGTTTACACATTAAAATAGCTTTCATTTTCCAGTGTTTGAAAATGAAATCTGGTTGTAATTCATACAAAATAGCTTTTTTTAATGTTATTATAATTGCAGAAGAAATCACAGTACATGAAAAATTCAAAAGAACTGTTTAGAAAGTCAAGAACATAGGGATTCAAACTTCTTCTTGTAGTGCTTTTCTTTCTACAAGAAATAATTTTACTAGTGCTGTGAAGTAGTAAACATCTTTAATAGGGAAAAAAGGCAAGAAAACAGAAATCCCCACAAGTCCTTCCAAAAGAAAATTATTGCAAAATATGCTTAATCGTTCACTATCGGTATGCATCTTGCTTAGGTGTATTATGTGTTTAACTCAGAGCTTAGCAGGTCTCCTGTACAGCTTTCCTATACTCCTGTTCATAGGGAAATTGAAACTCATCAGAATACTATTCAAGAAATAAAAGAAAATTATTCATCAGTTCTTAACATGAAAAAGAAAAGCTTTTCTTATAATATAGAATGTTCATGCATGTATGTTTATCAACATGTCTGAAATGTCTGTGGCTTCAAATAAGCTTTAAATTGAGTATGTGAATAATAGAAAAGTGCATTGGATGTTTTCAGAGGCAGCTATACAACAATAATAACTCCATAATAATGTATGTATATATTTTTAAAACCAAGTGAAACTTTTCAGACAGTGGAGGTTAATACATAAGAACTAGACACTCATCTGGTGTAAAACAATGAAGGACCATTGATTTCCTACATCCCACACATTTCCAAAATGGTTTAGAAACTTTTATTCATGTTGAATTATTGAATGTACTTTCATTAAAATTCACTGCAACATAAGTAACATTAAGCCGTTAGAGAGCATCCAAAGGAGGGCACAAGGGTGGTGAAAGGCCTTGAGGGGAAGCCGTATGAGGAGCAGTTGAGGTCACTTGGTCTGTTCAGCCTGGAGAGGAGGAAACTGAGGGGAGACCTCACTGTGGTCTCCAACTTCCTCATGAGGGGAAGAGGAGGGGCAGGCACTGGTCTCTTCTCTGTGGTGACCAGTGACAGGACCTGAGGGAATGGCCTGAAGCAGTGTCTGGGTAAGTTTAGTTCAGA
Organism: Falcunculus frontatus; assembly: GCA_013398115.1. Taxonomy (NCBI): domain Eukaryota; kingdom Metazoa; phylum Chordata; class Aves; order Passeriformes; genus Falcunculus; species Falcunculus frontatus. The sequence goes on along the minus strand of VZRV01005302.1, from coordinate 776,418 downwards.
TATTAGAAAAAGATTCTTCACCCAGAGGGTGCCTGGGCACTGAAATGGGCTCCCCAGGGAAGTGGTCACATCCCCAGTGTGACAGAATTCAAGAAGATTAATCTGAAGCATTTTTCTTGACTAGGCAGGTTCGGTACTTAGAACATAGGGTGCTCAAAAAAAACATTTCTAGTTTTAAAATACGAATACAAAAAATACAAATAGTGCCTTAATGTGGTTATTTCAAATTAAAACTTTGCAAAACTTTTATTTAAAAAAAAAAACTACTAATCTTGGCAGGGCTGTGTCATTGCCTTCTTCCCTGTAACTCTGACGAGAAATCTGTCATTTCACCAAAATGAGACTGAGGGAACTGAGCCTAAAAAAATATATATTAAGGAATAAAGTTGCTTTTAGGTAAATTGTGAGCAGCTGGTTTCACTGAATAAATGTCAGTGTTGATCATTCTGAAAATTAGTAGCTGGGACTATAGCCACTTGATCTGTGCCCTTTGGGCAAGGTACTTCTCCTGGAACCACTCTATTCCTTTAAAATAGAAGAAATAAATTTTCTTGTAAGCATGGTGCTTACTCCTATGCACTGTTAATATCTAGTAATTCTCCAAATCTGCCCTATTCCACTAAGAACTTCTCAAGCCTTCAAAAAAAAAAAAAAGAGTTTTGTGTGTTGGTTTTTGGAGTTTTTTTCCACCTGGACATAAAAGGTGTATCCACACAAGAAAGCTTTAAGTTGTAAGGAAATTCCTGACACACAAACTGATTTATTTTCTCTGAAACAAACAAAAAAAAAAAATCAAGAAGAAAAAGTATTTCAGTTAAATTTATATCTCTATATATGAAATAGCCCAGTTCCATCATGGCATTGGGAGTTGAAATTACAGCAAATGTCAAATTCTTTATTTTGGAGCTGATAAAAATCTAATTCCAAGGTATGAGTATGTGAAGTTTAGAGAGTTTTAAACAATGTTGAAGTTTTTTGGTAATTTTCTGTAATTTTTTGTTCTTCAGAAACCTTACACTTTTACGATAAATACAATCTTTTTTTTTTATCATCATCAGAATTTTTTATATAATAGAAAAAAAAGGATAGTTCGTAATGTAAAGTAAAAATTGAAAGGAAGTAGTTTTTGGAATAGTATTTTCTTTGTCCTGATTTATCAAAAAGAAAAAAAAAAAATTCATTTCGGGTCACATGGTATTTTTTACCTAAACCTTTAATCTGTAATAAATTATTAATAATAAATTATTCTTTATTTTGATGATTGTAGAATCTGACTAAATACTTGATTTTATATTAAGGAAAAGGTGTCACCACACTACAAACAGGTTATATAAGCAGCTCCTTGGTAGTCTCAGAGCCTGCATGTATGTTTCCCATATGTGTCAGAATTGTTGTCAGAATGTTTCTGGACGCTTTGATTCCATTAGCATTAATGAGCTTTTCCAACTACATTGACTACCCTTCATTGGTAGTAGTAAGATAAGTTTGGCACAAACTGCAGGATGATGCACATGAGCTGAAGTAAGTGCCAAGTGGAAGAAGTGGAAGCAAACAGCACACACAGAGTAAGCACATATCTTGTGTTAATATTTACTGATACGTATATCCCATTCTTTAATAGCATCAGACAGATGCAAAGATAGAAGATTCTGAAATGGAAATTGACTCAGTGAGTAGAGTAGGACACTCCAGGGAAGGTCGGTGCAAACAGAAGCAGCTAAGGGTTGCAGAAGTTCATGAAGTGATTTTTGGGCTCTCCTTCCCAAAGGGTGCTGCTGCTGCTCACACAGGGAGCTAAGAGAGATGTTTATTCCTAGAATCTCTAGCAGTTTCTAACAGCCCCTGGGAGCTAATCCTACTGAAAAGGTGCTTACATCTGCTATCTTCAGCCATATTAAAATTCTTAATTTAGAGTTGGGAATTGTCAAGCACCTCTTCAGCTGGCACCAGGGAAAGCATCGCCAGCTGGGAGCACAGCAAACAGAGGCAGCAATTTGTGCAGCAGTTGAGGTGGAAGGTTTCCAAAAACTCTCTTGAATGTGGGATGGCTTAATGCTGGCAGTGATGTGCCACAGGGCATGGATGCCAGCAGCAGCGGAAGCAGCTACCCCAGCACATCAGACACCTCTTGAACTCCAGTTAAATTCTGCAAGGAGGACGCAGCCCTCCAGCAGAGAGCATGGAGTGCTTGGTGCCTTTCTGTGAGCCTTGGGCAGGCAGAGGTGATGGCATTGCCTAAGGGAGGTTTGCACAGGTTGGGAGCTCAGTAAGTTAAGCACTGCAGGAGGACATGAGAGAAGCCTGCACAAGTTGATTTTTAATATGTGTCAGTGGCAGATAGAGATGAGCAAATTTTATATCAGGCTTAATTTTATATTATTACAAGGGAGGGTAGAATAAAAGCAAAGAAAACCTCGAGTTTTTCATTGGTCAGATTTTTGTATCTTTTGATTAAGTAGGAAGTTTAATCCAAATATGAAAGTGTGGCTGAAATTACTTTTTTTTGGTGGTTTTTTTCCAATTTCATTGGACATATCTATCAGATGTCTCCAAAACTGTAAATCGGTTCATGCATCCTTATCTTTGCTTTGAATGTATACCAATGAGCTATGGCAATAATACATACATCATCTGCTAGAAGCATCAAACAAAAAAAAACCCCAAAACAAAAAAAGCCCAAAAAACCAAACAAACCCCAAACCAACCAATGAACCATTCATCCAACCAAAAACCCCGAAAGCAAAACAACCTCCCGCCCCAAAAAAAGCAAACCAAACAAAAAACCACAGAAACACTTCCTCCAGGTTTCCTAGAAATAAAATATCTTCTTCTGTGACAATTGGTATCTATACTTTTCCGTGTAGAACCGCTACTAGGATATAAACTTACATGAAAATTTCCTTTCATCTGTTTTATCTCTCTGATCTGAAGGAGAAAAAAAAATAAAAAAATTGCCCCTTTAGATGAAATAAAAATTTTGCCATCTGCAGTAACAGAACATATGAAACAGCATCTGCTAAAATTAACTAAGCATAGATAGAGAAATTGACAGATCTAGACAACTCATGCCCAAGACTCTTAAGGGAAGTAGCAAATTAGTGTAATGGTAACAAAATTGGTTTTACCATCTGAACTATAAATTTGTTATGATGAACTGAATAGCTGAAGTATCTCCAAACCACTATTTTATTTTTTAATAACTCAGAAGGAAACTGGAGACTTTTTAAAGCCTCAGAGGACTAAACCCAGTAGCAATTTTTGAATTATAATGCAGAAAAGGCCCAGGGAGTCATAGGCTGTTTAGGCAGATGTTTATCTTTGATAAAATAACTGATTTGTGGCTGTTGAAGAAGAATCAGAAATAAAGCTTCCAGCGAAAAATCAGGATACATATTTTGAACCCCCTGTTTCCAGATGGGGAGGGACTGGCCAGATTTGGTACTAGCAGGCTTCTTCTACCCTTGGAGTGTATAATTTTATAAATGCTTTTTTTATCCCTGCTTCGCAGGAATGTGTTTATTTCCCTTAGCTTTTTCATAATTTGTCATAATCACAACATATATGATTGGGGACGGACAATCTCTCAGACCCAGGAAGAATGGGTTAGTACAACTTTTCTTTTTTCTTTTTTTTCCTGTACAAAACATGCATTATCTAATGTAAGGGGAAAAAAAAAACAAAAAACCAAGACCAAAAGATGCTGAATTCATTTAATGAATTCCTTGAGAATTTGTTGTCTTGGAAAAATGCTGAAATACAGAAAAGAGATAAAAAAATCTCAACAGTCATCTATTAAAAAAAAAAAATATTGATAGTGCTGAATAAGGGAAGGCCAGATACGTGTCTGGCCATACCTCTCATCTCCATGGAGGATCAACTCACAGTGTGTGGACTTGCTTACTTTTAAAAAGTTGAATTCAGCTTGCTGCTGGGCCATATGTTGCGAATTAATTATTTCCGTAATATTTTTTCAGACCAGAATCTGGTGTAAAGAGAGGATTCCATTGCTTGACTAAAAAAAAAACTTTTTTGTATGGAAGTGAACACGTGGTATGCATGCTGCTTTCATTGTATGATGACCTGTAAAAGTTTCTGAATATGCAAACCTTCTCAACAAACACTTAACCTGCCATCCTTAGGATTCAAAAGAACACTGGAAGGAAGTCATTGTGCAACAGTTTAAACTTGGTTAGTAACATGGTTTATCTGCATTAGATTATTTAAATAACAGTCTTAAAAATAACTTCTTAGCTTCATACATATGCGGTGGGTTTTTTTGTTAAAATAAGATTTAGGGTGCAAAAGACGCCTCATTTTCCACCCTAATGCTTCACCCTTCTATACTACAGTTTTAATATAAGGACATAGATAGTTGATTCCACACAAGACAACTACATGTTACCAGTAGGTACTGGTCAAAAAAAATGCAAAACTGAAGGACATTCCACCACACAATACACCTACGCTGAAGATAAAGCCACCAAGGCAAGAAGTCTCATTGTTAGAGAAGTGCTTTTGTTGTAAAGCAGATGAACACAAAGGGCCAGGCTGGCCTAGACATATCTGTGCAAAGCAAGACCCACAGTCTTTGTCCCGGGACCTTGCAGAGCCAGTAGGAAGCCTGTGGCCTGTTGCCAGCAATGGCAAAACCAAGATATAGAGCTACAAGTGCAGAATTCTTTCAAAGTCTTCAAAATCAAGTTAGTTCTCCAAATGAAACCCTAAGTGAACTTAATAAAGACATTCTTGTTTACTTTTCCTGTGTGCTTTTTGTACTACTAAAAATCTACTACTGTAGATTTTAGACCAATTTTATAATTATCTTTTACTTCCAGGTAATTTATATGTGTTTGTCATCTAATCAGTTGATCTATATCCCAACTTCCTGTAGTTATCTATTCTTACCAAAATAGAAAACACATAGTTGACTTAATCAAATACTTTTTAACTTTTTCAATACTTTTTTCTAATTTTTCAAAATAATTCTGAATTCCAATTCCTATCTCTCTTATTTGCTTCATATGGCATACAACTCCTTTCTGTAGACTGAAATGCATTTTATTCACTAAAAAAATATGTGAATGAAGTGAAATGACCTGTGTCATACTGGAGGTCAGATCAGACGATTTAAAAGCCCTTCAGGCTCTAAAACCAAGGAAATCTCTATAAAATCGATGAAGTTTCAAAAGATATTTCACCATGGTAAATGATTGCTAAAGCAGCTAGCATGAAGATAATAACTAAATAGTGGTCGCTTAAAACCTGAACTCTAAATTTCCTTATCTATCACTGAATATTTCAGCTTAGTTGTATTTGTACAAAGATATGTATCTAACAGTTTATGCTACGTCTTATCTTACAGTTACAATACTTTTGAGATCAATAAATTCTCTCTTGAAGTTATTAAAGATCTGCAGGCTGTTATTCAATACCTAGTCCAGCCCCCAAAAGTGCATTTTCTAATACTTTATTAAAATGGGAAACAATACATTGAATTCTCATTTTATAAGGCAGTGCTACATAAGTAAATTTCAAGTTATTATGATTAATAGCTGTAATATATGTAATAACTGCAATAAAGAAGTCTTGCTGGTAAATAGGAGATATTAGTGTGAGATATTTAGAGAATTCTCCGTATGCTGCCTAACACTCAAACTGCATACATTTAGAAATGCCTCTGCATTTGACTCAAGGGTTGGTAAAAAAAAAAGGCAACGAAACAACACAGGTCAATGCATCTCTTCTGCTGTATTCCTACACCTGTCATCCAGGTAATCTTGACCTAATTTTCTTCCTGTGTTTGACATAATGAAGAGTTAATTGAAATCACAACCATAGACCCTTAAAAAAGATGTAGATGGAAAAGCTTACAGCTTAGAATACCAAGTACAAGCTCCTTCTACAAGATCATGCAGACTGAACACTCAGAAGAGTAGCTGAAAATGAAGCATAAGAAATCAAAAATGTTCAGAGACAATTCACAGTGAGGAAACCAAACACTGACTTAAAAGGATAGACAAAAAGAATAAATATTAAGAAATATTTTAGAATCTATGTTGCGGTGGCCCAGCCCTCTTGGGGGCTGGACGACCTTCAGTGGGTGGACTTCTCTGCCCAGGAGCCCAACCCCGCGGGCGGGGTGGGCGACTGAGGCTCCACCCACTGGACATCAATCACCGCAACCCCACCTCTGTTTCCAGAACCCTCTTTGTTCCTGTTTTCCCCATTGGTTGTATGTTATATGTATATTCATAACCCCTTGTTGAATATGTATTAGGGTCTGGAAAGTTCTGTTCAGTTTGGTTCGTTATTGGTTGGTTTAAATATGTTCCTCCCCTGTTGTAATCTAATTGGTTTATGTCATTCCCCTGTCATTTCCCCATTGGTTCTCCCTTTTGTCTCCTCCCTGCACTGCCCCCGCTTAAAAGGGGCGTGCAACTGTCATTCCTCGGCTCTTTGCCAGTGCCTCCCCTTCCAGCACCTCTCTGTCTCCCTGACCCTCCAATAAACTGGGATTGAAGGCACGGAAGAGTCCCTCTTTCATTCCTTACCCTCGCCTGTTGCTAAGCAACAACAACTCTCTGCAGCCTGAGCCTCAAGAGCCTTGCTAAGGCAGGCTACACTGAGCTCCTTTTGCACCACTTGGTGAGTGGCCGCGCAGCCGGAGCCGAGTAGCCGTTGCCCTGCCTGGCCACCGGGCGGTCAGCAGACCCCAGCAACGCGCTACAAATCTACTTTTACATTTAGGTAAAATGATAAATAAGAGCTGCTCAAATCACTTTAATTATGAGAAAGAGGATAAAAATAGAGGAAAACTTGAAAAGTAAAGCATTGGGAAATACTACTAAAAACACCTCTAAGACAGCATTTTTTTTCTTTCTCTCCCTCTACCTTTCTTTTAAAACATATTTAAAAATCATAGAACAGTTGGAAGGCACCTTGAAGGACCATCTGGTCCAATATTTTTTGTGGGAATGGGAGACTAGACAAAATTATCTAGCACTCTGTTTTGTAAACCTCCAGAAATGGGGACTTTACCACATCACTGGGGAGGTTGTTCTCAGTGTTAAAAATTTCTTTCTTATGTCAAGATGAAATGTTTCTCTGTGCAGCTCATGTCTCTTTCCATTTGTCTTCTCTATGCTGATTCTTGTGAAGAGAGAAACTTCGTGCTCTTTCTAGCCACCCTACTTAGAATTCTCTTGAATTATTCAAAAGAGAATGACTACTTAAACCAGCAGTTTGTGACCACGAAGTGTTATGCTCTCTCTGTTTTACAGAAATTTTCCTCTGTGCCATTTCTGCAATTTCTATTCTCAATCCATTGGGACAGGAATAATTTATTAAATACACTGTGTATGTACATTGAGTCATAGAATGGTTTGGGTTGGAAGGGACCTTAAAGACCATCTCATCCCAACCCTCCTGCTGTGGGCAGAGAACCATCCATTAGACCAGATTGCTCAGAGCCCCATCCAACCTGGTACTGAGCAGCTCCAGGGATGAGGGGTCCACAACTTCTCTGAATAACCTGTTTCAGTGCCTCTCCACCCTTGTAGTAAAGACCTTCCTCCTAATATGCGATCTAAACCTACTCTCCTTCAGTTTAAGGCCATTCCCCCTCGTCCTATCACTACATGCCTTTGTTAAAAGTCCCTCTCCAGCTCTCTCGTAAGACCCCTTTAGGTCCTGGAAGGCTGCTGTAAATTCTCCATTGCAGTACAGTACCTGACACAAGGGGTTTAGGTGATATTTAAACCAATAGAATTAATACCAAGATGTTAAGGTAGACTAAGAAGTACATAAACACTGCAAGAAGGAAACTATTTTCATGGCATGCTTTCAGCTTGAGGAAGCATCGCCTATGAGTTAACTGAAATAAAATTTACTTAATTTAGTTTTACATACTCATGAGCAAAGACAAGGAAGTCTCAAAAGAGCTGCAGTGTATGTGGTTGTAGCCATGTTTCCTCTGCTGCCAATAGCTAGATGTGGCTGCCACTACTTTTTACATCAGTAGAGCAAAAATAACTCCTGGAGATGTTTTGCTTTCTATAAGAATTATTTCAAGCCAGGCTGAGATGATAGGATGTAAACTAAATTATAATTTATCTTGTTTTATGTGTTCAAAAATATAAGAAAGCCAAATGAGCTAAATGCTGAACTAATTTACAATTACCTCTCAGTGGGTACTGAATCTGGTCCATAGTGCATAAACACTGGATAAAATGAGAGAACACAAATTAATAAATAGTGCACTGCTTAAAGCATCAGAAAATAGTCCTTCCTAAAGACTAATTACAAATTAAAAGATGCCTATCAAATTAACCATGCTCCAGGCAAGAAGAAATGGAATGGATTATAAATAAAGGAATTAATACTACATCTTCTTCTCACTTTTTCATTTTAAAGCACTAATTACAAATTATTCTGAAGATATGACAGAAAATCTGTTGCTGTTTTATTATCCCTCTGCATCAGGGAGCAGATAGAGCATAACAGTACTTGCCTACAGAGCAGAAAATGTTTCTCTTGAATCGCCTCATGTAGCATTAATTTAGTAACATATACAAGCTGGTTTTGAATTGTATTTGATGGAGTTTGAAGTTGCCTGGAGTTTGTTTCTAAAACTATGGAAAAATAGAGCAGAAACAGCCTGTTATTGCCTTATCTCAGGAACTCTAGTGCTAGCTGAGCCTCTTTCAAAGAAATTGTCTTCTACAGCATGCTGTCCCCTTTGTAAAAAAGCTCCTTTGAAAATTGCTAAGGAAATACTCTACCAGTAATTTTTTCTAATATTTCAGTGAAGATTAGTCATTTTTTCTAAATAAAGAGGAAGGTTTCTATCTTAATTTTTCTAAAAATCTTTTATGTTTTGAAGACTGGGATCAATCTTTTCCTCTTAAGGTTAAAAAAATACAATTTTTTTCAGTCTTTGGTAACTCTGAATGTTCTCTGGGATCCTGCATTTGATCCACAATGATAATGAAATGTAAAGCTGAAAACAGAAAGCCATATTCCACCGATAGACTTACCAGTACTGAGCAAGTGAATGGATTATTGTCTTTGATCTTCGTATTGCCATGGTATTTCCTTCTTTCTTCTTTTTCTCTTTTTTTTTTTTTTTTTTAATTTATTTTTAAATTATATTGCAAATTTTTAATTAATATTTTCTGAAGAATTTTTATAATAGCAGTTATTAATTTTCTTATATTTGTAAAAATTCTAATTTTATTTTTAAAAATAAAAATTAATTTTAATGTTAGACACCATTTAATCCTGTAAAATTTATATTGGCTGTGACTTTTCTGTTTAATAATTTCAACTCTCTGAGTGCTTAAAAATAACAATGGCTTTAAAAGTCACCTAAATATGTAGATGCAGCAGAATTACAGCAGGGAATACATGAAATACCTGAAATACATGAAATTCACTGTAACTTAAAACTCATCTTCCTTACTTCCTTGCATCTTCCTGCCCATTTTTTCCGAGTGTAAATTTCTTCTCACCAGCTTAACCAGCCTATTGGCAAAAATGCTTTTGTGCCAGTGCATCAGGTGAATCATGCTTTTTTTCCTAGAAGCACTTAATTCTCAGAAGGGGTTAGATGGTCATAAATTTCAAATCCTCATTGTCAAAATCCGCTTGGAATCAGTTTTTGATTCATAGGATCCAACTGTGCCTCCTCAAGCCCCTCCCCTTACTAGCAGGCTCGAAGAGAAAACCACTTTGAACCCCATGCTCTCAAATCTCACTCCTAGAACTAGGTAGGTATGCTTGATTCTTTCAGAAATTTTCTTTAAAAAATCCACCTATGCTTTTAAAAATTCACCTTTATTTCAAAAACATTATGCTGATTGAGGTGGCCATAATAAAACTGCCCTGAGAGATGCACATAAAATCTTCATTTCCCACAGACTGTCTAAGATATCACTTGAGAGGAGGGAGGCAGAAATGAATAAAAAGAAGAATGATTATACAAATAGTGAAAACAACAGAGGCAACAGGTTTCACATTAAGAATTAACTTAGAAATATTTTCAATGTTCAGCTTCTGTAAAAATTGTGCCATTCTAGCTAGAGCTGTACAAATGAGAAAGCTTTCCTCACCACAAAAGGAGCAACATCTGGGTAGATTCATTTTTACGCTCTGCATGCTGCAATATCTTCAAGAACAAGACAGTGAAGTATTATTTTAGGCAGCAAATGAGAACCATCCCTCTGTAACCCCCCATTAAAATCAGATCTTTTTTTTTTTCCCCAGAAGACAGACAGTTCAATCAACCATTGCAGTTTAAATACAATACACACTATGTCTCTACCTATGTAAGAAGAATGTGGTAAAAGTGCTAAGGGCAGTAGGCATCTGTTATAAAAATGAGCTATATAAGCTCACACATGTCATTCCATCAGCCAGAGGAAGAAAATATTTGAAGTAACTGTCTCTCCTTTAGGGACAATGGGCCTGATTATCTACAGTCTCAAAACTTAGAGAAATGTTACTGACAATGAAAGATGCCTCTGTTTAGATCGGATAGCATTTTATGGCTGCTCTGTGGATAGCAAAGAGGCAAAGGAAAATGTATAAACTCATATTATTGAGAAGATACTGCACAGAAGAAACCAAGAAATACTTAATCTTAAAATACAGAGTTGACCCTTAATTTTCTGTTGTCTTTTTTCTGGTCTGTGTTCTACCCCACTCCTTCCAAAAGATTAACATTTTCCAATTTCAGAAGTAAAGCTGTAAAAGCAATCTGTCCTACTGAGCAAGTTTCACTTCCACAGTTAAATGTGGAATTTGTCTAATTTTAGACATTCAGGTGCTGGAATGTACCCACAGCTCTGCTTGCAATCAGTGGGAAAAGACAGGTATTGTTAATGCCATTGACCAGATAACACAGTAGACTTAATGTGTTAAAGAAAAGGATCTCCAAAGTTTCAGCCTTTTTTTCCCCACTAACTGAAGAGGAAACATAGAGAACCAATGCTGTTTAAACCATGGGCTTTTAGCTAAATGTGGTTAAATTTCTCTCACTGTGAATGGCCAACGCTTCTTTGCATTCACTTAAATGTTAAGTACAGAAGGATCTTAGATGTGGATGTGTGAATGGCTCCTAGCAGCAGAGGATGCGCAAAACTCCAGTCCTTAGATTTGATTTTCTATTTATTCAAGTCCAGCCTTCAAAACCTGCCCGGACTTCTTGCCTTTCCTTTTTCTAAACGACACTAATCTACGCAAATGTGTTATGTTTTCATTGGCACTTACAAGCTCTAATGGCAGCAGAAATATGTATCAGGGTAGCATAAAGGACAGGATTTTTTTCATCACGTTCAAATGTTGTCATGCCAACTGCAATGTCAATTTCTCTAAAGGTGAAGGGCACTGTGCCCTAAATGGAAATCTCCCTTAAACTGTCCCTTTACTTAAAGTCAGAAGATGGTTAGGCTTGGCTTCAGGTTTCCTTAATATAAATGCTTATTCATAGTAACAGGACCAATCCATAAAATATGAATTGCTCTTAAATCACAAAATTATTAGCCCCTTCAAAACGAACATGGTGCTACCGCATGCCTTAAATGATGCATACCTATAAAGCACCAGTGCTTTCTGATTTCAAAGTTTTACTAAAAGGAAAATAAATCCTAAAGAAGCTGGGCCAAATCTTCAACTTACGGAAAATGATAAAGTTTCAATGAAGGAAACTAGGAGCAGCAGTATTTTAATCTTCTGAAGCTCTGATGCCAATTGCAATTTATCCCCACCATATAGATATCTCATGTTGGGTTAGGACAATCACACACGTCCTTGGTGATTTCTGTTGCAGTTTTGTGTACAAAACACAATATTAAATACAAGATTCTTTAATACTCTGTTAGAAGTAGCTTACAAGCCCCTCCGCCCCTCCAAAGTCCCTAATTCTGATGGGAATTATCCTTCTGATAAAGATATTCATTTTGCCTTACTGCAACGCTTTGCTTAGGCAAGGTGTAGATGCTGCCATTTAACTTTACTTTTTGGTAATCTGTTTCTCTAAGTTCAGAGTCTGAGTAATTAAAATAAAGGGCATCACACTGCACGTGGGTGCAAGTTCTCAAAACTAGACCACTAGTTTTGGAGATCTGCTGAGACAATGCCACCAGCCAAAAAGCGGTATGGCTAGAGCCTGAATCAAATGCAGGTTGCCATATATTTTGTATATTGACAAAATATGTTATCTACCTTTAGCAATTAATCATACAATATAGCTTCAATAAGAACTAACATATTCTTGTGAAGATAAACAGGAGGAAAAAGTAGTACTCATTTTTAGTTTAAGTCAAATCTGGAAGCTTTTTATTGATTAAAAAATGACACATGATTAACCAGCTCTCAGGAGCCATATGTTCAGGATCAATAGCAGCAACAAAGCAGATGAAGCATAGAACTGGACTCTGGACAAATAAAATAAGTCCAATAACTTTCTAACCACCCTTCTACAGCTATTCTCAAGAAGCTCTGTCTTCAACACACACACACAGCTGCAAGCTCAGCTTCCCTGTCCAGCCGTGTGGGTTGTGGGTTAGTATCCCAGCTTCGTGTAACCTCCTTGTCCACTCTCCAAGGACTGTGGTACCATGCATGCTGCCCACACACTTCCAGAAAGACCAATTCTGGGTGCAGGCTGCTCCTGGCACTCCATGGGAGGCTGTGCCACCCAGACTGGGCAGGGCAGGCGTACCTTGTTGAAATTGCAATCAGGGGCCACCCGCTGCAATGGCTACTGCTTCCTCGCACCACCTGTCCCCATTTTCACAAATGTATGTTCTCTCAATATACTTTTTTTCAAGATGACTGGTTTAGCATTTTAATTTGTTTTTTTTAATTTGCCTTCTTAGTTTAGTCATACTGAAGGTCATCTTCCTCTTCAGGACTACCAGTTTTGAGCAAATGCTTTCTCTGAGAGTTTTGGCCATGCCCTTGTCACACACCATTTACACTTCCATTCTCTTTACCAGCTCTTGTTATCCTGGCCATGTTACTAAGAGAGAGCTGTGCAGGGACCCCCTGCATTTTTTTTTTCATACTTAATATCTCTTTCATATATTTTTTTTTCTCCTCTAATTTGTGTATTTCGTAGTTTTCTGACAAAATGATTTTTGCTTCAAACATGCTCATGGTATAATATTTTTAATTTTCCCCACATAGCATTTTTACTTGTTTAAAATGTCATGTTATCAATAAATGTGGCACATCTTTTCTGGTTTTCCATAGCTCAGAGATTGTTGCAGACAGGTTTGAGAAAAGTAGATATATATCTAATGATGATGAATGACTCTCCATAACCAGTCTGGATCCAAAAGTATAAGACGAGATAAATCCATGGAGAAAGATACTTAAATATCAAGGGAATTTATTGAAACTTCTAGGGGTGGTACAGTGTCAAGCTATAGCAGCCAGAAATTTATCTGTGCTATAAGTTTCAAGTACACGGCTCCAACATATAAAGCTTACTGGATGAAAATGTCACATATATTTGGATATACTTCAGTTATTGTGTGCGATTTTCAACTCTGAAGAAGAATAAATTCTTGCTGTATTTGATTCATACATATATATTTTATATGTGAAAGGTTGCAATTACTGACAAAGTCATAACACCTACATATTTTCTGTTGCATTTTCTGGTCTCCTAATACCTTTACATTCGTGTCATTTTAGTTCCATCAGTGAATTGTTTTCCTATGATGGTAAAAGGTCACATTGACAGACTGACAGAATAATGGAGAGAAAGTATCCTTATTACTATCTAGACTGGCCTGCTGCTTAATACAGGCTGCAGATTTGCACACAATAACCTATTTATTAAGCACTATAGTTGTGTTTCAGATATGGCGCATTTTACAAAATTTCCAGTCTTGATTTGAAGAATCAAAAAGTGATTAAAGATTGCTGCTGACAAGACCAATAAAATGAACAATCTTTTCTTCTCAAAATTTCCGTTACTTTCGTTTTATTGCCTACACAGCATACAAACAAATTTATAGAATTTGTGTCATAAATCTTATTATAAGAAAAAAATATCTAGGCAATTCTAGGAAAAAAAAAATTGTGTTTTGGCACTTTTCAGCATATTTAGACAGCAAGATGATGGTCATTTGGGAAGGAAGTGTGATTGAAATGAGTAACAGAGAGGGAAATTAAGCCCAAATTCAAAGGCAAAGTCCTAAATCCTAGTAAAGACCTACTGGAAATTTACACTATTACTGCTACTCATGCATGCAACCATATACATATTCAAGTCATATGACAGAATTAAGCTCTTAGAGACTGTGATGATGACTGGAGTCTCTATTTTGATTTTTAATAAATTAATTTTCCTCAGGTCAAGTCTGTTGACCAAGGTCACCATGATGGTAATTGGTGAGTGACCTCTCCCTGTGCTTATCTCAACCCAGAAGCCTTTCATTATATTTTGTTCTACCCGGTCTAGCTGAACAGGGGGGTTATAGTATGGCTTTGGTGAGCATCTGGTGTGCAGTCAGGGTCAACCCATCAGACATCTCCTCCAAAATACAGTTTTGGCAGTGCTGTAAGGTAAACTGACAAGCTTTCCAACAGAGAGTTGTGTATTAATCAACTTCATTATTCACAGCACACACAGGATTTTGGCAGACTGTATTTTACTAACTTTTATTAAATTTACATATTAAAATGGTTTTATGTGTGGGTAATGGTGTGTTAATTCTTGATTGTTAGCTTAGGAGAAATATTTGGTGTTGCAGGTAAGTCTTTTAGGTTTTAAAACCTTACACAGAGAACCGATTCTTGTCATTTTACAGAAATATTTGAAATAAAACATAGAATAAAGCACCTTTCCTGCAAATACATTAAAAAATGTGAATAATTACAAGAAGTCATACGGAGAGGGAAAAAACATCTTTCCATAATACATATTTATATGACATAGTATGTTATTGTCTTGCTGATCTGTAGTTTTCGGCAACAGTTCTGCTCTTGACAAAAATGCTTATGGTGATATTCCTAGTGGATTATTTGGCATGATGATTCATTTTCACTTTCTTTTCCCTCATTTTTTGTGTCTGACAAACTGAAAATTTGTTAGAAGTATGCTGAAGGACAAGAACAATCTAGAAGTTATAACACGGAACTGCAAAAGCTGAAGTACTTGTTTATTTTCTCATGATGATGTTCAGATAGTTCCTCTTAATCCTGTCTGTGTGTTGATAGCTTATGTACAAACATAGGAAAATAATATTTATAATTTTCATGGATTGCTAACAAACTGTAATTAGCCCATAGAGTTATACATTTTGAGAAAGAAGAAGCTGCTGGGATATGAAACTTGGTTTAATGATGTGTGTTAATTCTTATAAATTATAGTTCAGCAGTTTAGATTGCAGTAAACTAGATGACTTTAAAAAAACCTGACAACAACAAAACACTCCCCAAAACCTCAATTAACTTGAAACATGAAACTTGATGTCTAACTTCATTCTGTACCTTTCTCTTTAAAACACTTGCATCACTAGAACTTGTTAATTCCTAGGTATGATCCTTTAAATTGTAAAAGTTACAATTATAACTTGGTTTTATCTCTGTAATGGGTATATAAAACTATGCACTCTAAAATGAAAATGAGCTTCTATATAAAGATGTTCCTTAGGCTGCTTTGACTTTTAGAATGAATGTTCCACAGTGGTATTTGATCAGCCATCCACTCCCTCATATCTTAGAGGGACAACTGATTGCGTTATTTGAGTTTGTACAGGGCTTACAGACTAATTCCTTTAAAAGATTAGAGTAATTAAATTTTTAATTTTATCACCATCTTCAAAGACATATGGTATCATTCACAGACTCAGTTATTCTGTCTCTAATTTATCTACAGATATCCAGTCAAGGCCTTGGTTTTGCTCTGAGGAGATCCAGGTATCATCACATTTATTTAGTCACTGTATGCTTACATATTTCACACAAATTCAAGTCAGTTCATTTTCTTTGGTGTCCACGACATTTCTGAGAAGCTATTGATGCTGTGCTCTTAAATTCAGATGGTAACGTTGTAATAAATCAATATCGTATTTGAAGAAAATTTTACATTCCTCATCAAAGAAAGCAATACACTTGGATATATCTATATAAGTCATATACAACAGAATTTGATGACCTCATAAGCATTTTCCAATGTCCATGATTATGGGATTCTATAAAAGGGAAAATTCTGGATTACCTAATTGATGAAAGCTCTTTTGCTAATATGTACAAAACAGGTTCAAGCAATAAAACCAGCTTCTGAGCTTCTTTTCGCTGGGTGTTCTCCATCAAAAAATGCAAGTGCCACAGAACAAAACAACTTTTCACGTGACCATTTCTGTAACCTTTGCTAAGGAACAAAACTTTCCCCTGCTTTTTATTTATATTTATATCCCTTTGTTTCAGTATAACTACTTGAGTGTGCATTATTACTACCATGCGCTCAATTTATGTCTGAAGCGTCCAGAAACAGTGGTTCCACAAATCAAGCTTAAGCAGGCTCCATCTCTGGCTGCTGTTCTACTCCGATACATTCCAAGTGATTAACACCACCTGTGGCACTCCTAATTCACAGCAGCAGACAATTATATCCCTTGGATACCCATTACGGGTAATTATTCCCATGACAGACTATTAGATATGGGTTGTGAACATCTCAGCTGTAAACTTTTTTGCAATTTTATTTCAATTCTGATATTACCATTGAGAGGCATATTTGGGGAACAAATCAGTGTTACATTAAAAGTATGCTTGCAAGAAGCAGAAGATTCATTTTTATTGCTTTAGTTGTAGTCAGATTTATTATTTAAATATGTGATTAAAGGAGATTTTACATATTTGCCATTATAAGATTATTTTATTTCATTCTTTTAGTACAGAGGTAACAGCAGATCCTGCTGATAAAGCAACACTAGAGATGGTTAGAAACTAATTGTTTTGTTTTATAGACTTTTTACTCTTCTTACAAATCTTTTTTCGTTTTTCCTTCTGAATATGTAAGTTTTATCCCTTTTCAGTACGTAGGGGAATTCTCAGTGTGAAAAAAGGTCAAAATTCATAAAACTTCCCTGATGCTGTAGCTTTAATTTTAAAGGTTTTGGTTTTTTTTTAATGAAATAACAGGCTTACACTCAAGCAATATCACACTCAATCATAATCTCTTTGATTGCCTATCACATAAAATATGGTCTTATGTGGAAAACAAGCACACTCTGAATCTGAATTGAGAATTTAGTCTCAGAGACAACAAAGTGTACCGAAATCCATGGAAATAAGATAATAAATTTAAATTAATGAAAAAATGGTTCTTCTTTGTGGATTCATTTTCAGGATGTCCATTTATATAAAACCATTTATACTGGGTTAAAAAAGAGAAGGGCAAAAAGGAAGAAATCAATTTGCTTGTTTATTATATTGAAAATGGAACAAAATATTGTTTTCAATATAGGAGAACAAAAAGAAAAAACATATAGAATTAAGAGGAAAAATGTTTACACATGATGTGAATGTTTTTGTCATGCTTTCATTAATAAGACTGAGTTCTTCTTGGATTTTCTGTATTAACTTAAACTCTGTGATAAATATGAAGAAAATGCTTCCTGTAATACTCCTATTAGGATCCTCCCTCTAACGGCAGGGCTTTATTGAATAAGTAAAAACCTTAACTATTAATTATATTTGATCCTAAGCTGGGGACAGAGGAACCATCTAAGTCAGCTAATAAGAGCTCCATGCTTCTTTCACATGATTTATTAAACTTTTAAAATCCTGGAGGCATTTCACAAGTGCTGTTGAATTGTCCAATATCATAAGTAAGCTAAAGCTGCCCTTAGTACAAGCTCAAGCTCAGGCTTAGGTTCTGGTAAAACCTACCTGACTTCTGTAATATCAAAGAGAGGTTATGTTTGCATAATTCAGAAGAAACAGAACAAGCCCAATCCTTGTTACTGTGGACTAAATGGCATGACAAATGGGCTCTGACTCTGTTGCACATACAGTCTGACTTTATCACCATTTGTCACGTGCCAGTGGATCTCTGAGAGACACCAAGTGACAGAAGTAAATGGGATTTGTACAGAATCTGTGTGCACTGTAGGTCTGTACTCTGTATCAAATAGTGTGGAAATTTGAATCAAAGCAATGACATCTTACAGCCAACAGTGTGGACATGAATAGCTCTCTCAAAGAGTTCTTCCTGACACGTTCTTCAGTCAGCAGAAACACAGCATAGCTTCCCTAAAGTCTAACTGATACCATGCCATAAATTAAGAGTTGGAAACAGCATTACTTTGAACCTCTGTAATTGTTTTTCCGTTCCTCTAAGCAAAACTTAATTCCTTATCCTCCTTTGACAGGCAAACTAATTGATGGAAAATATTTATGAAGTTTTCTGCCATGGCTGAGGACTACCCTAAGGTAACTCTCAGGTCAGATGAATTTTTTTATATAACAAATCAACACCAAATTTCATGGGGCAGCTTGCCCCCAAGAAATTCACTGTAACTATACAAATCTGAAAATAAATGTGCTTTAAAGACAATATATTAAACACTTAGCTGTTTAGATGTTTGAAGTTGATGGTTCAGTACAGTTCTTTATAGAAAGCATGTTTCCAGGAAATCGGTGACTTCCATCTAAGTATCTTTCATGAACTGAGCTCTTGTCTGTATTTACTGAAATGAATATGATAACTAACAAACACTGCCAGTATCTAAGCCAGAAATCAGACATATTTAAGAGAATTAGTGATTAAGGATGTTTGCTGCTCTCGTATATATAATTTTTTTTCCACATTGAAGGACTAAAACCAGTAGTTAGCAAGACAGTGGAACAGCTTCTGAAAATATGAACAAACTCATGCATACTCAATATACACAGCAAATGTGAATTATTTCAGTTGAAAACTAGTTTATTCTGATCTTATGCAGTGAAAACACACCAATTTGATTGAACAACTAAACCAGCTAAGCAGATAAAATACTGAAGTTCCTGCAGTTCCTGAAAAAACAGGATTATTTTTGCCATGACCAGGTGTAAATTTTACATGATTCTACACCCTTGATATTACCTCAAGAAGCACACGTCGCATGCCTAAGTTCTATCACTAAAATTCCCTGAAAATGCTCATACAGTGGGGGGAGAGGAGGGAAGAGAAAGGAGGGGGATAAGAAAAAACCCCACACCCTTTTGAGTAGAAGTTGCTTGCAGTAACTTGATTTTATAAGCCACATTTCACACTTTCAATGTGAAGGACTTTGTTGAGTTTGTGATGGAGACAAAGCACTACCCTTTTTCTATGGTCAGATATAAAACTTCTATATGGCTCATAGAAGTCAGTCAGACTCAGAGCAAGGGTTTGGACACTAGTAATCTACAGACTGCTTTTGCTTTTCTCACTTCATCCATCACAGGTCAATTGCTAAATCCTGGCAGCTTATAAGAGCACATCAGGTGTGGAAAGCATTTGCAGAATACTTAATGGCTACATGCTAAAGATTTTAAAGTTCAACAGCACCATCAGAACACTCTGCTGAAGAGTCCTCTTAGAGTAATCTGGAAATTAACATTAAACTCCAAGGACACTTCCTTATACATGCGTATCAAAGGTAGTAGAAAAGGCTCAATGTTTACTGCTAATGCACTGATAGGCAGTCCAGGGCTTCACTGACATTGCTCAGTGTGAAAACTTATTTCTTATATCTAACTGAAAAAAATTGCTGAATCTATTTTCCCCCTTTCCTTAAAAAAAAAAAAAAAAATCAATCTTGATCTGTTAATGAAAGTCTGTGTTGCTGGAAACCCAAATTGACCTTTTTTGTAATTCACAACACATTGCTTTCTTCTTTATGGTATAGTTCACTCGTGTTGATAATCTTTTATATTTTTAATTTTTTTTTATATTGGAAAGTCACATTTTTAAGTGATGAAAAAACTTGTGGAGCATGTGTTAAATGTCTTCAGAGTTGTTAGAAGCAGTGCAGGCTGCTTTTCACACTCCTTATTCTATTACTGACAAAAGGTCTTTTAGACTTCAGCTCCATTCCAACTGGGTTTATAAAAAAAAGAAACAATGCTGTCTGTCAGTCATTTTCTCCATAGGTTAAAATCACTCTTTATTACGAGCAATATATCTGAAAATAGACCTGCAGAGAGTATTTCTTTTATATCGGTAACTAAGAAGGAACTATCTAGTAAGTTGGAACTGATGTTATTGTAATTTTATTTGTGTTCAGACCACTGGGTCCACCAAAGCAAGTTCTACTACTGCAGCAGTAAAGAATTGAGGAGATATTTGCATATTTCAAAACTTTCAAACAACACTTAGCTTTACTAACACTAAAAATATTTTTAACAGCTCTATTTTAGGAATGTAATGGTAAAATGAAAATTCTGAACTTGATGAATTTAGAAAACAAAGAACAGTTATTATGTTTACATTAAAGGAAACTTTCAGTTTTAAACATTTATTTTTTCAAGAAAGGTGTCTGGCTTAAAGCAGAGTTTTTACTTTTGACTGCTAACTTCCTTGTACAAAATGGCATTTCAGTACTTTCAGAATTCATAATGTTTCTATTTATGACATCCTTTTTCAATTTACCAATTTACTAAACTATGAAATGGTACTTGAATGTGAATTGTGATACATGTATTAAAAATGAAATAGCATTTACTGTAATTCTATCTTGAGAAAAAATGTCTATTTAGCATTAAACTTCAGAAGATTCCACTGAAAAGCCTACTTCAAATTTTTCAGATGATGATAACTTTTAAATAAATTTCAAGCTTGCAAAACATTCATAACAGTTCCAATAAAGTCAAAATTTAGTGGTGATCTGAATCTATCTTACATATCCCTTTTCCTCCTTTCTATTCTGTGAAAAGTTTAATAAACTCTAAAAAGAAGCATCCCAGAGCATTGCAGTGATAATACACTTAATAATATATAATGAAAACTATCAAAATAACATCTCTTTTTGCAAAGTTTTGTGATCTCTGCAATTGTGTTATATTGTTCTTTGTTGTGTCCTGTAAAATAAAAGAGGTAGAATCTGACCACCAGAAGACAAAAGTTGGGAAATCCTGCGAGGGTATCTCATCTCTCATCCAGAAGTTTCAGTGTCGCACATTCTGAATTTCAATAAGCTTTATATCTGTCGAACGCCTTTGAGGATTAGGATCTAAATATTTTGCAATTTTCAATAGAAGACTGGATTAAAAAACAGTGAAAATTTTCTGTGAAGTATATAGTAGTTTTTCACAACCTAGCAGATCTGACAGAATCTTCTGCCCTATATTTATTTTCTCCTGCTTGATTTCACCCCAGCTTATTTTAGTATAAGAAACTCTTATTCCTGCTTAGTATTCAGGTACTTAGATCCTGGTTTGAATGTAATAGAATTTTCCATATATAAATTAAAGAGTAAATTAAGGAAATTTCTCTGCAGACACCAAAACAGATGAGCAAGCTTTTAGAAATTGTTCCAGAGAGAAGAGAGTCTAAAATTGAAATGGACTTTGTTGACATTGTCAGAGTGAGAGGGATCTGAGTAAAAGGCATTATAGCCTACATCTGAAACATGCTCCTTAATATTTGTGAAAAATTTTTGTCCTCAGAACCATAGCTGCAATAATGTATACAACTCTGTATAAATGAATTATATTTAAAGCAATAATGTGGAGATTACAGGAGCAGAAGTTGTAGACTGGGAAGGAGTTAGTCAAAGTTACAGATTGGGAAGTTACAGACGTAAGTCTATAACTTGTGAGGAACTTGCACTGACAACATTGCCGAGAGCCTGTTGAGTCTGATGAATCCTATGGATTAGCATCCGCTCCTACTCCTCTGCACAAGTTCAAACAGTGCTGTGCTGAGACAACTTAGAACCATCAAAACACACTA
This sequence comes from Falcunculus frontatus, assembly GCA_013398115.1. NCBI lineage: Eukaryota > Metazoa > Chordata > Aves > Passeriformes > Falcunculus > Falcunculus frontatus. The sequence continues at coordinate 754,481 of VZRV01005302.1, read as the reverse complement.
CATATGCCCTAGAGGAATGTCAGAAGGATATAGAGCAAAGATCATAGGATCACAGAATAATAGAATAGCTTGGGTTGGAAGGGATATTAGAGATCATCTCATTCCAACACACCTGTCATGGGCAGGGACACCTTTCATTAGACCAGGTAGCTCAGAGCTCCACCCAACCTGGCCTTGATCATTCATAGGGATTGGGCATCCACAACTTCTCTGGGCAAGCTGTTCTCGTGCCTCATCATCTTCATAGTAAAGAATTTTTTCCTAATATCTAATCTAAACCCACTCTCTTTCAGTTTGAAGCCATTTCCCCTTGTCCTAGGTGCCCTTGCAAAAAGCCACTGTAATTTTCCTCTAGGCTTCTTTCAGGTAATGGAAAGCTGCAATTACATCACCTCGAACCATCTCTTCCTCTGAACAACCTCAACTCTCTCAGGCTGTTTTCATAGGAGAGGTGTTCCATCCTTCTAATTGTCTTGGTGGCCTCCTCTAGACTTGCTCCAACAGATGACTCTCCTTCCTGTGCTGGGACCCCAAAGCTGGATGCAGTGTTCTAGGTGCAGTTTCACCAGAGCAGAGAAGAGGGGCAGAATCCTCTTCCTTGCCCTGCGGCCAACACTGTTTTGGATGCAGCCCAGGACACGTTTGGCTTTCTGGGCTGTGAGTGCACATTGCTGGGTCATGTCCAGCCTCTCATCCTCCAGCACCCCCAAGTCCTTCTCAGCAGGGCTGTGCTGAATCTGTTCATCCCCCAGCCTGTGCTGATACCAGGGATTGCCATGACTCAGGTGCAACTCCTTGCACTCGGTCTTGTTAAACCTCATGAGATTCCCATGGGCCCACTTCTCAAGCTAGTCGTGGTTGCTTTGGATGAAAACCGAGGACTTCCTTCAATCTGGAACTGAACCAGAGACTTAGGGGTTCCTGCAGGCCATACTTCTACCATCTGCTCTGCTAGCAGAGCTTTCGGAGGGAGCTGTGGATGGATGATTACATACCTCTCCTATGTACCTTGGCAGAAATACTCAGTAACATGATTTTTTAATCCTAGTCCAACCAGTCAGAGATGGTCCTTTCAATGAGAGCTTTCCACAAAACATCTTTTACTCTCTGCATGGTTCCTGTCACAATAATATGCTAATCCTAAGTGATATAGAAGGCTTCTACTTTCAAATAAACATGTTCATACAATTTCTTTTTAATTTGTTTTGTAAAAAAATTAATGAAGCAGAATTGCCTACAAAAATTTAGTAATTTGACTTTATGTGTGTCTGTCTGTGTATGAGTATGCGTGAATGCGTGCTTATTTGTTAAAGAAGGGCAATGTTTAAAACTCACTATTATTATATCAACTAGTTCAATACCATTCTACTTTGTGTTCTTTTCAATTTTACCTTCAAATGCCCATTTTTTAATTCCCAGTTACATGTCTGTTTACTGAACCATTTTTATGACTGCACATTTACCTCAGTAAGAGCCAAGCCCATACTTTGACTCACAGTTACAAGTTCAAATATAAAACCATAATACTAGAACACCTTAATCAACAGTAAAATATGATAAAAAACCCCATATGTTTGCAAAGCAGATTTGAAATCAGAAAATCAATTAAGAGATTGTATAAAAAAGTACTTTCATGTAAGAAAAACAAATTCCCTACTTCATTCTGTCACCTCTTTACTATGTCCCTAGAGTATCTAATATCCATTCCCCAAGACTTACCTGTTTCTTGTAAAGGAGGCTCACTTTTTGAGACTTGAATTAATGACTTATATATCTGTTCCGTTTTAGGGGGAAAAAAAAAAAAGTTATGTGTTTATAAGTTATGAAATATTAGCATCAAAAGCCATCTTGGGTCCACTATCTCGAATCTACAGGCATGCAAGAGTCTTTTATAAATTACTGATAATATCTTAATTCCTTAGCAGGGGCCGTGGGAGAGAGTGTCCTGGAACATACTAAATCATACTCCTGGAACATACTAAAATCTGCATTTCCAAAAACTTCCCATCAAGCAAAGGTTCCTGCTAAGTGACATCATGACTTTTTTTCTGTGGAAGTTCACTTTTAAGCTACCATATCTCTGGTAGTGAGTGATGTTAGAATCATAATATTGCAGTTATTTGGCTAAACTGATTGTCTGGCTTTGATTTTTGGGAAGATTTCTTTCTTCTTGTCAGGAAATTCTTTCCACTAACAGAATTTTTAAAACCTTGATTGTTTAACTTAGGTGATAAAGAACATTGTTACAATACAAATAACATTATTTTAGTCCCCTGCTCCAAAGTTTCATGCAATGTCTTGGGATTTAGCTTGAACTTTCAGAGATACTTTGTTGCCTTGCTCCTTAGTTGTGAGGTTGCATTTTCCTATTAAATGGAGTGTTGCAGAGAGACAAATAAACTAAATATTATTAGGTTTCTTTACAATTTCTTTTTTTTCTGGTATAGTAACTACTCCCTAAAATGCATGCAATGCTTAATGCAAAGGATGTTAGTTATTAAGTGGAAGTCTGAATATGAAGGCTGAATAAAAGAAATGTAATATCCCCAAAGCATGGAATCATGAAGATGAAAATTTGAGAGCACCAGGACAGAGAAACTTTGTTTCATTTGTCCTCATAGATACAAGAAACTGCAATGACCGGTCAGCTCATTTTCCAGTCATTAAGATGGAAATTCCTGAGAATTTAGGAGCTGATGCTATGCACCCTGACTCCCAGTGAAAGCAAGAGGAATAATTTAATAAATTTTCATATATTCCTGAAGAATCCTTTTATTGTGGAAAGATATGTTTTGCCTGTTTTATTTGTAATGCTGTTGTGGTTTAACCCCAGCCATTATTTCAATCCCCACACAGGCACTTGTTAATTTTCCCAACAGTGGGATTGGGGAGAAAATCAGAAGTCGACAAGCTAGAAAACCCATGGGTTGAGATGAAGACAGTTTAATAAGAAAAGCAAAAGCCACATTCATGAGTAAAGCAAAACAATGAATTAATTCAGTTCTTCCCTGAATTAATTCCTTGGGCAGGCAGGCAGGTGTTCAGCCATCTCCAGGAGAGCAGGACCCCATTGTGCGTAAGACTGACTTGGGAAGACAAACACCATCACTCCAAATGTCACCCTCTTTCTTGTTCTTCCTTTCCCACTTTTTATACTGAGCATGATGTCATATGGTCTGGAATATCCCTTTGGTCAGTTGGGGTCACTTGTCTCAGCTGTGTCTCCTCCCAATCTCTCATGCACCCCAAACTTCCTCCCCAGTGTGACAGTATGGAAAGCAAAGGAATTAACAGGAAATTACCTAAGAAGCCACTGCAGAAAGACAGACTTTGGAGAAATGCCAAAAGTGGGAAAGAAATATGGGAATAGGAATAGGAATAGGAATAGGAATAGGAATAGGAATAGGAATAGGAATAGGAATAGGAATAGGAATAGGAATAGGAATAGGAATAGGAATAGGAATAGGAATAGGAATAGGAATAGGAATAGGAATAGGAATAGAAATAGGAGGTAAATGAAGGAAGTAGATGGGAAGGCTGCTTTCGCCGTCCAAGCACAAAAGGATATACACAGCAGAGAATAATATGTTTCTTAAAAAAAAATCAGAATCAATAATAACCTTAATCATAATAGAGCATGGTCATCTCAAAACTGCAAGCAGGGAGTCCTGAGCTATATTTAGGTTTGTTGCTTTTCTTTGGTTCCTGTTTTATATAAAATACTAGCCTTTAAAATCTTCATACAAAATGTTATTAACCTGTGTAACTTGCCACTTGGATGACAATAAACCTTAGGGATGCAGCATGCAGTGGAAAGAAAATCTGTGTGGTCAGAGACGAACATCTTGCTTCCAACTTAGAAGATACTTATTCCACAGTTGTAAGTTGGGAGATGATTTGGAGAAATAAGTCCATATACTGTTACTGTCTTCAAAGTCCTGTTTTCTTTGCCAAGTATTCATTACCAGATACTACTAGAAATTGGATACTGTCACAACTAGGTTTAGTCTTGTATTATTTAGATAATATTTCTCCTTTCCTGTTCCAGACAGAAACTGAAAATGACGTCTTTCATTTCCAAAGGACAAAATTATAGGCCTTTATTATTACTTTTCTATTTAATAATCTGTGCTACAGTCAAGATGCTTCTGTCTAAGAAACAGATCTCTGATAAGGATAACACTTTGAGATTTTATAAGAAAAAGTAGCCTTACTTTGCTTAAGGATTGAAAGGCCTTGTGAATGAAAATGCATTTTCTCAAACAACTCGAAGCAAATTTCCACTACAGATGTAGCAAACAATTATAAGGTACTAGTAAATAAAATTATATGATCTCTGTTTCTTAAGCGTTGATAGGTCAGATTATCTGTAATTTGCTTCATGAAAAAATAAAGTAAAAGAATGGATTAGTAATATTTTTTTTTTACAAAAGTGGTGTTCCTAATGGCCTCTTTGATAGCAATTATGCAATAAAGGCATGCTATTTTTATATGAGCATATGAACATGGGCTTGCAAGCAGATTTAATGACAGCTGACTATATATCTATGATCTTGTGATGCCCTCATGCTGCCATTGCTGTCATTGCTGGTGCTGCTTCTTTACAATTCCCCAGAATTACCATAATCATAATTCATGCTTAGTATTCCTAGATATATTTGTTCAGTGTGCAACTTAAATTACTTTATAGCCAGGCTTTTTATATCTATGGTGTTTTGAAAGGGCTTAGAGAGTCTCTTAATGGACTTTATGATCATGTCATACTGGGAAAATCCTAGACAAATATTATTTTGGATGTATCTTTTATATTTATTAAGAGGAGATTACATTCCATATAAAGTTTGATGCTTATCTCAGTCTGACAGATTTCTTTGTTTCAGAGTTCTCTGGAGATAGAGGATGGTTCTAGTAATGTCTGAATAAACTTACTGAAAATGTAATATTTCATTTATATTGTTTTTCAGAGAGGAATTTTTCTGAGCCGAATACAATCCATTGCAAACCACTTTACTGCAAGTGTAATAACATGAGCACTCTCTTCTCAGCCGCCCTTTTGAGAACAGAGATATTTAAATGACAGATCTGAAATTTTTCCTATAGCAGTAGTAATTACTTTTTATTTCTTCCATGCTCCTTCTTTGTTATAGTAAGAGGCAATATCCTCACAGGAGGATGTTCCATAGAGAAATTTCTAGTCAATGTGCAAGAAAAATACTCTTTTTGTGCAAACTCACATAGTAAAAAAACCCAAAAAAACAGTGACTTTCTGGAAACAGAGGTTCTCATAATGCTATCCTGCTACAGTTGCTCGACTTTGGTATTGCAGTTAATCTATTATGGATTGTATGCACGTTGGGAGCCCTTTTATCTAAGAAGATATTTTCAGCTTTTCTTTATTCAGTTTGAGTTTGCTGACTAGTGCAAGGGATCTGATTGGAGCAATCTCCAGAACAGTTTACAGCCGATGGATCTGGAATAAGATGACCTCACCTCAGTAGTACGGGTCAAAAGGAGCTCAGACAAAGGAGTCACATTTCCTGAATGTATAAAATTCTAAACCAAGCCTTCTTCAGTGTTTATAGCAAAAACATGTATCTACTATATATTTTAAGAAGGGGCTCAGGAAGATCTTTAAGCTTGGGTAGCAATCAAATGATCTTGGCAAAATCTCAATCTCAGGCATATGTATTAATTGAATTTTGGTGTAAAACAGCAGAAAATTTTGGGGCCACTTCACTTCTCACCAAGATTTGAATAGTTAGAGTTACAGTCTGAATGAGCCTAATTGAGACACCAATGCTCAGTCTCCCTTTTGGGTCAAAAGCCTTTTAATGATATCCAATCTAAACCTCCCCTGATTCTGCATCAGGCCTTTCCCTTGGGTCATGTCACTGGTCATGACAATGAAGAGATGGGTACCTGCCCCTCCACTTCCCCTCCTGAGGATACTGAAGACTGCAATGAGGTCTCCCCTCAGTCTCCTCTTTTCCAGGCTGAACAGACTGAGTGACCTTAGCCACCCTTTATACAGGTTCACCTCCAGACCCTTCCCCATCCTCACTGCCCTCATTTGGATACTCTCTAATGGCTTAATGTCTTTCTTCTATTGTGGCACCCAAAATTGCACACAGAATTCAAGGTGAGGCTGCCCCAGTGCAGAGCAGAGTGGGACAATCCCCTCCCTTGCCTGGCTGGCGATGCTGTGCCTGATGCCCCCCAGGACACAGCTGACTCTCCTGGCTGCCAGTGCACTGCTGACTCATATTCAACCTGTTGTTATCCAGGACCCCCAGGTCCATTTCCTCCAAGCTGCTCTCCAGCCTCTCATTCCCTGGTCTATACACACATCCAGGGTTGCTTCATCCCAGGTGCAGAATCCAGCACTTGCCCTTGTTAAATGTCATGTAGTTGGTGATTGCCCAGCTCTCTGATTTGTCAAGGTCTCTCTGCAGGGCCTCTCTGTCCTTGAGGGAGTTGGTAGCTCCTCCCAATTTGGTGTTGTCAGCAAACTTACTTAGTATTCCCTCAAGTTCTGTGTCCAAGTCATTAATGAAGATGTTGAAGAGAACTGGGCTGATTATGGAGCCCTGTGGAACCCCATTAGTTACAGGACACCAGCCTGATGTCACAGCACTTACTATGACCTTCTGTGCCCGACCTGTGAGTCAGTTGCTCACCCATTGCATAACATGGTTATTCAGCTGTGCTGGACATTTTGTCCAGAAGGATACTGTGAGAGACTGTGAGTATTGAAAGCTTTGCAGAATTCCAAAGAGATTACATCAACTGGCTTTCCTTGATCACCTCAGCGTGTTACCCTGCTATAGAAGGAAATCAGGATCGATAAGCAGGACTTTCACCTCATGAAGCCATGCTGGGTGTGACCGATTGACTGCATTGTAGGCCAGGTGTTTTTCTACAGGGGTAGAGTTCATCTTCTTCAGAGTAGCTAGTATGGGGCTATGTTTTGGGTTTGTGCTGGAAAAAGCGTTGATAACATAGGGATGTTTCGGTATTGCTGAGTAGTATTTACACAGGGTCACCCTTTTCTGCTTCTCACACCACCTCTCACAGCAAGGAGGCTGGAAATACATGGGAATTTGTGAGGGGACATAGCCAGGACAACTGCCCCCGACTGACCAAAGGCATATATCCCAGACCATATGACAACATTCTCAATATATAAAGCTGGGGAGAGAAGAAGGAGGGGATGACATTCAGAATGATGGCATTTATCTTCCCAAGTCACCATTATGTGTGATGGAGCCCTGGATTACTGATGATGGCCTAACACCTGCCTGCGTGTGGGAAGGAGTGAATAAATTAGTTCTTTTATTTTCTTCTGTGAAGGGTTTTTGCTTTACCTATTAAACTCTTTTTATCTAAACCCAAGAATTTTCTCACTTTTACTCTTCTGATTCTCTCTCCCATCTCTCTCAGTGGTGGAGGAGTGATTGAGCAGCTGTGAGGTGTTTAGTTGACAGCTATGGCTTAAACCATAACACAGATTTAATCTTCTACAAGTTTGTTCACTTGCAATTTCTCTGAAATTTCAAAGTGAAATACAACATTCAAGATTGCAAAGTTGTTCAGTTATTCAGACTAACTCCTCTTTTTGACTTTTTCCGCTCACTGCTAACTGTTTTCATCTGAGCTAGTAGTTTTTGTCATTTATTGTAGTCATTAAAGAAAAAATTACTTTCAGAGCCAACCTCTTCAAATCAAATGGCTACAAATGGGGGATGAAAGGCTACATTCAATTGACCACATACATGTATTCGGTGTTTATTGAAACATCCTAGAACACCATTATATGTTAAGAGATGCTACTTTAAGAGTCTGAGACACAATCAAGGGTCCTTGTCCGTCCGGGTCTTGGACTCACAAGTACAAGAAAGACTTAATAATAATTGTTAATTGTTAATACATAAAAAAATAAAAACTTTCAATCAAAAAAGAGTGGCACCTTCTTGTCTTCTTCCTTTTCCATATGTAGTGGTTTAGTTTGCATTTCTTACCTTCTNCCTCTCCCCACCGGGAGGTTTGAGCAGAAGAAAAAGGGACACTTCCTGTGTCTCCACTGGCTTAAATATGGAAATTTCGAGAAGCGTGACAGGTCAAGAGATCTGTCCATCAGACTCAGGGTCAACCCACGACACCATAATACATATTACAGCTTTCACAGTGCAAATTAACACTTGGAATCAGGAAGAAAATGAGCCTATTTAGGAAGGACAAGACCAATCAATTTCCTCTGTGTTTTATGTGGCTGTCCTCTCTAGACATATCTATCAGATAAGCTCCAAATTAAAATGCAAAATTATGTGGTTTATGAATGCATGAGGGTTTTAAGCATCAGTTCACTTATCAGTCTTCAACAGTTTTACCACTAAATTTAGACCACTGTAGAAGCACAGGTGAAGAGTTTCCCATCATACCAGAGTACAGCTTTTAAAAATTTGGTGAATATCATCAGTACCTGAATGTTGAACTCTTCTTCTTCAAAAAAAAAAAGAAAAACAAAGAACTAAAATGATACAAAATTTTAGGGTCCTTCTTTCAGGATGTCAGCAAAGCAGTATTCCATCTTCATAGAACTCTTTCAGAGTTGGACTTTATCTCTGATTTCCCTTTATATTTGGGAGTTTTCTCCACACTAAGGGAAGGGAAACTAGCTTCAAATAATTGACTTTTCACATCAAAATGTTGATGTCTGATTATATACGTCTTGATTTTATTGTAAAATGTTAAGGGGGTAGCAGCCATCTTACAATTTCTCTTGCTGTACAAAGAAAAACCTGAATTAAATCTTCTTGAATGCATTTCATATTTGTTTTATGATTAAATTTGTCTAATGTTGGAATTAGAAGGAAAATCTCAGAAGAAAAGTATTCAGAAAATATATTTAAGATCCTCCTTGGAACCTTAATAACTTCTGAGCAAATGTATTGCTTTTGCATGGCAAGATTTTGGTAATGGAGAGGCTACAGGAGTGGCTTCTGTGAGAAGTTTCCCCCAGGTCCAATAGTGTCAATGCCAAGCGGTTCCCAGACAGACCTGCTGCTGGTGAAGGTCGAGCCCATCGATGATGGTGGTAGCACCTCTGGGACAACATATTTATGAAGAGGGAAAAAAAAAACCCACATCAAAAAAAACTGCAGTAAAAAAACCTGGGACAGGGAAGTGAGAATATGTGAGAGAAAATTCTGCAGACACAAGGTCATTGAAGAAGAAGGGGAAGAGGCTTCAAGCACCAGAGAAGGGACTCCCCTGTAGCCCATGATAAAGACCATAATGACGCAGGTCAACTCTCTGCAGGCCACAGAGGTCCACGTTAGAGCAAATAGCCACCTCTAGCCTAAGAAGGATCCCATGCCACAGCAGGTGGATATGCATTGAAAGATGTTGTGATCCTGTGGGGAACCTGAGCTGGAGTGGGCTCCTGGCAGGACCTGTGATCCTATGGAGAGGAGCCCACACAGGAGCAGGTTTTCTGGCAATGTCTGTGGCCCTACAAGGGGCCCCAGGCTATAGGAGGCTGTTCCTGAAGTACTGCATCCTATGGAAAGTACCCACACTAGAGCAGTTCATTAAGAACTGCAGCCCAGGAGAAGGACTCACATTGGAGAAGTTCATAAAGGAATGTATCCCATGTGTGGAACCGGATTCTGGAACAGGGGAGCAGGGTGAGAAGGAAAGAACAGCAGACACAGCAATCAACTGACCATAACTCCCATTCTTTGTACCTCCACATTGATTAGGAGAAATTGGGAATGAAGTTGAGCCCAGTAAGAAGGGAGGGCTGGGGAGGGGTTTTAGGATTTGGTTTTATTGCTCATTACCCTACTGTGCTTTGACTGAAATAAATTAAACTGATTTTCCCCCAATTTGAGTCTTTTTTCCCCAGGATGTTAATCAGTGAGTGACCTCTTTCCCTTTCCCTATCTCAGCTCATGAACATTTCATCATATTTTCTCCCCCTGTGCAGCTGAGGAAGGGGAGTGACAGAGCAGCTTGATGAGAACCTGTCAGCCAGCCAAAGTTAACCCTCCATAGCAAACCAAGATAAGTTTAGGCAACATGTTGAATGCATCCTGTTGTACTGCAGAATTTAAAGTATTTTGTCCTCTACAGAAATTATCTCCAGAAAGCCCAAAGAACATTACTCATTCAAAAATTCAGATGGAGTCCAGCTGAAAAGTCCAATTCATTGATCAGCTCAATGAATAACATTTTTAATGCTTTTCACAAAATAGTCTCAGTATGTTAAGAACCAATGAATTTTTCAGCAGACATGAATCTGTTTTGTCTATGCTTTTAGCACATAAAGTTTTATCTACTCACAGTTCCAGTAGACAAGAAGCTGTTCAGTAGATCACAGCCCTGAGCATGAGTTAGTGGTATTGAAGGTGAACCAATTCATGCTGTAAGTGTAGATTATGAAGTGAGATTGGGATGGCTACATACACAATGGGTTCTGATTGGTTTAAACCCTGAAAAGCCATACTACACAAACATACCTTAAAATTTTAGAGGGTTAACCTCTTTCATTCATTTTTTTTCTGCTACACAGCAGGAAGTCTTCTGTACCAGGACTGATGTTAAATGAGTTCACCACTTCTTTTGCTTTTCCTGAAACAGTCAAAATAAGAACTTGGAGCTAATAAAATGTAATGAAAACTGTAAGCATATGTTTATAGTACATCCACTATTCTCCAGATCCTACAGATTGTAATACCATGCACAGCTTTTCATGAACAAATTGAGATTTGAATGAGGCATACTGTTAAGATCTTAAGGTCAAGTACTAGACTCATTATTAACAAGACATTGAAAACTTAATTTCAGTTCTGTTTATTGCAATACATTCCTGAGAAAACTGGTTGAATATTTATGTTATGAATAGTGAAAATCCCTGTGAACAGAATCCTGTGGGATAAAAGATAGTATAGATATTTTGGATATATTAGTTGTTCTATAATTCATGTATTTAAACATGTTTTTATCTGTGCATCCCATTGCCATTCAAATGCCAAAAAGTATTATTTTTCCCCCAGACAGAATTACCATTTTTAAAATTTAATTTGATTATGGAAACCCATAAAAATATTTTTCATAGACAGATAGATTTGGACCATCTTTTTGATTTGAAAATTATAGTCAGCCATGCAATCAGCAGATGAAAGGCCTCTAGTTATCTCTTGGAAGTTCTGTGCAACGGTAATCCTAGCTGACATTTGACAGATTCTCTGTCAGATTTCCATGTTTTATCTTTCCCCTCTGAGGTTATTTTTAAAGCGTGACTATGAAAACTCTGCACTGTATAGAAAGCTTATTTGTAACTGGCATGGTGCCACAACAACATATTGTGCTGAACATATTGCAAAATTCCACAAATGTGAGTCATGTATTAGAAGGAATCTTATTACACATATGACTTAGCAATGTTCTTCTTTTCACAATGTAAGAGGCTAATTTAAGTCTATATAGAAATATTATAAGCTATTAATCATCTACACTATTACATGAATATTAAAATTTATAACAAACTTGAATAGGATGTCTGTTGAGATCTCCATGAATATAATACATGTATATAGATAAATTTACCAAAATCACATCTATTCATTTGTGTACCAGGTAGAAATAGTCTGTCTACCTCCCTACACTGTGTTACCTTGAGGACGTTAAAATTAATTAGATAACTTTCTGTATAGTTTGAAAGTTTCCCAGGCATGCATAGAAATTCTTATTCTAAGGCGATAAACATCATTTTTCTATTTAGTAGCACATTATACTTAAGATTTTGGATGGATAAACCTAGGCAATTTGTCAGAGTGGTACCAAATCAGAATATTCATTTGAACTTCAAGAGACAAGCTGTTAAACTGTGTAAAACTCTGGTGGATAGAGGTTCCCCAACTATCACACACCACAGCATTCTCCACCTTGCTGCCATTGTAGAAGCCATTGCAGAGTCTGGTATGCTGGGGAGCCAAGATAGGACTCATTGACTACACACAAATAACAGTGTAGCTGGTGCAGGTGCCCAGGTGTTGGCAGAGGTGGGGCTGAAGGGTGTCCTTTGTAAAGAGAATCCTCATTTCAGACACAGATGCTTCCAGCATACAGTGGACCGATCTCAGGGCAAGGCTGAGCCCAGCCAAGATGGTACATTGGCTAAAAAGTATTTAAGAAAGGGCAAAAGCTGCAGGGCAGTGAGGAGAGCACTGCTGGGGATGCGGGCAGCTTAAAGGAGTTGGAAATTAAGGAGTGCAGCTGAGCTTGAGAAAAGGTGGGATTGAAGGTGTTTTAATCTTTTATCTTCGTTTCTCACTCAAATCTATTTTAATTTTCAATAAATTAAATTTTCTTCCAATCAAGTCTGTTTTGCCTACGACGGCAACTTGTAAGTGATATCCCTTTCACCTCAAGCCACAAGGTTTTTCTTATTTCTTCCTCTATGCCCTGCGTGCAAGTGGATTAATCCTCTATGATCAGTGGAACAGATGTGTACACTTAAACCAGTAATTTTAGTCTCCCTTCATTCTGAGAGGAGACAATGAGGTGTGCACAAGGCATCAATATGTGTTTCACCTTATTTTAGTTACAGACTCTCCTATGAAAGACATGGAGCTTTGTTGCCACAAGGATTCACAAATAGCTTCCATATTCTACTTGGGTATCAAAGCCATATTACATGGTTTGCTTTAAGGCCGTGTGGCCACAAGTGCTGTTGGGCACATAAGTAAGCAAGAGCAGCCAAAGCTGACGCCTCTAGGCTATCATTGGTTTCAACTGAGTATCAAGTTGCAGAATTCCGTACCAAATGTCAGAGCCCTGGGCTCTGTACAGGGGCGCAGCTGCTAGTGCTCAAGCCAGCCCTGACCCAGTGCTGCTGTGCAGCCTGGAAGCAGACTGCCATGAGGAAAGCTTTGTGAGAAAATATTGTGAGAACAATCTTACTCCTCTCAGCTTCATTCAAGTTCAGGCCCTATCCTTGCCTACGCTATGTCGCAGAAATGCCTGTGTCTATCTCTGTATTCTTTTGGTTCCAGTCCTGCTCTTGACCCACTGGCCTGATTTCTGCCTTCATCCTCATATCTGTCTCATTGTTCTGGACTTTTCTGGCCATCTGGCCTATTGGCTGATTGAGTTTGGTGTGGCCAGACTTGCCCAGTGACTCTTGCTCAGGGTCTGTGGGACTGCATAACTTGGTGAGGGTACTGTTCTTCACACCTTGGGACACCCTTGGCTCTTCTACTCTCAGAGAGAAGCCCACTCTTTTTGCTCCCTAACCCTGGGAGCTGTTACAAAGTGTTTTGATATATATGCTGTGGTCTGTGTGAGTGTTTTGAAATGCAATTTATATATAAATTCACAATATCTGTGCTCATAAATAAACAGTGTTAGGAACAAATCCCCAGCTCAGAGGTCTAAAGACACATCAGGCTGGAGCCTGTACTGCTTAGCGGCTGCTCCCTCTATTGCAGATTTTTTTTGGACAAAATTAGGTAAAACAGAGTCATGGAAAAAATAGCAATTAAATTATGGAAATAATCAAGAATACAAAGATTGCTTTTGCAAGTCCTCTTATATTTAGCAGCAGATGTTTATTTGTGCTTGAGACAAAGCAGATTGAACTGCAAATGAATGGAGATTTCTAATACATTCTACCTGTTTTCAAAACCCTTAGGAGAGGAGATCTGTGCTTAATTACAGCTGTCTGGATTACACCCTGGAGGTATAAAAATAGTAAGATTTATTCCGACCGTTGTTTGCCATTATATATGTATTGATTGTATTCAGCCAAATTAATTTCCTCTTCTCTAGTGTCATGAATGCAAATTAAATATCTTGCTTTGGCAGACACTTGGTTTAGAAGCTGAAGTTTCACTGCCATGTTACAGCTATTCTGACAAAAACAGAAATATATCCCAGTGTGATACTAAAATTTTTGCTTCATATTTCAAATTGCGTAAATGGTCAGACTCAGTAAATATCAAGCAACCCTTTTACTATTTTGTATTTCATTGCAATAAGCTCAGAATTGTAGAATGCTTTTAATATTGAATAAGTACACTTGAATTTGGAAATAACAGTAAATAAATAATAGTAAAATTATTCATAATATTAATGGAGAAGAGAATTAAATAATAATTCAGGCATATATTTTTCATACAAGAAAAATATACATTTGGATATTTGGGGTTTTTTCCAAGCCAGAAGTACTGGAATTTAGTGTAACCTTCAGAAAGTATAATCTGAATTAGGCAGTAACACTTCTATGATTTTGTTTTCAATTTTTAGAATCATAGAATTATTTAGGTTGGAAAGACCTCTAAGATGAACAAGTCCAACCATTAAGCTAGCTCTGTCAAGTCCACCACTAAACTACATCCCTAAGTGTCACATCTTATAACTACCTCCAGGAATGGTGACTCCACACCTTCCCTGGGCAACCTGTTCGAATGTTTGATAACATTTTTGGTGGAGCAGTTTTCCTTAATTTCATATCTCCGTGGTCAGTTGTGGTATGTCTAATAAGTTCCCTTTGTCACATATGATTCTTTTTAAGAAGATATTCCTTTTATATGAATTAGAAAAATTTATTCTACAAACATAAAAGGCATGTAATAATTACAGTAATCAGGGCCAACTTATTTGAGATATAATATGTATCTCCCTTGTTTATTACATTATTTTAAAATCTAAGAGAATCTTGCATCAATCTTTAAATAATAAATTATCTACAAGAGAAGTTAATTATAAAATTATAGGTTAAAATTTCCTCTTATTGGCTGTTCTTTTTTGATTATTTTCTGGTAATATTTGACTGAAAATGCCATTTTCTCAGTAACTTTGTTTAACAGTGCATCAGCTTCAACAAAATTTTTAACAATTCTTGAGGTGGAAATTCTGGTCAAAATCAGAGACAACAATATTATTCATGTTGCAAATGCTCTGTCAGCTTAGGGATCACATCCTGAAAATTACATAAAGATATTACAATTGTATAGTTTATAATTCAAAACCAGATCACATCCTTAGTTCCTTCATACCACATTCAAGCCACATAGTCACAACATCTCTCGTTATTTTTTGATAAGTCTGTATCCTGCTGACATTTTTATTTTCTTTTTGCCTCCTAGAATGAAAGAAAATAGGACAGAGAGAGTAAAAGTCCTGAGGTTTTCTCTGCAATTAGCAAAGGATGAGAAGATATTCTATATACAAAGCACTTAAATCAGATGCCTGCTCCAAGTAGCTCTTTGGAGGAATCAATCTTTCTGCATTGCCTATATGAGAATCAATGTAGACTAGCCTTCTAATTTAGGTATATATACTTGGGATTCATCTGCCCTACTTTAGGTATCTAAAAGGCATACAAGTCTTAATTAGTCACTCTGGTCTCACTTTGTAATGACCTCCAAGGACAACTGACTGCATAAGAAAGGACAGATGAATTGATCTCTGGGAGAGATACCAGTATCTTTTTGCAAGCTATAGAAGGAGTTTTGGGTTATCAAACCATTATAACCTTAATTCTGTTGCTCATTGAAAGGTATCTATCCCACTGAGGAGCTCTAGGACATCTGGGCCATCTATGTAGAGTTAATAAAGACTGTATAGGAAACCCATTCTCTTCCAGACAACCAAGCGGATGACTGGAAGAATAATAATCTGCTAAACATGTAATGGCACTCTAAATGTGTTTCATGGTCTAGACAGCCTTTAAAGGTCCCTTCCAACTGAAGCTGTTCTGTGAATCTATGATTCTATGTCCAGAATCTTATCATTACAATTGAACGCTATCCCAGATTTAGACAATTTAATTTAACTTTTCACATAACAGTGTGTGTTTTCTACTCAGGAAGTGCTGGTTCTTTTGAAATGCCAGTAAGAAAGTAAGAAGTATTCAAGGCTCATCATAAGATTTATTGCATAAAGGATGGAAAATACAAAAAGTTGATAGCAATCTTCTGCCCCTCCCAATATGAGGAATCCCAGGTGTTGCAGCACTGGATGAGCCTACCTTCATTGAACTCAGTGTGTTACACAGAATTCCCATTTGTGATGAGGTTCACCAGCATGAAGTTCTTTTTCTTAATACAGATTCATCAATCACTGGTAGCACTAGATCTGAAAAATATCTTAGACAACATATTCTAACATCCTAACCTCATTAATGAAATTACAGCCCCTGAAGAGTTGTATAAAATATTTCCAGTGGACAAGAAAATGCAGTATCCATATACATTTACAGTTAAATGCACATTGAAAACAGGAATGTTGACAATGTATTGATTATGTGTACTTTGACTAATTATACTAGTATTTAGGTATACCTTAATTAAACAGCAGTCACATGGCAACTGTGATATGTCCACACGTGAATTATGTGTACAAATTTGCAGTACAGGCAGTAGACTTCTGCGACTTAATTCACTTGTCTAATGAAATATGGCAAGTGCCATTTGAGTCCTAGACTATCTTCAATGGCCTCCAGCTCCATTTTTGTGGAGGCATGGATCTCTCATCTGTTTTCTCAGATAATCTAAAGCAACTTCAAATAACACTTGAGGCAATTTTTAGGCAGCACTTACAGACTTTCAGTCAGTGCAGCACAAAAAATTAATTCATCACAACCAGACATTGTGGTTTAGGTTTGTTTGTCTATACATTAGCATAGCCATTGTTTTTGCCCTAAGATACCTGAAAGATACTCACTTGAGTGATATAGACCCTACAAGACACCTGGAGTGATATTCTGAAGCAGCTGGAAACTTGTAAAGATAACTAGGATATCTCAAGGATTCCCCTTTTTAGGCAAATTAATCAAACATTGTACATCTACTTTAGAATCATCAGAATTAGTCTTTAGACTCCACTAATGGATACTTATTCACTTTATTGAGAGCTTACATACCCAAATCACATTAGGTACGTAAAAAAACCCACACCTGTATGGAGACACTTCAGTTTCTTAAATGAGAACAGAATTCTCTCTATCATTTTAAAGCTGAATGTATTTGGTCTGGCTGAGATGGAGTTAAACTTCCCTGTAGCAGACCTTGTAGTGCTGTGCTTTGCATTGGTAGCTGGAAAGGCTTTGGTAACACCCCAGTGCTTCAGCTACTGCTGTGCAGTACTGGCAAAGCATCATCCCTGTCTCTACAATATTCCCCATTGTCCCACACTGGCAGTGGAGAAGACCTTGGGCGGGGACAGAGCTGCCACAGCTGACTCAAACTGACCAAAGGGATATTCTGGACCACATGGTATCTGCTCAAAAATCAGAGCTAAGAATTAGGACGAAAATGGGGAGGAGACCTTTTCCACGTTACTTTCTTCCCTCCCTGTCCTGCTGAGGGCAGGAGTGATAGAACAGCTTGGTGCATACCTGACATCCAGCCAAGGTCATCCCACCGAGCGAGTCCCATCTATGTGTGTACGTTAGGGAATGTGAATATCTCCCACTGATTTTAGATCTCTCATATTCAACATGTTCTATTTTACATAGAAGATTCTATATTCATAACACTAGGAACCCGAACATGATGGAATCACATTCCAAATAACTGGTCTCCAAAGCTGCTAATTTAATATTTCAAGGTTTGAGGACCAAGACAGACATTTAATTTTTTTTTTTCTTGCGGTAGAGAAAGAAAAAAAAAAAACCAATCTAAAAATTTCACTAATTGTCTCAGATCTAATTCCAATCAAAAGAATTATTAATGATATAAAAGCCAAAGGATTGTCAGTTATTTGTGTAATTTCCTGTCTTCACAACCAAAACATTTGGCAAAATTTCTTCTACCCTATAGTTTCATCTCTGATTTCCATTGTAGGTTATGTTCTTGTAGTGGTTTGACACTGGCCCAACGCCAGGCACCCACGAGAATCACTCGCTCACCCTCTCCTATTACAGCTGGACAAAAGGAGGGAAAAGAGGAAAAAGGGTTAATGGAGGCTTCATGGGTGAGATAAGGAGAGCGGGAGAAATATTTCTAGGGCAAAACAGGCTCAACCTTGATTACTAAGTGAAATTTATTACTAACAGAATCGGAGGAGGGTAATGAGAAATAAAACAAGCCCTTAAAACACCTTCCCCCCCACCAAGCCCTCCCTCCTTCCCACCAACAGCACAGGGAGGCAGGGCAGGGGGGTTTTGGTCAGTTCATCACCAAGATTCTCCTCCGTTGCTCCAGGAGAAGAGTCCTTCCCTGTGAGGCTGTGGGGTCCATCCCATGGGAGACA
The DNA here is from genome assembly GCA_013398115.1 of Falcunculus frontatus. Classification (NCBI taxonomy): domain Eukaryota; kingdom Metazoa; phylum Chordata; class Aves; order Passeriformes; genus Falcunculus; species Falcunculus frontatus. Next base: position 736,220 of record VZRV01005302.1, on the reverse strand, counting down.
GTTCTCCGTGAACTTCCCGGTGTGGGTCCACTCTCACGAGCAGCAGCCAAACCGCACCTGCTGCAGCGTGAGCCCCTCCCATGGGCACACAGTCCTCCCAAAAATGCTGAGCCGTGGGTCTCTCTTTCCACGGGGTGCAGCCTTCCAAGGACAGGCTGCTCCAGCCTGGAGCAATGGCCCTCTCTCTCTCCATCAGGTCTTCCACTGGATCACAGCCTCCTCCAGACATCCACCCGCTCCAGCATGGGCACTTCCCCCATGGTCTGCGGGTGGATCTCTGCATTCCCCATGGACCCATGGGCTGCAGGGGCACAGCTGCTTCACCATGGTCTTCACCACGGCCTGCAGGGGAATCTCGGCTCTGGTGCCTGGAGCACCTCCTCCCCTTCCTTCTCCACAGACCTTGGTGTCGCCATGCTGTTTTCCCTCACGTGTTCTCACCTCCTCCTCTTCTCTGACTAGAATCAAAAATCTTGTGACTTTGTTTTGATTTTCTTCTTAAATATGTCATCACAGGGACGTGACTACCTCTCTCATTGGCCCAGTTCTGGCCAGCAGCATGTCCATCTTGAGAGCCATCAGGGATTGGCTCTGCTGGACATGGTGGAAGCTTCCAGCAGCTTCCTCACAGGAGCCCTCTTCGTGGCCCCCCTGCTACCCAAAACCAGGCCGTGCCAAACCAATACAGTTCTCTATGACAGACTTCAGAAAATAACACCCATTGACAGCTACAATTTCTGTGTAAATGTCTGCCACCTTAGCATCCAATTGTCATTGAAATTAGGTTCATAGAAAGGATTTGTGCCACATATAACCATTCCGTGAAAGCTGTTCCCCTTAGTTGGCTCTGTCTGCAGTGAGAATGGTACACTATTGCGAATGACAGAGCGGAAAATTGGGCGTTATACCTTCATGCATCTTCTCCCTAGCCAGACTTATCAGAACTTGATGTCATGTTTTAATACAACATTTATATACTTAGTTAATTTCAAATCACAGCAGATTGGTTGAGACCTTAGAGTTTATTCAAAGTATCTGTCTGCTTCTTTGATTTCTTTCTCCCCAAAGCAAACCTCAGACAAGTTTGATTGACAGGCCTGAAAAATGTTCCTATTGTCATTATCTGGATTTTCTTCAGCATCAGAAACAAAAATTAAAATAACAAGAATGTTGGCTTTTTTGGTGAAACCCAAGATGGAAACCTTGAGCATCCCTATAGGCTAAAACACTGTGGCCAGGAATACAGGTCAGAGGACTACAGAGAAAGAAGGTAAAAGACAGCTTTAACTCTGTATGACTAGTATCTTAACTGGAAAAATAAGGTTGTTTTTCCTTCCTATATTTTGATTTTACTAATTCTTTTACTTTTTGTGAGACGTTAACATTGTAATGTAAAATTCCTAAACACTCCTGGAAGCAAAGGCTGGTAGCTAGCCTCCTGTTACAGTATAAAAGAACATCTAAATCACTGTAATGCAGCATTATGCTCCTTCTGACTCACTCTAATTATAGAAGAGCAAGACAATTTTCTCTTTTAGTATAGTGGAAATTTACAGTAATGCAAACAAGAATTTTTTTACTAAAATTGTTACAGAATATTAGTTGATGTTGACTATATTTTATGAAGGGTAAATTATCATAATTACTCTTGAAATGTGATTTTATTTATATATAATGCACTGAGACAATTTCCTAAATTTTGGAGCATTTATTTGTAAATAAAGGTAAATGCCATTTAATTTCATATGAAAACGTCTAGTCAAATCCAGCTCTTAGAAACCACCTACACTTTTATTGTGTGTTATTTACATCTGTTAAAAAACTATGTTAGTAGTGCTTTCTAATTTGCATCTTAATAAATGTACTAGGGTTAGACAGTATCATATTTAAAATCAGATGATTTGAGAAGAATTTATTGCAGAAGAAAATCTACTAGATGTAAGTAAAAAACAGGCTTCGAGAGAACAATATTTACGATTTTTCAGAGCTGTCTATTTATCCCCAAAAATGCCTCAAAGATCATACATAATGAAATTTTATCTCTATAGAGATGCACACACACATATTGTCTGTGCATGTATTACGATCCATCAAATTTTTGCACTGCTTCTTTGCTAGCAAACATCTGTTCCAGATATCATGGACCTACATAAGACAAACTGTTTATGTGCTGAGATTGTCAAGTTTTCAGCTAAACATTATCTTTCAGCCTTATAAAACATCACCAGTAATTAACCTGTAGCAACACAGCTTAAGTACCATCACGTTTTTGGTCTCTTGAGACAGTTGCAACTGTCTTTTGAGTGCGATTTTACTTTTTGTTTTTACTCATTTCAGTTTGTAACTCTTAGTCTACCAGTATCTTCTTTTGTCAAGCCAGTTTAAAATTTTCTCTCTTTTCCTTTCTGAAAAGCAAAGCATACTAGCTGTGGTAGATCTATTGAAATTTGGCACCTAAGGCATATTGTTAAAAAGAAGATCTGCTTGATTATTCACCTGTGTCAAATCTTCCTTTTCCATTTTTGGCTATTCAGAACTGACAGCTGCAGGAGCATGATTCTAAACTGATTTCGCCTTTCCAACATACATAGCAGTGTAACCTGTTTCATTCCACTCATCTGATGGGATATCTTATGGGACTCTACAAATTGTTAAAGAACTGGGACAAACTTATGCTAAGATCTGTCCGTGTTATTGCAGAGCTTAACAAAGAAACAGTTGCTGACTTACTTACAAGTTACCTTATATATGAAAGTTACTCTCAGTCAGGCTGTGCATGAAGTGTCATCATAAATGACAGAGGAAAGGGTTCACTATCAAAATACTTTTGAAAGGGAACAGTAAGAAATAAGACAAAATTGTCTTTCCTCACGTACAAATTACTTGCTTGCATTTGCAGTGCTGCTTATTTCCCGTGACATATATACTATACCCTTACTTTATTTCTTTTTGTTTTCATACTCAATCCCTGTTAAACATCAAGAGAAGTATAATCATTTCAGAATGGTTTTCTTCTCCTACAAGCACTGAAAACTGAGATTCCACTAGAGTACACATACTCTTGATGACATCAAATACAGATGGATAAAGAAAAAAATCAAATCAGTAGGAGTTTAAAAATGAGACTTCAGTAACAAATTTCAGTAAAAAAATATAATTTAACATTATGACTTCTGACATCAGATGTGATGATATTGATATTGAACATTTTGAAAATGAGATATGATCATTCAATATATATCTTAGTGGTGAGGAAAGTAATGTTCAGCATCGTGATGAAAACTAATACAGTAAGAATATGTTCCAGTAAGGAAGAATCTTCAGAATACTTATTTTATTATAAGTCTTTCTGGAAAGTTTTCATTCTGCTGCTGATAGTAAAGAAATCAGTAAACTAAACATTTCATAGATATTTGGGGTAAAATTAAGGAGAAAGTTTTTATAAGATCTCAATAAAGTAATCATTACAAATGGGATTGCAGTGAAGAAATAATTTAGTGTTTTGCTGAGTGATATCTGCTGTTGAGCCTACGGCAGATTTAAGCCATGGGAGAGCTTGACATATGTGACAGCATGCTATTTAGAAGTGCTGCCTGAATTTTATCCTTGGGGAAGGCTTCGTTTGGCTCTAGTGGTGTAAGGAAATGCTGAGAAATGCAGGTTACAAATTGAGCAATCCCCAGCTGTGTTATATACATTTGTGTCTGAGCCTATTACAACTCTTCCATTTATGTATGATGAAGCTGTGTCTGCTGTCATTCTGCTGAAGTTGTTAAATATTCTCAACATTGTGCAGTGATATGGCTAATTGAGAAGAACACCATTAAATGCATTTTATTTTCATTTCAGTAGATCACAGTGACAATTACAGTGGAGTTAGAGCTCATGCCTCTGGCACATAATCACAATTTCTCTAACTTCCAAGCTTGCTGTCATTTGATATGCTCGATTCTGTATCACCATGATCTTAGACATTGCCCATAGGAACTAAAATTATGAGAAAACTCTAGACACCCCCTCCTATCACCATGAATCTTGACAATGAGATGGCTGTAATGTGAAAATTTCATAAGACGTTTAAAGCACTATAAACAACAACATTCAGCTCTTAATCTGTTTTAAATACAGATACTGTTATACAGTGACAAGAATTGTCTAAAGGCATTGGCTTTGTCAAGAGTTGTGGGAGGGAGAAAAAATATTTAAAACTACTCCTCTGAAAAAAATATAAGCACATTTAATTCATGGATGAGGAACTTCCCCTCCTATAAAGGGTAAAATAAAATAAAGAAGGCTAAAGATTTTTCCTTCCTCTTACGTGGCAAAACCTGGGAATATAGCATATGTTTCTCTGTTCCTATCCCTGTATCATAGTCATTCGTATTTGGTGATGTGGGATACTGTGCACACAGTCTGTGGATTCAAAATGACTGTGATAGCCTTTCAGCAATACTACTGTCCAATAGCTCAGATATCTAACGAAAAAGTCGCTAAAATCCCACCTTTTACTTTCAGTTATTTGGAGGTGAAACAGCTATCTGACATCCCTAATGCTGTGAAAAGTGAGGCTTCAGACCGTCTTCTGTGTTTTGCCACCAGTAAGATATTCACTGAAGGCATGTTTGTGTGTCTGGGTGAAAATTAGATTAATTTCCATTCTGGTGTTAAGACTGCAATTAAGTTTATTTCATAGTATAGGAATAGCCTGAGTGTTAGGTCCTCATGGTGAGCAGCCATATCTGAACTGCCCAAAGAAAAAGGAAGATACAGCTAGAGAAACAAAAAAGTCCCAGTGAAAGGAAAAGACAGAAGTAAGAATTAGAAAAGGAACAAAGTTATTGAAAACTGAAGCAGCTTGAGACTTAGAAAACCCAAAAAAGCAGAACAGTTGAAAGTTCTTATATAACATGGTGTTTCAGGTTTCAAGTGTCAAGAAGCTACTAAATGTTTTTTGACAAAGGAAAGTACTCATACCTCCATCACCTATTTACTTGGTTGAAACCTTTGCTGGTCTGAGCAGTAAGCAGTGCAACACGTCCTCTGAGCGACAGTGGGACCAGGAAGGAAATGAGTGTGCTTTTATGTCAGTGCAGTATTTACAGCACTGTTTGCCTTCAAAGTTTTAATTACCATTTCACTGTGTTCACAAAGTCCTTTTCAAAAAAGACCCCAATAGGAGCTAGGGAGACCAACAGATAGCCCATATCTGAATGCTGACTAGTCCAGAATTAGGGAAAGTTAGTAGTATCTATTTTCTTTCGTTCTTAAAGTGAAAATATTAGCAGCATGCAAGTGGTTTTGCATGTATTAACTCAACAGTTATGTTTTAATTCAGGGTCACAGCTGAGAAAACAAGCATGGTATGTTATACGCATTACATAGGTTATGCATTAACCACCTAATCATGAAATAAGAATCAAACATAAGTATTCTGATTTGTCAAATATAAAGAATCTCTGCATTGTCACTAGGGTCGATCAGTTGTGGAGTTCTTAATGAATACTTCTGCTGCAGAATTTAAACTTTCCACATCTAGCTCAGTAAACATATTTTACATAATACATAAAATTTCTGTCACCTCATAATTATATTTTTCTGCCGTTTTTAAAACCAAGAATCTGGGAACTCTTCTTTAAAATTTATTTTGCATAGAAATGGATCTCACTCTCTCTCTCTCCCTCTCTCTCTCTCTATGTATATATATATAAAACAGAAGCTTCAGTTAAAAAATTTTCATTTAATTAAAGAGGAAATTCCAAATGACAAAATAAAACTTTTTTTTTCATTTACAAAAATAAACATTTTAGTGGACCTTTTTAAATGAAACGTTTGTTTCCACTTCTACATAGGCCTAATCTCCAATATTTTTTACAATTTTCATCTTATTGATAGAGCACTCTAGATTGCTCAGATTTTAAAAATTATTATAGAGTGAAATACTTTTTATTAAAAAAAATAAAAATACATTGTCAAAAATTCAGTTGGTGTTTATTTTTAAAAAGTATTTTGTTCTGATTAGCAGCAACACTTCTTCCATGTTTATTGTACCAAATGTCAAAATATTGTGTATCAAATATTACCTGATATGTAACTGATTATTAGTCAAAATATTCAAGGAGCAAAAAATGAAAAGTTAGTAGATTAAAATCAGCAAAGTTGAAGAAGGCGTTTGGAATAACAAGTAACTTAAAACTGCAGACTCTGTGTAATACAAGAAAATACAATTGTTTAGAAACCACTAGACATTATATTGTCTGTATGTGTCAAGGGCTTGGTGGTGTCAGTGAGGGGGTGAGTCTGCAAGGGCAACATCTGTGCTGGGCTCAGCCTGTTCGAGTCAGCTCCAACAGATACACTGCAGGTCATGGCTGAGCCCCACAGTCAGGATGCTGGCACCTTTTTTGGAAATGTATTCAAGAAAAAGCAAAATGCTGTCTGGTAAAGTGAGGAAAAAGACTGTGACAAACAAGCCTGCAGACACCAAGATCAGTGAAGAAGAAGGGGAAGGAGGCACTCCAGGTACCTGAGCAGGGACTCCCCTGCAGCTCCTGGAAGACAGCCACGGAGGGCTTGGTATTTTCGTGCAGCCTGTGGAGAGGGCCGCACCAAAGCAGGTATTCACACTGCAGCCTGCGGAGGACTCCCTGTAGGAACAGGTGGATATTCCTGAGGGAAGTGCAGCCTATGGAGAGGATGAGGGCAATATGCATGAATGTGTAAAGATGGTTCCATGCTACTGAGGTTGATGGGGAATAGGAACTGTTTTCAGTGGCTAAAGGGAAGTGTTACCCGGTAATGAATTTTCCCTACTGAGTTTTTATTTGCACTGAAATACCTGCGTGTTGTGTTTCAGCAAGTTAGCACTGGTAGCCAATTAGGATATATTTATATGGTTACCTGCAAATCAGTAAGTCCATGACAGCAGAATATGGATCCTGAACAATTACTACTTTAGGCAGATAACCTACATAGTGCAACATAACAGTGTATCTGCTCTGCACAACATCTCTGTGCCTTGACAGTTGTGACACATTACTGCCACACATCTTTTTCACCGGGTGATAATTCTGACGTCTGTGTTACAAAAGATGTTCAGCAAAAGGAAAGAAAAAGAATAAGGCAGAGAATTTTCAGTCAGCTAAAGCTACTAGAACAACAGGCACTGTTTTAACTGCTGCCTGTGAAACCAAGCAAGACCAAACAATATGGAAGGCTGTAGTGAAATGTGACAGTCTGGGGTTGTGCTGTGAGAAGTGCAAGTTTCCAATGTTCAGCAGACTATAAACAATATCTGTTGAGAAGGCAAAATCCTTACATACAATCTTTTACAGGTTTTAAAATTTTTTTAAATTATTTTTTTCCCTCACTTTTCATAAAACGGCAGCCCTAAATATGTTCTCTCTGCTCTGGAAACAAACTGTGAGTCTCATCTCAGAAAGGCCTACATAAGCCTTTGCTCCTGCTACTCCATCTCTTTCAGTATTTTCTACTACATTACCAAGAATTCTACATGGAAAAGCTGTTGCACTGAGAGTCTGAATTCAAATTAATAAAACCAGCTGTCGTAAACATAACCAACCAGAGGAACAGAAAAAACCTCCTCAAACAAGAGAAAGATATTCTTATATTCTTGTACTAAGGAAAAAAAATGATGTTCCCATTAGATCACCATAGAGCAGTCTCCCATAAAACATATTCTTATTATCCATTATTTCACTACATTTATAAATTAGCGTAGTTTTAAATTAAAGATTGCCGGGAATGAGTACATGGACTATGAGGCAGTTGCTTTTCTTTAAGTTGTCTTACAGTCCTCAAATGGACTTTGGTTAATGTAAAAACCAGAAAAATATTTAGGCAGCTTATTCCTGGTACATTTTATCCTCGAACCAAAGGGATGAGGAAATTTTGGATAACTGAAATGATGATTTAGAATAGAAGTTGTTACATAAACACAAATGATAGTGCTGCTATTACTGTACCAGTAATAAAGGCAACCTGAAACCAAGGTATGGAACTTTGAGTGTCATTTCATTAGATTCATATGAGGCATTTTTAAGCTCGTGGTGAGCTCACAGTCCGTAAAAATAATACTGTGCAGTGAAGTAGGTGATGTAGAAGAAAAAAATCACAGATGCAAATGTTAAATTTTTAGTAATATAAAATTTCTTTAAATTAACAGATCCGCAAATTAGTTTTCTAGGAAGTAAAACTTTCAAACTTTAAAGAGAACATACTTTCATAGTATTCTCTAGAAAATACATGAAATTTTAGTGCACCATTTAAATTACTTTTTTTCCTGTTGCTTCCTAAGCATCTTGAAAAGTTTCCAGCATGAAATTAGATCATGTGAAGTCTGCTAACAAATTCTCATTTTTATATGCTGTGATTAAAAAGAATTGGAGATTAATAATGCATATACTTGGCAATTCTATCTATGAACAGCTTAAACTTTATTTGTCTCAGTCTTCTTGTGTGCAAAATGGCAGCACAGGTTTAGGCCCTGAAAGTTGAAAGGAAAGAAAACTGTCACAGGGGAGTGTGTAGGAGGTAGTGGGTTGTGGTGTAATTTGTCCTTTTGTTGGTGGTGTTTCAGAATTGAAAGGGGTTTGTTTTCTGTTTGTTCTTTTCTTTTTTTTTTTTTTTTTTTAAGACTGAAGGATTAAAGTCTAGTAACGCAAATTTGTCCAATGGCACATGCATAAAATTCCTGATGGCTGAGCTACCAGAGGGAGTCATTGTTCTCGATTTTTTTTCTCATCAGTACCTCACTTACCTAAATAATTTCCTTGTCATCTGTTGAGTGTTAACAGTGGAATGTTAGCAAGCAAAAACCTTGTATCTGTTCTCCCTGGGCTCAATTAACTCTATCAAGTTAACAGAGCAAGGAACAGCACTTTACACTGTTTGGACTGTCTGAAATTGACTGTGCTCTAGGGTCACAAGTCATCTCCTGTTCAATTCTTGTTCTATAAAGAAGTCTTTTCAACTTTTCATACAGCTGCTTATGCATTGCTGTCAAGTGTTCATTTTGTGATAGGGACCAGAAATCAAATGAAGAGAAGCCAGGTCTCTCATATTCTTCTTTATCTGGTTCTTGCACACATGCTAGTAGGCTATGATTAAAAGAGAATCTCCAGGTTCCCTCCCATAATAGCATTCACAGTTGGATGAAATACTAGCAGGAGACTTACATGTATGGTCAAATTTATGCATAAAATTATCCTATTACTTTTTTTTATTTGCTGCTATGTTATAAGAAACTGCAAACCTTTCTCAACTAATTCTGTTCATACCATTCGGTTTTATAAAAATCCGTCACTTCCCTCCTCAAATATATTCTCTCCAAGCTAAACATTTCTTGAAAAATTTCCACACATGAAAGTTGTTCCACAGTTTTGGATAATCATCCTTTTTTTCTACTAGCCCATATCCTGTCGTGTCTACAATTTAGGTGATTTTATCCCTCTCTTTTTTCCTTTTCTTTCCTTTTTTGTTTTGCAGGGTATAGCAAAACAGAAACCTGGATTTAGAATAACAGCTTTTTTTTCCTTTTGATCTCAGTTTCTTTCCTACTATTTAGCTGGTCCTCAAGTATTTTTCTGTGAAAAAGAAAAAAGACACAGTATTTTCATTTCTATTTGTGTGACTGTTATTTGAAAGAGCAGAGGACAAATAATTGTCAGCAAAAGAGACTTCTTAATCTGCAAAAGTTTCAAAGTTATTTTATATATTATGAGAAAAGTAGATCGTTCAGCTACAAAAATTTTGAAAATAGTTGATTAAAGAGCAGTCTTCTCCTTAAAGAGGTAATAGTGATTTTATTTTAAAAATATTATATTTGATAATGAAGTCTTTTTCGTTCTTAATTATAGACCAATAAATATAGAAATACATCATTATCAGGTACTATTGATATATTTCTTATCTATGTATAACAAATTATATCATAATTCCAATTTATAGAAAACATATCTGGAAAGAAAATGCATATTGATCCAGATATTCAGCACCCAGTGGGTGTCAAGACCCACAGGTATTTTGCCTTTCGTTTCTACAGGGACAGGATTTTCCCCATAAGTTTTTATTAATATGGCTATAGTTTGGCATGAGGGCATGGAATGGTTTTATACATACATATTTCTCTAGATTGGTTCTGTTCCTTAGATCACTTTATGCAGAGTGCTTAATAGTTTTCTGTGATGGTTTTCTTATCACATGTCCTGAATGAGCTGTACTTGTTTCATAGAAGTTAATGACATAAAATTAAAGTGGTGAGAAATTAGTTACAATTATTAATAATCCAGCATAGTAACTGGTAATACAATATTGATACAGATACAAGACATTTCAATGCTATTTGAGCCAGTATTTTTCAGTGAACAACCTAAATTCTTTATGCTTTTGGTGATTACCTAAAAAAGGGCAGAAGGAATATTAGAAGTGATAAAATACAGCTGTCTAGAATTCTAAGTCTCTTGAGGATTTTTGACCTTGAAAGGATTAAACAAAACCTGAAAAGGAAAAAAACTCTCATAAGACTGACAGTTGCTGGCATATTTCCATGTGTGCTTCATGTAGTAATACAGAAGTTTCAACATTAACTTAAATACCCACTGGATGAAATAAATACATGAATTAAAAATAATCATCTATTTCAGTGGTCTTTAACATGTTTTTGAACTCTTTGATTTATTTTATAAATATTTGGTATTCTCTGTACTCTTTGAAAAGAACAGTAGGACACTGGAGTTTGATTCAGGATACTAAGTTTCTATTTTTAGCTCATCTGCTCCAAGACTGACCTTGGGCAAGTCATCTCAAACCTCTTAAGATTAATTTTTTGCTTTTAACTCTTTAATCTCCTAGTCTTTTTAGATAATAAGCAATTGTTTCAGGGCAAAAACTGTACCTTATTGAAAGTAAAATATCTGGAGTTATAGGTATTCAGACTGTTTAGAATGTTTAGACTACTGTACAGCTAAGTATACAACTCTGTATTGCTTTCTCTAAATTTATTTCTTTACATGATATTTGGTGCTTTAGAATCACAATTTTTCTTTTGTGAGATAAGGACTTTTCATTAAACAATTAAAATGGCTAAAATTGTTTATCCATGAGAAAGGTACCAAATCTTTCTCTCATTTAATGTTTAGGTGTATTTCAGATTTTCAATATCAATTCAAAATGGAAAGGTGTCAAAATTTGGTTAATCCCCACTCAAATGCAACATGGGTGAGTAATCACTCTTTGTTCTTCAGATGACACTGTGACATAAGTATCACACTGCACATCCTAAGAAACTGACATAGTGGTGAACTAAGAAGAAACCTATCAGAAAATGTTTGGTATGTGCTACGATGCAGAGTTGAAAATCCTTGAGAGGCATTTGATCAGAAAGATCTCAAACATCCAAATAAAACACACAGGGAAAAATTCTGTTGCAACAGTGTGATCTTTATATAGATTGACTTACCACTTAAAAATCAAGAAGTAGAGGAGATTTCATAACAACTCCAAGTAGATGGGTTAGGATGAAGTGCTTAAGTTTTTTATTCAAGAATTGTAGACTTGCGCCTGGAAGCGTGGCCCATAAATAACCGTGGTAACAAATAATAGCAAATAACATCTGTGCTTACACTAACTCAGGAAAAAAAATTTACAAGGGCCATCAATCTTCATGCTTTAGGGCACGAGCTGATCACCAGCTGACATCCACAAGCAATCTCTCTCATGGTGTTTTATTACACAGTAAAGTAGATTACGAGCTTTTGTGACTTTGGAGAAGGAACAAACATTGAGCACAGGCACTGATAAAGTACAGGACTACAAAGACCATTGCTCCAGCCCAAGATTACAATACTTGTAAAAAAATGTTGCAACTTTCTTGAAAATTTAAGATTGATCAAATGTTAGGTTACACAGCGAAACTAATTAACTAATCACTCAGTGAGAAAAATATTTTTTAAATGAAAATTCAAGGCAAATATAAAAAAAAAAATTAGCAACACTTGAATTTAAATCATACAGGAGACATTCAGGCAACTAGGGTAATATCAGGTAATTAAGTAGATCATTAAAAGACATTATTCCTTTGACAACAATCCCAGAAAAGTAATAGTAGCATTTTTCCTTGAGAAGAGTTTAGGTATAGACTCTCAGACAAATTAGAAACTTCAATTCACATTAAAAAACAGAGAATGGGTGAGTTTTCTTTATGTGATAGAAATTGGAACTTTTTATCCTATCCACCACAAAATTTGGGGAAAATTAAGGAGAAAAAAAAAAAAAAAAGGTTATGTATTGGTTATTTATTTGGTTTTATGTTATTTGGTTTTTTAAGACTTGCTTTTATAGCTTAAAATTTCTTATAACTTCAATGTATTTTTTTACATAGGTAAAGAGCAATGTATTTACAGAGGTCAAGCTTTATTACTACTGATGGAAAGAGATAGGGCTTCCTAAAAGTTTCAGTAGAAAAAGGTAAAGACCTGCATAATGTTAGGTTGCTTTTCACAGCGGTATTTTGAATATGGTTACCTATTGTGATTTTCACAGAATTTAAAATTTTGAGTTTATTTTGAGAAGGAGAAAAAAAAATCAGTGTTATAGAACAGAAGTTAGAGATTACAAGAGACTGAATGTGAAGTCTCTGGCATCACCCTAATAGGCAACTGATGAAGCGAAAGTAAATATAAGCATGTAATGTGGTTAGAACAGCATGCAAAAAAAAAGACCCAACATAGTGATTAAAATATAAGATGATGTACTACATAAAATATACATTACAAATCTTTTCAGATGCCTAATGCCTTAAAATACCTAAAGGGGGACTACAAGAAAGCTGGGGAGGGAAATTTTACAAGGGCACATATTGATAGGACAAGGGGTAATGGCTTTAAACCGAAAGAGGTTAGATACTACAAAGAAGTTCTTTACTGTGAGGGTGGTGAAACACTGGCAGAGGTTCCCCAGATAACTTGTAGATGTTCCATCCCTGGAAGTATTCAAGGCTGGGTTGGATCTAGATGTTGTTTAAGGTCTATTCCAAATCAAAGCATTCTATGATTCCATGAATTTAATTGTGAATAATTTGGATTTAAAGCCCTTTAATCTCTTGGGTATCTCTGCTATATGTCATAGATAAAATTTGTACTGTAACTCTCGTGTGGTTAATTTTATTTATACTGATGCAAGATTCACATAGTTAAGAACTGAATGAGACCTTTTTATATACAGATAAGAGGAGCAGGGGCAAACTTTTCTAACAAAAATGTAGGTTGGCATAGGAAATGTTCCAAAAGTCTGGCATTCTAAGTGAAACCTTGAATGTCATAAAAAAGAAGCTGTAAATTATTTTACAAGACAACTGATTAATGGCATCAGGCACTCTTAAAACCCTAGACTTAGATTTCTTTTTTCATCTCTGAAAAATAGATCAGATAAAGTAGGTGACCAGCTTATTTTAGCTGCTTGTATTTCTCTCTCCATTCAGTTCAACACTCATGGGTTCAGAGGAAGAGAATAAACAGAAAAACTTAATTATATGCCCCAGTGAGAATGAAACAACTATAGAAGTCTGGGAAGGATTCTCTGTTCTTCTTTTTTATTTTTACTTTTTATCATTAGGATAAAGAACATTGTGACTATTGGGAAAATACTTAATAAAGAAAACTTTTTTGCTGTTGTTATGAACTGGTAAACTATGTATGCTCATGAATGCATCTGGGCACTGGGGCCAGGTGGCAACAAGCAGTGAGACTCAGTCACAGCAAGCAAGTCTTCAGAGCTGGGTGTCTTTATGCAGAATTCCTCTTGGAATGGTTCCTAGAAAATTCTACTGCCTGAGGAGTGTCCAGACTCCTGTGTGAGACTGCTGGCTGGCACATGCAAAATCACCCTGGGGAATTTTCTAGCACTTTGCTAGTATAAAATATTGCGCTCTGACGCTTGCTGGTGTTCCCAAATACTGTTTAATTTACCTTTAAAGACACAGCTTCTAGGAAGAAATCCTCCCATAGATGTCTTCTATATTAGGAGCTCCATATTCACATTCTCTCTTGCTCATTCAATTTCACCCATTTTTGGTCCCATTAGCTTTTAAGTCTTGTTGCTGCATAGTAAGCCAGAGTTAATGGGAAGAATGAAAGAGAACTTCCTGTAAATTTTTATGTGTCTTGTTACTCAACTTCCAGTGAGCGAGGCACTGGAATAGCTTGTCCGGGAAAGTTACGGATGCCCCTTCCCTGGAGGTTTTCAAGGCCATGTTGGATGGACTTCTGAGCAACTCGGTCTACTTGATGATGTTCCTGCCCGAGGCAGGGGGTCTTCAAGGTCCCCTTCCCACCCAAACTATTCTGTGATTCTGTGAACTTTTTTTTTCTTGGCAAGACAAAGTTCCCTCAGGATAAGATAGATCTAAACTACACACTTTCTTCATCTAGGATGAATGCAATAAACAAGTTTATGGAAGAAGAAGTTCCTTTTGCTTTACAACCATCATCACAGGGAAATCAGGCATTCTGAGTCCTTAAGTGCAAAGAAGGGATTCACCACATGCCTCTGAATCAGCCACCTGTTAATAAAGCTATTTATTTAATGTTATCTCTTGGGTAGCTACTGGCCATTTCCAAGCTGCTCACATTTATCACCCGAGGTCATTGGTTTATTCTATGCCAGCTCCCCCTGCAGTCAAAGGGAAAAGGATTTATCTCATTTAGCTGGTTTGAAAAATCCTGTGGAGACCTATGCTTCTCTCCTTTGGCTGTAGCCAGTGCTCTTTACTTAGGATGTTCGGATCCTCTAGATATTACATAAAGGATAAGTTACATGTTTAAAGCACAGATACTGAAGCTTATCTTCCACTTTATCTCCTGGAAACAGAGAGAATTCCACTGAGAAAGGAGACACATTTAATGGTGTACTGTGAACATTAAAGGTTCATCCTGCTTCAGAAATGTCACTGTATTTTTCTTCTGCCCTAAAAAAAAGAAGCGTTTTAGGCTGCTTTATTTGTTTCACAGATACTGATTTTCAAGCAGATGAACCAGCTGAATAGGCAATGTCCTCTGAAGCCTTTCGTTCTTTATCTTTGCATAAAACATATTTGTATATGCAATATAATACTAATTCCAATACTGCTTTTTACTAATTAGAATATTATTGTTAGCTTCCAAGAAAGTGAGGAGGAAGGGGAGAGCTTTTCCTAAATGTACACTGGTAGAAATAGTGGTTCTTTTTCAGAACCCAACTGTCACCAAGCCAATTTTTATTAAAAAGATCTGTAGGAGGTTTTACTAGCCTCTAAACAATGTGTGTTAACAACTTTGTTAAAAAAAGAAAAGTAGCCATTATGTGATGCACGAAGTTAGAAGAAAATCATCATGCCCAAATAACCAAGAAATAACCCCTTTCTAATAAGTCACTCTAAAGGGTGCCATTTACTATTAAAAGCAGCAAAATACAGAATAGTCAAACAAAACATATTCCCAAGTGAGAAATATTTCATGCTTGAGAATGCAGCAATTGCAGCCTAAGAGATTTAAAGCATTGCAAACCAGATTTATGTTCATGCTTAGAAGCAAATGCTTTCAGAATGGCAATGATTACTGATGCAAATGATTTTCATACTGAGTATTGCAGTCTGAGACATGCAATTCTGGTAGTCGGGCTGCCTTTCTAATCTTCTCTGGAAAAATACTGGCAGAACACAGCGTAATAGCCATACTCTTGGGGGGTTTTTTTAATGCAAAAAATGGTCCAATATTTCAATTCTTCTTAAATTATTATTTATTCAAAGTTTTATTTCAATGCAAAAGACTAGGATCATGGCTAAATCAATTCTTATGGACATTGCTGAGATCCAAAGATTTCAAATATTTAAATGGGTGGTTTACTTTAGCAGTGGGTTAGAAATTAAATCTTCGTATACTAGTAAAATGAATTATGCTGTTCAAAACCAGATCTACTTAAAAAAACCTCTTCCATTTCTGTATGTAGCGTCAATAACACAGCTTGGTCATATTTATACTTCAGTATACATGCAGAAATACCAATAGCTTTTTCTATCTGCTAATAAATATAGCTGTAGAGCAACTGCCTTTCAATTCTCGATGCTGCCATACCCAGGTGCTCTGAGGCAGCCCTGCCTTTAGTTGTCTGCTTCCTTTTGAAAAGGAAGTGCTCAGATATAAAAAAAAAAAATAAGCATTTATATACAATAAAAATTTACACATATTTTAAAATGTGGTGTTTTATACATAGAACATCTACTTTTAGTATATATGCTTCTAAATGGGCATATAGGTGAACATCTTATATGTATAAATACAGATCTATAAAGATTTAGAAATGGAGTACAAATAGCCATAAAAACGTAGGTATAAAGTAGATGAAACATTATGTAATAGGATCTAACGGAATAAGTAATTAAAGTTTAATTTTGAATAGACACTAATTAAACAACAGTGAAAAGCAGAGTCAGGCTCCTCCACCTTACCAGGTTGCAGAGAAAGCCCTGAAATGTCTGCAGTGGGGAGTGGATGCTTCAAGAGGAGGGGCACCAAAAGTCTGGGAGGTGTGTGGGTAAGCGAGTACATTCCCAAGGGTTATAGCCCCCCTGTAGGAAGCCTACAAGGAAACCCTGGTGTAAATCCCATCTTGCGTAAAGAATAATCTTGTCCTCTGAGCTAGAGCTGGAGGCCTCTGCATCAAGCCCAACAGAATGATCATGCAGTATAACTGGGGCAGACTTTTGTTTGCATGGCAACACACAAGTAACACTTAAAAAAATGGAAAACTAGAACAAAATGCCAGCTTCAGAAATTGTGTGCGTGGTGACAATAATGGAAAACCCAAATAGGATCCCAAAAAACACTGCATCAACCAGAAGAATGAGTCAAGGGGCTCATAAACCATAAACTGGATTTTAAGGCATGTGTGACACAGAGAAGATAGGTAGTACTGGAGGGACTTAATTTCCCCATGGTTGAGGGGGATTTTACAACTCCCTGAAGGATCACAGTGGAGAGCAGGCTGGTGCTATAGGTGTTTCCTTGGCCTTAGGCTGATGCTACAAATAAGAGTCAGCTGTCATTTCAGACTGTCCTGTCTACTGCAATAGCAGCAAGAGCCAGGCTTTGGGACACAGACTGCAGTCCCTTTCTTTTGAGGACCACAGCTACTGTAGAAACCATAAATAGATAAGAAAAAGCAATGGGTGTGCAGCAGAGCTGAAAGACCATGATTAATGCCTGGTAGAGAGGAGCAGCTGGCAGTATGCTGGTACTAAAAGGGCTACCTGTATATCAGTAGTACCCATACCATTGTCCTGTAGCAACTGAGAAGTGGAACCTTGGTTGGGGTTTGGTTGGCATGTTTTTATAGGACTTTTTTTATAGGACTTCAAAAAGAAAACACTTAACAGACTTAGTAGGACTATGTAATAGTAGTTCATGGAATGACAGAATCATAGAATGACTTGAGTTGGAAGGGGTTTTAAGGATCATCTAGTTCCAGTCCCCTGAAATAGCTTGGGATTCTTTACCTTAAGGCAGAAAAGTGATGAACATGAGATATGACAAAAGTCTGTAAGGTCATGAATAGCAGAGTTGTTTTCCCAAACAAATAAATGTGAAACATCAAATAAAGATGCCAGTTTCAAAACAAACGGAGACAACTCTTTATGAGATCTTTAAACATGTAGATCTCCATGGCACAGGTTATTAAGTATTTTAAAAGCACTAAGGCTCAGAAGAACACTAGAAAGTGCTACAGAAGATAAATACTTCAAAATCTTTTAACGATGAAGTTATGTCTTTGAACTTAAAAAGTATCAAACTGACATAGTCATGTAGGCTGAGAAGATATGCTGGAAAACTGACACTGCATTACTACCAAAAAATCAGTAAAAACTCCTTATCACCAATGCAGCATTAAGAAGAAGTCATTCTTTATTTGACTGGATGCATGAGGGGATATCTCCTCCGAAATATCATGTGTGTTGAGCACTGAAAAATTTTCTGTTTATATACCATATTTTATGGTGGCCGTAGAAGTCACAGCACCACAAGACCCTGGAGACCCCTGGTGGGCCAGATCGGAGATTTAGTCCATTTGCCTGACTCTCCCCGACCTGTTGTAACATATTGGTCTGGCCCGTTGGCCTCCCGCCCAGTTTTATGTCAATCTCCTCATTAATATGTATGGTCTGCATTTAATATGTACAAGATCTGGAAAGTTCTTCACTCCTCGGTACCCCATTGGTTCCCCCTGCTTGTTTCCCTCCCCTCTCCTCACCCCATTGGTTCATCCCAATGAACCAATGGGGTGAGGAGAGGGGAGGGAAATCATCTCCGCCCCTTTGCCCTCTCCTGATTGGCTCCTTGTTCCCCTATAAAACCCCTGCACCCTGCAGTGTAGCGCTGTTTTGTCTCTGGAGCTCTCAGTGGATAAACCTTCCTGAAACCTATACGGAAGACCCCTCCTTGCCTCTTTACCTGCGATCATTGCCTTTTTAGCCTGTTTATGTTCCGGTGCCCACGACTGCACCGGCTGCCGTGGGCGTTTGCATGGCGACTCCAGCAGCTCCTCCTGAGCACCCTCAACAAGGAGTTGGCCTCCCAGAGAGCAACCGACTGCTGTGGACCCTCGGGGAAGGCAAAGCATCAGTTCCTCCAGTTGACACAGCAGGCTGTGTCAGCATTTTATATACATGTTCATTGATTTCCCGTAATAAACACATATACGATAATAATTTCCCTGAAATAATTTATATACATTCCCTCTCCTTTGTGCATGCATTCTGCTGTCCTGGGGGGTCTCTTTTGTGGTCCCTGGTTGTCAGTGACCCCCAAGGTCATACTTAACCACGAGGTGAACTGGTGAAAAGTTTGCGTAACTGGGCTGGTTCTCTCTAGTTCTTCTTGATCAGTAAGTTTAATTTCCGGCTGGTGTTAAACCACTACAAAATCAAACAAACAAACAAAACCCCCAAAAAACAAAAAACCCACTCTAACTTTAATCAGGCAATAAGGATGATTTTATTTTCAGCTGCAAAGCTTATTATGAAAGAACTCAAGTTAATGAAAAGTTAGCAGCTTTTTATCCTCTCCTTCCTTCCAACTAGACATTTTGCAACCTCTGTACAACCTTCTTAAATTTAGATTTTTCTCTCCACTGCCTCTGAGCCTGTCACACAACTCCATGATCCTCTTGCCAATGTCTTAGTCTCAACATAACTGTAAATTTCTGGGGATATCTCATAATCCTATGCTATATCCAATATTTTCCAATTTCCTGGAAAAACCAACAGTTCTCATAGAAAGTTCAATACACGCTGCTTGAAAAAAACATTCCGTAAGATCCAATCACTTCAACTGTTAATAAAATGTTGGAAAAAAATCACCTTTTACACCTCCAAGTGATGAAAACAACTGAAGTACAAAATAGTAATTAAAGCAAACATTTTAAAGTGTTCTTTTTTTTTTTTTTTTTTTTTTCTCCCAAACACTGACATTTTCTACAGAATAATACTGTGGAATTTTTTTTGTCTCCACTCATAAGTACCAGTCCTTACTCAAAAAATCTTACATGAAATGTAGTACGTGGATAAATGAAAGAAGGGAAGAAACTCTACAAAGAAAATTATCAGTCGAATTAAACAACACTGCCTTTTAGAAAAAAACAACACTGAATTTAGAAAATTTCAATTAATTTTTGCTATCATAAACTAGATGTATTGAAAGTCTGGAGTTATCTAATAATACCCCAATGAAAAAGAATAAAACAAAACAAAACAAAACAAAAGTCTTTCTCTTCCTATCTGTATAATGTGCAAAAGGGAAAATTATTTCATGACATGATGGAATATGATACTGATAAGGCATTACAATAATAGAAAGCTGTTTTAGCTGTTTTGTAAAATGGTTTAAACTTCAAAGACTTTAGTAAAAATGGGAAGACCTACATTTTGTAAGTCTCGTAGCTTTTGCAGCAAGGAAAAGAAAACATTAGCACTTACACAGTAATGATGAGGCTGGTAAGGGAATACTGTGATTTCAGAGACACTTTGAATAGATCTTTTTTGAGTGAGGTTTGTTTGTAACTTAAAGAACAGATACATCCAAAAAAGGTTATTATTAGATGTTCAGGTCATGTTTAAAAGAGCTGTAACTGATTCACATTAAATGATCATTGTCTCAAAAGATACTGAAAATACAGAGTCAGTTCCTTACGATTGAGGCAAAATTTGTTACTTTAAAGTAAAATAAACATAGAAAAGGAAATAGAGTGCCAGTATTCAGTAAATTGAAGACTGTCTGTATTAGGTAGCTAGTTTGAGAGGGAAGGAGGTAGGTAGAATCCAAATAATGTGTTAAGTTGAGCCATAAGTAAAGTACCACAGTTACATTTTAGAATCAAATTAAGTTGAAGAATAAAAAGAAACCAAGACAAATAGAATTTATTATTCTGTTTTGTCCCAGCCACACCTTTTGTAGGAGAAAGACAGAAGAATTACTTTCTGATAATTTTCTTTCAACAAAAATTATTCACCCTCCAACTGCCTTCTTATGATGGTCTTCATCCACAATGCAAGGAGTCTTTGATGCTAAAATACAATGCAACTAAAACTCCCTTTAAGGGACCTCAGACTCTCCCAAAAGGGTAAATTCCCAGCTTCAGGTTGCTGATGAAGTCCATACAAATATTCTGAGCACTAAGTGGAAGACACAAAATGAGCTTCAGAACTGTATGGACCTCATTTATCCATAATGTTTCACTGTTTGGTCATCTTGTGGATGTGTTCTAGTCTCCTCAAAGCTTTTGCAAAAAATGATGGAGCAGGACACCCCAGAACTAGCTGTGTCAGGTGATCTCATGAGGAGGGATCATTTTCTGCCCTTCTCTACTTTGAAAGCATAAACACAGAGAGGGGAGTAATTTCCATGCCATGGAAATATGGATTTTCCTGGTGACCTTCCTTTGAATACCCACCCCCACATAGCCTTTCCATCCATGTCTTTGGTTTGCTGATTTAGTCTGGTTGCTAGCATCATCTCTACTTTATAAGACATGCATGATTTTGGTACAATTGTTCAGTGCAACCTTGAGCTGTATTTCTTCTTCATTTGTAATTTAATTTGCAAGCAGAAGCTCAGGAAGCTATAGGAAATAAGAGGTGAATGTGGCTGTGTTCAAGGCTCTTCTGAGGTAAGTTTACTTTGCATCTCTGCTTCATTGCATGAAGGAATTTTTACTTTCATCTTCCATTTTTTTCCCTGTGTTTGTGATAGTGGCATTTGATACTATTAGGCTTTCAGTTGTTGCAAAACAAATTTGCAGCTCAGTCTGAGTGAAAACAGCCAAAACTTGACACGCCCTCTTTAAAGCGAAACAGATTGCATTGGCTACAGTTTCATCTAACAGGTACACTGATGCCACTTTTGCTACAGCAGTTAATTTTGGATGCTGTGCTAATTTTATATTATATCTAAACTGTTCGGGTTCTGGCTGAATAGAGGAATTCCTAATTACAGAACTATTGATAGTAGTGCTGTTTGGACAGGAAAACTTAACTACATACATAGACACTGTTCAGCTCTCACAGTGAAATGTGCTATCACCTCCAGGGATGAACTCTCTGGAAAATGTTAATTACCCTCTCATGTATTTCACCCTGTAGGCATTCCTTGGTTGTTCTTCCCACTCAGAACATGGCAGGTGGAGACAAAGGTTCCTGTGGAGGGCATAATTCAAAGATCTGCAAAATAATATCCACCTTTTTTATTCCTGCAGAAGAAGCAGAACAATATCTGATTTTTACTTATTTTCCAGACATCATTTCAAAGGAATGTGGGAAATCACTTCCCAACTTTTCTCAGTTTCTTACATTAACATTCTTTCTCTTTCACATTCAGTCTCTTTTATTGGCAACTTTTAGCATGTGCCAAGATACTACAGAAATAAATTATGCAGTATTTGAGAGTACAAAACATTTATTGGCTACTATACACAGCATATTGCTAAGATTGACAGACTGCTACACTGATCAATAGTATCTTCATCGTGCGGGTGCATAGGGAAAGGTGAGCTTTTGTTGCATTTTGTAGTGAGATGAGCCTCAATATTGCTGAGTTGGTATCTTCTAATTGATCTCCCGTGTTGGGGAGGAAGGGCTGGAAAGGATTTCGATGTCAATATTTTTATTCTTGAATCTTCTTTGAGCTGCTAACTCTCACCATTTTACCAGGCATCCTTTTGTCAGTGTTTTTATTTTTCTTATTTTTTGTGGTTTTAAAGCATAGACTTTTTCACAACTTAGCAACAATTTTATCAGTAAAATTGATCCAAGGTCACACAGCTGCTTTGAATGAAACTAGGCCTTGAATTAGAGACAGCTGGATTGGGTTGAGTATGGGGCTACTTCAAAACAAACTGAGTTGGCTTTTCAGACTAATGACAGCACTGAGTCTCCACACTGTTGCAATGATTCATTTGCCTAAATATGAAAGTCTAAATTTTCTGTGAGATGTCCTGGCATATTCACCTGGTTTCTTGAAAACCTTCAACTAACAAATATAATCTAGAAAAAGAGATATAACTTGATTTTTTCTTAATTAATTATTTAGAGTACTGTAGTGCAAACTTTTTTTCACGTTAAGCATAGATACATGTCATTAAAATGTTTCCAAAAGAGTTGATTGAGTCTCATTGATTTAAGTCTGCTTACTCAAATTTTGCAGCAGTCATTACATTCTGAAGTAATTTTAACTTTTCCCAAATTCTGCCAAAAGTTTTATTTGAATATTATAAAAATTACTGTCAGTTTGCTTATGCTGTGAGTGGATGTCCCATCCTTTTAATATCTTTGTTTTCTGGAAGGATGAAACAAGGTGGCAGCTTCTGCAGATGGAGTAGAAAAGTAGTGAATCTGAAGGATAACACTCCCTGAAAGAAACACTTTCAATCTGAAAAAAACCCCACCTGTCCCTGTTACTTTCCATGTCAAGTGCATGAGCTGCAAAAACCTATCTTTTGTCTGCTCAGTCATGGAAAAAGAAGTGACAACTGCAGCATTTTACAGCTCATAACAGTGTCAGAAGCAAAGTCAGTAAAAAAGAAAATACAGAGGGGAAAAAATCCCTCACAATGTGCGCTTCATTGAAGAGAAATAAGAAATAACAAGAAAACATCTCTGCAGTGACAGCAAATACATGAAAATACCAACAGAAGAAAATATAAATATGTAAAGCTAAAACAGAAAATGATTCATAAAAGAACATGGTTACACTGTGTGACATACCTACTCAGAAAAACATACAGACAGCTAGAAAAAGAAATGCTTCTGGAAACTAGGGAAAAGTTTAAGAAAATTAAAGTTAGTGGAAGTTTAGATTAAGAGCTACACAGAAATGGGGGAAGGGATATATTCTAAAATACTTCAGTCTTTAGCTGAATGAAAAAAAAATTCAACAGCATTCATACATACTTCATTATTCTGGATGTCAGTTTCTCTGACTATGGATTATCTTGTTTAAATAACATTTTCTGTGTTGTATTAAAATCTTAAAGAAGTTTATTATATTTCTGTGCTTTTGCAAAAATTCTTGAAATATTGTGCCCAAAACAAAAGGAACCAACCCAGGTCATCAGGATCAATAGAGGCATTTCTGTTCACTTTAACAGGTTTTGAACCCCTCATAAATTAAAATCTCTCCACTGGTACATAAATACATAGATGATAAAGTAATTGAAACAAAAACCAAAAACCAAAAACCCAGCCGTTTAAAAAAGAGTTCTCTGAAAGAACATTTCTGATATTGAAGCAATAGCAGCAATTCAGTCTCTGACCCTTTCCACTGCAAAAAAATATTTTGCACGATATGACCTTTGCTGCTATTTTATACAAAGAGTTTCAACCTGTATTAGACTTCAGAACTGGTTCTGGAAAAGTGGTTCATTTAATGTATTATGCTTATCAGTGACAACCTTTATAGGCCTGGAATCTCTAGCCTCTAGATAAGTATAAGGATTTGAAGCTGATCTGAAACTGTATAAATGTGGTGATTAAAGAGATAGGATAATAGGTAACATGAAGAAATTTGTTTCTGCATATTAAGTCAGTAAAGATACAAAAATATTTTTAAAAATGCCCTTGACATCTTATCTTTCAGGAAGCTAGGGAATTTCTCCTCTGCTGCAGAATAACATGTATTTTCAGATTCATCAAAAGAAGAGAAACATCAGGGAACCTGGTTACTGATTATTAATAAAGATAATGAGAATTATTTCATTTGATTTGCTGAGAATGTTAATAATCAGATCTATGTGAAAGCAAAATATAATGGCAGCTAGATGCAACAGTAAGCTTATCTTCTCCTCTGAATATAGTGCTATTTTGCCATATTAATACCCCAACTAATGAGAACCAACATTTATTATATAAAAAATAATCCCCCCTCCAAAAAAAAAAAAGGTATGTATTCCAGCAATATTCAGAAACACAAAACTTAGGATGCTCTTCCAGGAGAAGGTATATGTATTTGAGTTTCTTCATATATTCTGAAATATTTGAATCATGTTCCTCAAATTTGCTTGCATAAGAAATTTTTCTGGAAAAAAAAAAGATTAATTTATGCTAACAGCAATTGAATGAGTAAGTTCTTATGACTTCTGTTACTTAAAAGCTTTGAAATGGTAGAAGAGAAAGAGCATTTTGAATTTCTGGTATTTAATAATAAGTCTGCTTCTAGTCAGCAAGTTACCTAGCAAATAAAAACCCTGCAATTTATAGAAGTGTTATTTTTTAACTTAGGGATTATAGTGAAATCATACATTTAAAAAGAAAAATAACTGTTGCATTCTTTTATATGGCACAAGATTTTTTTTTCATTATTTAATGAAAAAAACCCATGTTGAATAGTAACACTACTTCGAATTAAATGTTATGGATTTTTGGTGAGTATTCTTTACACAGTCTCAAGAAATGAAAAGCAACTTGATAGAAATTAGGAAAAAAAGTGGTGTTCTTGTAATACAATTTTGCCCCTTTCTTTTAGGAGGCAATGGTTATGTTGATCATGAGATTGTAGATAAAGCATAATTTAAATTCAAACTGTGCTCTGGGGTGTGACTTACTTAGATTATGATAAGGTATTGTTAGATTTGTATGTCTCTTTTTTGGGTTCTGAGTGGAAGCCAAGAAATGTGCCACTGGCTGTATGACCAGAAAAGGGAGTTTGTAGGCCTCGTTCCATGATGATTAATACAGAATGAATTTCAGGGGTTGCCTTGAACCAAGATTGAACAACCTCCTTTCAATGAAAAGGGGAGGAGGGGCAAGACAGACAGTGAAATGAATTAATTTCTGGCCTTAATGCTGTTCGGTCAATGGAAATTTCCATCTGACTTAGTCAGATGGAAATTTCATGGTTCAGCCTTTTACGGGAGACCTAAAGAATTCTCAAGCTCATTCATCTGAGCTGCACATGTGTTAACTAATAGGGGGTTTGTATGTATAATCAAATTTGAGTGTTTTCTATTGCTCCATTGTTACTATTTTCACCCAAAGGCATGATCACAAGTTAGACTGCACTACTTCATGTCTTAAAATGTCTCTATTTTGGAGATTACTAATGATTATATCCATTTTACTATGAACATTTTGAACTGTGGAATTTCTTAAAAATATCTGATGAAAAATATTTGTAAATAAGTCACATTTTAATCTAAATGTTAGTGGAGACTAAAGAATCAGTAAACTTCGGTTATTATTAAAATACTTTTGATCTGTAAAGATTCAGTGATATCAGAATTTTCCTAAGGATATTGGAACATTGGTGCAAAAGGTGTCTCAAAAGAGGAGAGTATAACTAATATAAGTAAATAAAATAATGTTAATTGAAGTTGGCCTCTACTGCTGAGATTAAATGTCTGTTTTCATTTTTGCATTAATGAATGAGATGTTCAAAAAGTTTTGCTCTGAAGTTTCACAGAGAGTTTTCCAGCTGTCAGGGTGCAGCTCAATATGCCTTACCAGCTTATAAAGCTGAGTGCTAACTCATATACAGTCAAATACTCTGCCAACTTTTTAAAATATGATGTCAAGTCAAAGCTTGTGCCAGTGAATAAATAAAACAAAAAGGGGAAAAAGAAGAAAAAAAAAATTGAATGGTGATTTTACTTAACTAAAATGAAGGGATCTGCAGTCTGGTAGCATTGCTCTGGAGAAGAAAATGAACCTTGCAGTTGCCTGCAAAACAAGAAACCCAACAAATAAATAGTCCCAAGAAACAACAAAGCTTTCCTAAAAACCACTTCATCAGTTATACCTTTCCTATGTGAAGAATACCAGCCATCAACTTACCCTGACTTCCTGATGCCTGTTGACTTCCAAACTGAGTCAAAAGCTATCCTCTTTTACATAGGAAAGGTACCATATAAAACAACAATATTTTGCCTGAGGCAGGATCATCCAGCCCTAACCTACTGCAGACCTGAAACTGTGCACACATCTTCCCTTTCTGAGAAAGAGTAGCTTCCACTTCAGTCTGGTGACCATTCTGAAATCAGCCATTTTAATCACTTGCAGAAATATGTATGAGTACATGCTGAAAATCAAGCTAAAAAATGACGGCACAATGCACCATCTCATACAACCATTAAGATCACTACCTGCAATATGCAGAACATCCATAGGCACTGGCTGTCTTAGACTTGTTTCTGTAGAATAACGTTCATGTGAAATGGGTGTCTATCATCATTTTACCTGCGATTCCTGGACAGCTGGTCAAAAGCAAAGATAATCCTTTATGCACATTCAATAGAATGAAGGAAATGCAAAAACTTACACAGTTACAATTCTGTACATCCACACAATTTGCTGCAGTGTCGGGGTAAGAAGCACTACACTCCGGTAGCTGAGGTTTCTGGCCAACACTGAGGTAAAAAGGGATACTTTGTTTCTGGAATGAGAAAAAATAAGATCAATCTTTTCTATGAAGCATGGGGTAGTGGAGGCGAGTTGGGTTGAGTTCATCTAATCACCTGTGGGTAACTACAGCATAAGCATAGATGACTTCTACATCTCTCAACCAATTTTCACTGTAGAGATGGAAAATGGTATTTTTTGCCTATTCAGATCATTCTCAAAGCTGTACGCTACCACCCATCTCAGTCTATATTCAACATCTGAGCCAGGTCGAACGAATAGAACTCTCTTTATCTTTGATTGATTATAAAGGGTTGATTATAAAGGGTTCCTACATTGACTATCTCAGAAGCAGACTTCTAAATGTAGCTGAAATGAATTCCACTCAACTTCCTGTTTCACAGAAACAGTAGATTTCATATCAGCTATATTTTAGATGTCTATTCTAAGAAACATAGAAATGATGCATACCATTATTTTATCAAATTTCAAACATATTTTAAGGAGGTTTCCAAAATATTTATTTAGATGTACATTGTTGTTGTATCTTCATTAATTTACAACATATCTAAACAACACAAAAAAAAAAAAGTATATGAAAAGATCCACAGAAACTACAGAAGGCCATGAATATTATTATTTGAATTTTTAGGTCTGTCATTTTGCAGTATATTGCCATAATTTGTCCTGTAGCATATCTTGTTAAAATCAGTGTGCTTGCAGAAAATAAAACAATATGATTCCTCTTGTGTGCCTATACCCTCACTAAATAGCCAACCCTGATATTGTTTTAGGGCTATATGGAAAGTAATCAATGGTAAAGATAAAGGTAAAGCCTAATTTACTCCACTTCAACTTAAAGCAGATAGGTATAATGCCTATAATATCAGTTCCCATATTATCATCATGGACACATATGTACTTGAGGGAAGATTCAGAACTCTCATTTGAAGCATTTGCATAGACCAAATTCACAGGAGTAGTAACGAGGGAAACATCACTTCTATTATGGTATTGAGTTCAAGTACTTCAGATTTCAATTTGACACAATAGACACAAAATCATATTCATAGTACCAGTCCTAAAAGTGATCCATAAGCAAAGATGATAATTTCTAAGCATTATACACAGACCAAAAAGAGAGGCTGAATTTCTGAGCTTTCAGCTCTGATATGAGTACTTTCTGGGGACGTTACTTAGTTACCATGCTTCCTTATAATTCCTAGAAAATAAGGGATCTTGACTCCTCTCCATTCTTCTTCATAGGCTTCTTTTAAATAGTTTTGTAATGTAATTATTCAGTTACGTTTTTGAACTATGATCTTAGTATAAGAACAGGATATTCTATATTAAGCATCCTTTAGTTGAAGCATAATAATAAAAAAGGTCCTATAAAGTCTTTATAAGTCTGAAAAAGTTCCACTGATTTAACTACATCAGTATAATTAGGAAAATATAAAACTTTGCATCACAAACTCTCTAGGGAGAAAACTTACTTTTTTCCTTCAGGGAGCTAAAGTCCTTTGAACACAAAGCAAAACCCTATCCTTCAATTTTTTCTGACTTATGTTCCAAGTGCCATTACTACACTAAACTGGCCCACAATAACAATCTTCCTTCATATACTTAGCTGGAGTCCACTAATTTGCTTCAGTGTCATCTCACTGTGGCTTATGCTAAGATTCATCATCTCACAGTTAATACTACTTTAATCTATTTATTTAAACAACAGGTAAGTCTGTAATATGATCTGACTCTGTTGTAATTATGTGGGGTTAGTTTATGAAATTCATCCCCCAGTGGCCTGTAGCTATTTTCCAGATGCATCAGATTTACAGTGTAGCATTTTTTGGCCTTTGTATTTCAATTGCCCTTCTGTAGCTATGAGTGTATTCCCTCTTTATAGATAGAGACTTTGGGAGACAGTGTGCTTTGAACTGAATCACACAAGGTGTGTATGCTGCTCTAGTGTTTACTGAATGATCAGATTCCCTTTGTCATCTCTCTTTGGTTGCTGACAATTACCTGTGTTCTGATGACAAACAGTAACTTGTTGAGCCACAGTGATCTGATTGCACATCTTTGCCCTCAGGTTTTCTACACCATTGCTTCCAGATATGCCACCATCATGATGTCTTTTTTCCCAATTTCTCTGCAGTTTTTCACACGCCTTACTGATAAATGTTCCAGCCTCTGCCTTTGGTCCTAGAGAAATCCCCAGTCCCCCTGCTGAGTTTCTGCTCAAACTGTCTTAATGTGTGCTTAGCTTGGCAATCTCTTCTTATCTGCTTGGGTAAGACAAATGGTATCTTACAGTTATTTTAATTGTAGGAAGGTGGCTAAAGCTTCTACTGGTATTAAAAGGAAAGAAAGAAACAAATAAACAAACCAAAATTGAAATACATTCCAACACCCTCAAAAACAACAACAACAACAACATAACTGCAAGGATGCTTTTCTGTTGATTTTTTAAAATTAGGTTGTTTGTTTGTTTTAGTTGTTTTGTTGTGTTTTATTCTTTTTTCACCTGCTTGGTATAATTCTTTCAGGACAAACTCATAGCCTAGCTGAGTGGCAGACTAGGTATACATTGTCTAAGTCTACCACCTTTAAAAGGAAAGGAATATTTTTTTTCTTTTCTTTCTTTTCTTGTCAAAATTACATTCTATTAATTAAAAGCAATTCAGACAAGTTAATGCATTTTAGAAGTCTTTTATTGAAACACTAAAATAAGAATAAAATATTATTCATGTAGCAAAATTAGTTTGATTTGTAAAGGTTTGGGGTTTTTTTGTTTGTTTTTTTTTCCCAAATTCTTTCCTTGAACATACTAGGAAAGGGGGAAGGTTCACAAATGACATCATGAAACAGATGGGAAGGGAAGAATACAACAGATTGCTATTGTTCTATTATATGAGACAGGTTCAGAGGGATTGTGTCAGCTGTTAGTTCATTTGAGGAAATTATAAAGAATTTAATTCTCAAGTGCTTGTGAGAAAAACTGCAGTTCGGGGAATTGGCCACCTACAGCGTGTGCTTAACACAGTGGTAAGCATGTATTATGTATCTCTCCTTTGTGTCCAGTGGCAGAGGATATGAGTCTTTTCTATAGACCTAGTCCTTTCACTGAAACGGTAGAGAATTATGACGTCAGGAGCAGTGGAAGTCCCCAGATCACATTAAGACAGTAGCTGTTGCACATGTGCGCACATAAAAAGAGCACTGCACAACAGCAAAAACAACTATCCAGTTCCAAAGCAGAAACAGTATCAGACACTGGGCTTTGAAAAAACGAAAGATGTAAGAGCAATGCCTTCCCTAGTCCTCAAGCCACTTACCATGTGTTTTAAACTGTCTTAGACAATGAGAGAGTATGAAAAAATACTGTCTGGTGTGCAAAGCACCCAAAACAACTTTTGACACATGGGATCACTGCCAGAAGGGTATAGCCTTTTTAATATTGCAGAAGCCACAATTTGCAAAGTGAAGATATTTAAGTGTGAAAGGCAATTGAAATTAGGTTGCTAAAAGATTAGGTCAGTTATTGAACAAGACGTTAAGCATCATTCATGTGGAATGTGCAGAATTACCTTGAGAAAAGCAAACCAGAGACAGCTTGCTGTCAAACTCCAATTTCTGACTTGCAGCCTCCATGGGAAGGCTCCTACAACAACATACAGGAGAGGAGGGAGCTGATATTCAGTAATGTCTCACTCTCACAATGAAAGCAGAACTCTGAATCCTCAGTAAGGTGCTTCAGCTTTGTCCTAGGTTACAATATAGATGTATTTAAGTATTCTATTACCACCAGCTGTGGGCCATTAGCTGTTATCTCCTGCTATGACCCACCCCTGATAACAGACAATGGGCCATCAAGAAACCACTGCATGACTCATGGACTTATCCTATTGTGAGATGCTTCACCCAGGAGGGAGGAGCCAAGCATTCCCACCTGGATATAACCTGGCCTTGGAACTGCCTAATTGGCCTTTACCTATGGGACTTCTGGAGGACAAGAGCTACACCACTGGACTGTCAGGTGAAGACCAGACTCTTTTCAACAGGACCACTTCATCTGGACTGCTACCAACACCCTGACTGACAGGGTGCCAGGTTGTATTCTGACTCTGTCAGTGGTTTTTCTTTGTACTATTGCATTTATTTTACTTTTTCCTATTAAATTCTATTTCTGACTTGGAGTCTCTCACTGGTTTGCTCTCAAACCTGTACAAGGTCATGTTTCGTACGATAATGCTTGACATGCCAGCACTCAGTATGCTGGCTGTTTTGAATACTAATTTGAGTTCCTTTATTTGGTGTATAGTTATATCTATGTACCTAGATAAGCACTGCATATTGAGTTTTGAGTACCTACATTTTGAGTGTTGCAGTCCTAAACATCACAATGTCGTCTTTTGAATCTCCAACTGAATCTTTTGTCAAAATGAGACTTGGGACTAGAGAGAAATAGTAGATTAGGTATATAAAGGAGTACTAGATTATGTAAATCGCATATTACTAGATCTGTGCTTAACTAATGCTTATCTTTGATGTATGTAAAATATGTTATGATCAAATATCAGAATGCTTTATATATATTATAGTTCTCCTGCACATGCTTAGATCTTGTTTAAACATGCAGGATCTGCTTCATAAAAAGCCATCTTCAAACTGTGTTATCATACTTAAAAAATACATGCAAGAGCAGGCCTGTTACATTTTTTCATTGCTTGTTTCACAGTAGAAACACACTTGCAAATACTGCCTTTACCATAACTTACTTTTCCCTCCTGCCTATGACCTCATGCTTAAAGAATTTTTCTAGGAAACACAAAATGGATCTTGTCAGCCCAAAAGGATTTTTAATGTTACTCCCTTACTTGCAGCAGGGAGTATTCAGTTACTGGGCTTGTTTATATACATATATATATATATATATGTATATCTCTTAAAAAACCCCCAACCCTGCTATTATTATTTCCAGATGAAAGGTAAGAGTAAGTACATAATTCTCCCTTCCAAAGTATTTTGAAGGGACTAGAGGACTTAAAATGACAGCTTATTGTAACTGCTGTTAGAGTGTTACAGATACTTCTATTAAGACCTTTAAATATATATATATCTTTATTCATATGCATTATTTTGGTCTAAAGACTTTTTTTTGTAGTTTCAAACTACATAACTGCATAGAATGAAGTATAATTACTCTAAAATATTTGATGTTTAGCATTGTATTTGCTAATGAAAACTTCAATTATAATTTTAGTTTTTTTCCTGTTTATCACTTAGGTAAAAAACAATCAGCACCCAACAAAGTAAATTATTGTAAGATAAACTTGCCAAGCTCAGCTGTACAGTTGCACTTTCTGTTCCCAGCTGCAGCAGATTCCAGTGTTCAACTTAGTATTAAAATAAAAACCTTTTTCTTTCATCTTACTTGACATCTTTTCAAGGTTTAACCTGGCAGGTAGCTGAACACCACACAGTCAGTCATTTGCTCTCATCCCCTGTGGGATGGGGAAAAGAATTGTGGGGGAAAAAATGAAAAATTTGGGGGCAGACATAAAGATGTTTTAAAAGGACAGAACCTAAAGGGGAAAGAATAATATTAATATTGATAGAAGAAATAGAATATCTAAAACTAGTGATGTACAGTGTAATTGCTCACCACCCACTGAATGGTGCTCAGCCAGTTCTCGAACAGCAACCCCTGGTCAGCTTTCTCCCTAGGTTATGCACTATGCACAACAGCATGTAGTACCCAATATCCCTTTGGTCAGTAAGGATCAGCTGTTCCGGCTCTGTCTCCTTCCAGCTTCTCGTGGTCCCCAGCCTTTTTGCTCTTGGAGTGGTGTGCAGAGCAGAAAAGTTCTTGACTTACTGTAAGCATCACTTAGCAAAAACTAAAACATCAGTGTGTTATCAACACTATTCTCATCCTCAATCTAAAACACAGCATCTTATGTTACTAGGAAGAAAATTAACTCCATCCCAGCTTAAACTAGGATACATCTAATTTTGCATAAGACAAAAATCAAAACTACACTCTTCCCATACGTTCTCAGTGAACCATGTAGATGATGTGACTCTGCAAAACACTGCAGTGTTAGGGGTAACTCAAAATTCTAGTAGTTGAAATCCAGAGCAAGGTCTCCACGGGTCTGCTTTTGGAAAAATTAGTGCTTGCAGTGGTGATCGTGCTTCCTTAAATAGAAAGAGATGATTTATTCTGTTAAAAGAACAAGTCAGGAGAAGAATCTCAACTATTTTTTTCTTGCTATTAACAGCTTCACAAAGGATCTAGAGCTTACAGAACATTTTCAAGAACTTTCTATAAAAAAATGGACCAAATGACTATATTGAGCTGTTTCTCCTTGACTGTTTGATTTTACAATGTTTTTGGTATGTGTATTGGTTTTGCACAGCCTGGTTTTAGGTAGCAGGGGGGCCACAGAGATTACTTCTGTGAGAAGCTCCTGGAAACTTCCACAATGTCCAGCAGAGTCAATCTCTGATGGCTCTGAAAGATGAACATGCTCTTGGCCAAAACTGGGCCAATGAGAGAGGTTGGTAATGCCTCTGTGATGACATATTTAAGAAGAAAATCAAAACAAAAGTCACACAGTTTTCTTTTAGTCAGAGAAGAGGAGGTGAGAACATTTGAGGGAAAACAACATGGCGACACCAAGGTCAGTGGAGAAGGAGGGGGGAGAAGGTGCTCTGGGTGCCAGAGCTGAGATTCCCCTGCAGGCCACAGTGAAGACCATGGTGAAGCAGCTGTGCCCCTGCAGCCCATGGGTCTACGGGGGATACAGAGATCCACCCACAGCCCGTGGGGTAGGTGTGCATGGCAGATCAGGTGGATGCCTGCAGGAGGCAGAAGATCTTCTCATCCAGCAGAAGTGGAGAGAGAGGGCCCCTGCTTCCAGGCTGGAGTAGCCTGTCCTTGGAGGACTGCACCCTGTGGGAAGAGACCCATGGAGAAGCAGTTTTGGGAGGACTGTGTGCCTGTGGGAGGGGCTCACGCTGCAGCAGGGGCAGTAGGACTGAGAGTGGACCCATGTTGGAGAGGTTTGTGGAGAACTGCCTCCTGTGGGAGGGACCCCACAGCCTCACAGGGGAATGACTCCTCTCCTGGAGAAGCAGAAGAGAATCAGTGATGAACTGACCAAACCCCCATGCCCTGTCCCCCTCAGTGAGAAGGAGGGAGGGGCTGGGGGTAAAAAGGTATTTTTAAAGGCTTATTTTACTTCTCATTATCCTCCTCTGATTCTCTCAGCAATAAATTCACTTTGTAACTTTAAGTTAAGCCTGTTATGCCATTGAAGTTTTTTTTTTTCTCCTGGTCCATACCTCAACTCATGGAGCCTTTGTTAACTTTTTTTTCTTTCTCTCCTCTGCCCAGCTGTGGCAGGGGAGGGTGAGTGAGTGGCTTTCATGGGTGTCTGGTGTTGGACCACTGTCAACCCGCTACACTATGATATCGTAAAATACTGTAATTCAGCTGTCATGTTCTACACTGGTGTTCCTGCAGAATCCAAGTACATATACTACTATTGCAAACAGTAACAAGTGCATGCAGGGCAATTGAGCAAGAAACATCTACTATGTAGAGTGTATGCTAACTGCTGATCTACTTAGCAATAACACTTCGACTCTGCTAAATAAAAGAATGTCATGCAATGAGATGCTGCCTGATAATTGTGTGTTTAACTGTCAGGTCACTCTCTGGACCTCTTCTGGACAGCCTTCTGTTGACAGTCTTCTAGAACACCTGAGAGTAGTTAAAATCCAGGGATGATTCCCATAGATAATAGGCAAAAAAAGTGTTCAAGGATTGGCTCCCTTCACTCCACATATGGCCCCAACTTTCACACAAAGAGCTTTGTACCCTGTGCTACCAACATGTGTCCTCCTGACAAAAAAGAAAATATGAAATGTGCTCAGTTTCACACTGGGAAGGATGCAGTCAGCTGAGCTTTTCCAGTTGTTAAAGCATTTTGACTGGGGAAAAAAAAAAACAAAAACAACAACAACAACAACAAAAAAAACCAAAAAACAAAAACGGGAAATAAAAAAGGGCTGGGAAAATAAATCTGTCTTAAAATCTGCAATCTGCTCTACTGGGAGCTGGCCTTAGCAGGGGGGAAATACTGTTCTATTTATCAATACACCTAGCTTCAGTGATATCATGAGCTTTCCTTTCATCTGGTTAACAATGAAAATTCCGGATAATCATTCTTACCCATGATGCAACCATAATTTTTGTGCTTTCAGCAGAAAAAAATAACTAGAATACAACTAAAGCAGTCATCTGTTATTTTTTTTCCTGTAATTGCACCAAACACACTCCAGTATGCTATGCTATTGTACTAGCTGAGCTATAATTCTTCCTTTTCCTGGAAGGCTATTTGCTTATTTAGACTTGTTTCCTATTAGATTGTAAAAAAAATAGTGTAAATGAATTTTCTGTTTAAAAGTGTTTTTCTTTTGTTAGCTTTTTAAATGTTACTGTCTACTGCTCTTGTAAAGACCATTCCTTGTTGCAAGCATATTTGATTCTTTTCACTGTGTTATGCTGACTTATCTTTCTGTAATAAAGAAGGTAGCTGCATTACTAAATTCAACCTTTATGTCTGCAGTGGCTGTAGCTTAGTTAGAGATGCATGCGCTTGACTATAGAACAATTGTTCATCAATTCAGGTGTCTTGGTGCTTGAACTAAAGACAGCTTGAAGACTTAAAAAGTGGAAAAGGAGAAGGACTTGCAATATATGGCTTAAACTTGCTAAGCAGTGCAAGACTTACAAGAAAATAAATCAGAAGAAGTGGAAAATCTGTTCTTAGATAGTCAATATTTCCTCCACCATTGGTTTCTTCTGTCTATAGCTCTGTACTCTCACCTCAAGTCTTTCAAAATATGCTAACGGGAAGAAAAAGAAAGCAGTTTGACATCTGGGAGAAATAAAAGAAGGGGAAAGATGAGGAAAGAAGGAGAGAGAGAGGGAGGGAGACAATGGAGGAAGGACAACAGACAGACATGTATGTATCTATCTATTCAGGTTTTCTTTAAAAAGACATTAAAATTCTAAGACAAACATTTCCTTGGAAGCTGAAGTTTATAGATCCTTCAATAAAGTTAATTTGCCCTTTTAAGTAAAGATGTGGAAGCTGGAAAGTAGAGTGCACTTGATAAAGAACGATACAGTCATAGCCAATTAAGCTGACGAAAAATTTAAAAAGAATATGAATACACCTCCTGTGAAGTAAATTGCACTATACAAATCATAAAATGCAAAGGCAATATTATCACCAAGACACCATAACATATCTGTGGGAAAACATAGTTTTTTATCAATATTCAAATAGCTGCAGTATGTTTCATCTATAATTATTTTTACATTCTGATAGCAATTAATAAGTCTGTAACAGATTGTGATCATTCAGTACTAAGGTATAATTTGCCATCCAGATCTACAATTACCTTAGTAATGAATTCTGCACCGTATTGTTTAATTTTTTTCCCCTTGACTTTTAGAACTGGTGAGGTGGCACAAAGCAGTCAGTCAAGATATGGATTGGCATGCTCAAAATATATGTGTTCTCACTCAGCTTACAGAAATAAGTGAACCCATCTCAGTGTGAAGAGTACACAGGAGGAAAGAAATGAGCATGTTCTGAAAGTTAGGAAATAAAGAACATTTAACTCCTGCACACTGGTTATCAGTGCTGATACAGAACACTAACGCTACAGCAGCTTTGAGCTCTCAGTGCATGATGCATGGGAAAAATTGAGGGCTGAACACGCTATAATATAAAACTAAGAAAATGTAACCCGTTCCCTACTGTGCCAACTAGACCGCAGAAACAAGAGTACATCCTTTTATTTTTTTAGTTCAGTTCAATACAGGCTTCCACCTTAGCAAAACAAAAACAAAACAAACAAATGAAAAAAACAAAACCAAATTAAAAAAGGCAAGAAAAAAATTGGTTAGATATAAAATATTCCATCTTTATTTTCAACAGCTCATTTATATTTTCCTCTTCTTTAACACAGAGAATATTCTATGGCTTTTTCAGTGGCAGTGACAACACTCAAATCCTTCTAATTACATAACAGGTAGCTGTATGGCAATTCTATTGCAATGGATATGTGTCACCTACTTTAAGATTGCAGAAATATTCCTTAACCTGCCTTGAATTCCTTAGAAGATTCAAAGCCACTTAAATTTAGGCATCTGATCTTATGTTTTGGGTTTCTGGGAATACATGCACTCCTGCTGAAGCCCGCAGTCTTAACAGAACACACTAGATGAACATAAAATGAGGGAAGGTGTGGTGTCCTGAAAGGCAACGTCTCCTATTCGTGCTGAATACACATTACAATTGATCCTAATAACTCAGTTAATAAAAATTTGCATTAACTCCTTCTGTCAAGCTGCCTGGCTTCACTTTAGAAATGACTATTTAATATTACCTCCAGAGGCTTTCTACTGCCATCGTCATTCTCCTTAATCTGCCTATGCCTAGGTTTTTTCTGCTTTTCTTCTGCCTGTCTCTACACTATAGAATCTGAAAATTCAGGGGTTATCCTTTCTCTGTAGATTGGTCCTTCAAGTCTCTGATTACAAGAAGTATGTTTCTTAGTCCTGTTTTACTATCATGTAAATCCACTGCAGATCACTGAGGGAACTGAGGGCTTACTGTTCTCACAAATTCCCTTGACATGAAGTCCTGCTGGGAGAGTAACACACTTTCTGGGATCTTGCACTGTCCTTAGTTTCAGAGAATGCATTTAAAGATAAAAGTGTATTTCACATATCAGGGTACATAAAGTGAAGATGGATTTCATGTAAATTAAGTTTAAAAGCCCGCAGACTTATTTACTAGAAGTGATTTCTTACAAGGAAAGTCTAAGAGAATTGGAATTGTTCAGCCTGGAGAAGAGAAGGCTTTGGGGAGACCTAATTTCAGCCTTCCAGTACCTGAAGGGAGCCTGCAAAAAAGATGAGAGAAAGACTTTTTACAAGGACATATAGTGATACAATAAGGGGGAATGGATTCAGACTGAAAGAGAATAGATTTAGATTAGATGTTAGGATGAAATTCTTTACTGTGATGGTGGTGGGGCAGTGGCACATGTTGCCCAGAAAAGCTGTGAGTGCCCCATCCCCGTGAATGATCAAGGCCAGGTTGGATGGGACTTCGAATAACCTGGTCTAGAAGAAGGTGTCTCTGCCCAGGACTGGGGAGGTTTGAACTAGATGATGTCTAAGGTGCCTTCCCAACCAGGTCATTCTATGATTGTATGACTTTATGATTATGAAAGCTGATGGAGTGTAATATGCATGAAGACTTTTCTCCTGCCTCTTGACAATTGAATTTTGATTAGCTAGGATTACTGTAGTGCTGTGCATGTCAACTGGGAATAAAATGATTGTTAGCACTAGAGAATAATCTGCTACTAAGAAAGACTTAATGTGCAATAGCCTGTGTGGCATGGATGCAAATTTTGGATGTTTTAATATGTAAAATGGGCTTAAGGGCTGTGCAGTATGTCTGTATAGACATACTCCTCCATCCAGTATTGGAGCTTAGCATCAGTAATGCAGTACTTTCAGCATTTGAGTCTTTCTACCATTTTCTGTGAATGTTTAGTCACACATTAACATTTTATGATACTGCATTCATATACTTTTATTCTGTAATTTGACCTTGGGAATGTTTCTATTTTGAATAATGTATTTGAAAAGTGCACAATATGTGGCAACCAAATAAATCCAAGGATTTAAAGTAGTTCTCTTTGGCCATGGCACCAGAAGAATTTTAAACAACTGTCTTGATTAAAGCCAGCATAAAAGAGGAATTCACAAATACAGTCTGTTGTTGCACAGCTGTTTAGCAAGGTGCTGCTTTTCGCCTTAGCTTAATAAATTTGGAAACCTCTCGTGTCCTGGCACCACATAAGTACTCTAATTTTTAACTGCAGAGAAAGTTTCCCGTCTGGCATTCTATGCTTAAAAGCAAGTAACCATGACAGTATTTTTTTAATAAATATCCTAAGAAGAATAATGCCAGTGTATTGGTTTTTACAGTCTAAAAGAAGCACTGGATTCACATCTACATGCAAAATCTCTTCCATCTCAGGAAGAAGATGGATTTGTGAAGTAGGATTCAGCTGAAAAAGCTACTAGGAGAACTAATCACTAAGAGACTGGAATCTAGGTTTGTTTTACTTCCCTAGATTAACAGCACTGAAATAAACCAGTAATTCACACACAAATTTAATTCATTCAAA
Source organism: Falcunculus frontatus (assembly GCA_013398115.1). NCBI lineage: Eukaryota > Metazoa > Chordata > Aves > Passeriformes > Falcunculus > Falcunculus frontatus. The sequence goes on along the minus strand of VZRV01005302.1, from coordinate 696,994 downwards.
AATTAAAGACTAGTGAAAAATTAGTTTTGTTTCTTCCCCCTCACATGCTGCTGTATTTTGCTCATGGAACTCACATTTTTGTACATTTGAAAGTGCTATAGGTTTTCACGGATTGTTCTCAGTGCGAGGCACGAGTGTGATCCACAGTCCTTGTCAGACCTCACAGTCCTCATCTCTGCTGTCTGCAGTGTGGCCAGAGACAAGGCAGACGTCATGTCACCATGCTACTCCTGCACAGGAACAGCCTGACCAGCAAGCTGACTCAGTGATGACTAAACACCTCAGCACTTTTATTCTTACATCTGCATTTACTCAAACTTTCAGAACTATGAGTACACAAGGCAAACATAGTTGAGATCCAGGAGGCATAAATATTGTTGTTAAATACACACTGGAATCCCACCACTAAACCAGAAAATTAAATAGGTGTTTGAAAGCCTAAAGTTCAAGAGTACAGTATCACCAGGTTGCAAAAACCTATCACCCTAACAGATCCAAAATTTTTCTCACCATTGCAGCAAAACAGTAGATATATGCAATTTATTGAGATATGTTTACCTTTTCGGGTCCATGTTCAGTGATTAATTTTCTACTGAGCGGAGACGACAGATTTCCTCCTTACTCCTCCTCGACATATGTTGTTTCCTCTTAACATATTAACTGTCTCAAAGTGTCTTGCTCTGGAAATCTGCAGATTGGTGACTTGCTTTGTCTTGCAATGTCAAATGTACTATAGATTTAGTCTGGTATCACTTCTCACCTGTGCTAGGGCATAAAGTGGTATCAAAAATCTTCACCATTCCTTGTGCACACCTCCTGTGGAAGGCAGGAACTGTTTTTGTTTCCCATCTACTCTTGATTTTCACACTCTGTTTTTTAGAGAGCAGCAGCATGACCATTCCTATTTCTTCGTAGATTGCATCTTTTGGGGACAATATGTTGAATGTGCAGATAGGTTTCTGCTGACCACACATAAAACAAAGCCAAAAGCAAGACGCCTTCCATCTCTGAGTTCAACAGTGTCTACCTTCCTGCTTTCAACCTTCTTCTGAGGATTTGGGTTAAATGCATTGACTACTGCAAGGTAAGGAAGGAAAAGCAAGGTAAAGGAAGGCAAGGCAAGACAAAACCATGCAAACTCAAAAGTCTTCATTTGCCTACAGAAAATGAATTTTTGGTAGGTATCTTTTTTTTGGTGTCCTTCCTTACTTGTTCCTTTCTCTTTCTTTCTCTCTTTTTCTTACTTTATTTTATTGGTGTCAAGGCAACTCAAAAGAATTAGAAGAATTTGAAAGGATATAAGAAATCAAACTTCTTTTCTCAAAAATAGAAAAGCCTGAGAGAATGGATTTTAAATTTTGATGGAGAAGGAGATGTACTTGGAGACTGTAGGAACAGTGGCATTTCCTTTTAGTGGGCAGGCTCAGTGCAGAATGACTACAGCTGTGAGAGGAAAATGCAGAAAAGTGTCGGTTAAATAAGCAAAAGTTTGGACTCCTTGTAAAGTCACCCTTGACATCAAAGCATCTTTGGCATGACAAATGCACTATGAGGACTGACTTTTTAATAGATTCTCATTTCTTTGGAGAATAAATATCAACTAAATGGTAAATGAAGAAAATTTCCTGCTATCATATATCTATCTACCCTAATTTGCAAACATTAGGCTTTGTCTATGCTTTGTTTTATTTTTAACAAAAATTTGGGAAAAATGTAGTGTTCTACCTGAGCATAGCCTGCTTTTTGTAATGAAATATAAGTATTTGGCTTGTATTTTGTAAATGGCCTTGTCTTAAATAATTCAATGGAGTATTTAGGAAACTATTTTCATCTCCAAGCTCATATTTTAATTTCTGTTGCTACATATGAGAGCAATATGCAAGCATAAAAATAAAAATAAAGCTTTTGGTATTGTTAAACCTCATTGTTGATATTTTTATGGTTAAAAAAATATAATTCTGTCATTCTAGAATTTAATACTCATAGTGTAAAGAAGATGAGTCACAAATCTAGCTTCCATTTCTGAAGGATTAATACTGTATCTTTGTGTTGTATTCATGAATGCACTCCAAGACACCTCTTCAAAATGAGACCAAAATAAAATTCACTTAATTTCACTTCAGTCAAAAAGATGCTTTTATTTTCCTAAAGCAAAGACTTGTCATACATTCATATGTTCCCTTCCTTCCCCTAGAGAACACATATGTCACCTCCATGCTGTCTCAGCCCACTGAGGGAATAATAATTTTTAATAAGACTGCTATAAAAAGACAGTTAATTGGCATGTGAAATGTTCTGTTATGAGAGCAATTATAAAGAATAACCATGATTACAGATATCAAAGCAAACAACACTGTAAACAATTTTATTGTCTGGACAACACCATCAGAACACTACCAGGTAAACATGGTATATCAGTTGTTTACTGATGAGACAGAACACAATCAAAACCAATGACTACAGTAGTGGAAACACTACAGAACAAAACGTTCTTTGAAGAAAATAAAACTGACACAGTTTGAGAAAAATAAACTGTATTTTTATACCTTTCTTTACACACTGAAATTATCTTTTTGTTCCAGAAAATATTGCTATTTCAGATATGGGAGATTATATCCCACTTGTGAAATCAGAAGTTGAGTATATAGGTTTTTTTTCTGTGATCAGAACTGGATAGTGTGTGTTTATTTGATTATGTCCTCCACCAAAGGAAAGGGCACAAAGGCAAAATTTTGCTTTTACTAGTGGTGAATGGACATGATTTTATATTTTGGATTATTGGCACTTATCACCACAGAGTTAGTCTAGCAACCTGTGTCTAAAAGGAAACAGAAATAAAGTAGAACTTCATAAACTCTGCTTGCCTGTCAAACACGTATAGCAATGCCTGCCAACAGAAAATGAGAGTCTGTTAAAAGAATGGTACTATAATTGAATTTGTGAATTCAGAACACTATTAATTATACACTTCTCCATAAAAGGCATAATTAAGACTTTCTGAGATAGTATTCATTTGGAAAGGCATTCACTAGATATGGTTATACCTACTGGAAAACATTTAGATGGGAAGATTTTGACTGAGAGACTTTCAAAGGCACTGACCTTTTCCCACTGAGGAAATGTAGGCTTTTTTCAAAATAAACAGCCTACTAAATGCACATAATCTAGGCTCATTAGGAGTCTTTAGTTCATATCCTATAAAGTGCTGCTAATACCTTCCAGAACATTTTCTAAAAGAAGCAATGCGCTGTCTAAATCAAAGTTCACTGTCAGCAGGGTACTTGTCTGAATCCTAACAGATGTTTTTTTAAGAATTCAATAGCTGAAATACATAGGCAGTTACCTTGAGATAGATATGCTAAAGATTTATAATAACACATAATCTTTTAGATGAAATTGCCTCAGTTCTGCAGAATAGCTGTGGAGATACTTCATAAAGAAGTGAGGTGCTGTTTGTCAGTTAGATGTGCACTTCTCACACGATAAAACCCACATGGGATATTTGGTGACATGAACCTGTACTTCTCCCTGGTAAGATCTTTCCAGACATCTATTTCTTGTACTCATTTTGAAAAGTGGTCCTTGAAGACTGCGAGACACTGGTGTTCTACTAGTTCTTATTCTCATGAAGGAGAAGCTTTCTTCACCTGGAATAAAAATAATTTTACCATATAAAATGAATATTCCCGGATATTTCTCTTTAAAAAGCCCAGAGTGACCCTTTTCAAAAGGATTTCTAATACTTTCTTACTTTCTTACTCAGAAGAAAACATTTTCCTAGAAATGGTAATATCTCCCTAGCGAAAGAAAATATTACCACATCCCTTGAAATTCCTTCTTAACAAATGCTAATCAAATGACAGCCACCTTAGCTGATATGTATTTCCCAGGGAAATACATGTAACTTTGCTTGTTTTCTTACCAACTGTAGTAAAATATTTGCCAACAACCATCTTTTAAAATGTGATTTTTTTCTTTTTACAAGGTATTTTATTATTTCAGAGTGTATAAAGGTGAAGAGATTTATTTTGTGTATAATTTCTAAGTATTTTTGTCCCATAATGACTAATTTACAAAATGTTTGCCTTTGCTATATATTTTACTGCACATTATCTTTTTGTTCCCCAGATTTGGAAATGCTTTTATTATGGACCTGTTATTGGTGAAGTTTGAGTTATTCAAGAAGGTCCAGAAGAATCAAGAAGATTATTTAATTCTCACAGTAATTCATAAATTTAGTTAGTGAGACCTGCGCCCTAGTATATTTTAACCGTCTTTTGCAACCAAAAGTTTATTAAAATGACATTTCATTCATACATTTTAGTGCAAAAGGGATCTCTGTCAATCTTGAATTTCATGATGTTATTAATTCTTGTATGTTTGATTTTCTTCAATGTAGACTTCCTTCTAGTACTTTGGCTTGTTCCACTTACAAGTAGTATGTCTCCTATACTTTCAAGCTTATAAATCAGTCCTTTATTCAGTGCTGTAAATACCACATTTGGGCTAAAACTCTATGGAGGTCTTCTGTGCAAATTCTCCTTGTTCTTGGAAAGGCTTATGAAGCCCATTGTAACCCTTTTCCAAAACACTTGGATGTGTTGTTTTGTCTAACATTGCACATGGCCTTTGTTTTGTCTTGCTATTTGACTGTGCAGCTTCAATTCTGAATTCAGAAAACACCTTTATGATTCCCTTTCCCTTTAGTAATTTGGAATTATCATTATTATCATTACAGGACCAGAGTATCATAAACACTACATATGCTTCAGTCCAGACTTCATGACTTCTTTGCTTGGCAAATTCAATTTGAAGGGGTAATTCTGGGTCTCTCATATGACTTTGAGTGTTTTGTTGCATTATAATCTGATCTGCCATTTAAACTCCCAAATTCAATGAGACTCATACTTCAGACTTATGTCTGGGACAGAGTGCTTTATGATTCATTTCTGTAACCTTCTTGGAAAAGCATGAATCGATCACAATGATTGCTACGGTTCTGTAGCACTCAGATTCTAGCAATGTCTCTTGTGCCTAAATTAAATAAAAATTTTGAAGAAAAAATATAAATCAATAATAAACTACGGCAAAAATAACATTAACTGGTTTGTCTTCCTCCTGGTGCCACTGCTTGAAAATACAGAATAAAATAGTCTGAACTTCCGCTGGCTGTCCTCTCCCCATTTAGAAGTTATTCAAAAGTTTGTTTGAGATTTAATTGATTCATTAACTGAGATTTAACTAAACTCATGTAATTAAAGTTTCTAGTGGCTCCTTGTAAATGTGCTTTACACTTAAGAGTTCCTCAATTTCCGGCTGGTACTGCTTGCTTATTTCTTACACACCCCAAGGATACTAATTAACCCAGCTGCTTCCCAACTTCAAGAATTTTGTCACAGTCACAGAGTTTTCAGTCCCATCACCGTTTCAATTCAAATGTCTGTGGTCAAACTTTCGGAAGTACCATGAATTAATGCAGTTGAGAATTCCCCCACTGGTCTCCTTGTCCTTGGCATCCATGGATGTGTTTATAGACAAAATCAAATGTTAATTAAAGCAGAGTAAAAAATAAAATGAAATGGTTCTGGTCAGAAGAAAGACTTACACAAGGTACATAACTGATTACTTTTAGTCTGGCAGTATTCACTATAATGTGAAACCAAAAATGTCATGTGACTTTTTTATAGACCTTGCATGCACCTGTCCCAGCTCCTCAAAAGAATTTTCTTACTCCTCTAGCAAGAAAAATGAAATTCCTCTTAAGAAGGAATATCTACCAGTTCAAAGCTGTACATATTTTGTTCCTTTAAGTTTTCAAAAATTAGCTTGACTCTGCCAGAAAATTCTGTGATACACACAGTTTTTCTAACAAGTGTGTTGTTTAATAAAGTCTATTTATTATCTAGTTTATGCCTCTGCAACAGATTGGAAAAAGACTGGGAAACCCAGGTTTAAAAAGTGGAAAAATCCTTGGATTAGATCAGCATGAATTCCACTAGATATCACCACTTGTGTTCAGACGATAATAAATGTCGCCATTTACCTACCAGGTTAATGAACAGTTTTGTGGGGACTCTGCAGAGCTGGTGAACACCTGACTAATTTTCCAGTGATTCATATATATCTGCAGGACATGGTCAGGAGGAGCAAAGTACGGGAAACTGCTAAGCAGATGCTCTAGCTGTGAGAAGTACAAAAAACATGTTGGTGCAAATTGGTTAGCTGCTGCTTTGTTTCTACTTTCACTGGGTTTGCATGGCAAGGTTTTGATAACAGGAAGGCAACGCGGCTGGCTTCTCTGAGAAGCTGCCAGAAGCCTCCCCTAGGTCCAATGGAGCCAATGCAGCTCCAAGCCAGACCCACAGCTAGCCAAGGACAAGGCCATCAGTGACAGTGGCAACACATCTGTGACAATGGATGCCCTGAAATTTTAAATCTCCAGGTTTTACAATTCCAAGCAGGTGAGTTACTTAAATGTGCAATTAACATAGTAAAGGAAAATGGACCTGATGAAAAAACAAGTTCCCTGACTGAATGAACGTTAATCTGCATACTTGATGTTTGAAAAAGTGTCAAATTAACACCATCTCTTAGATGAACAATTTTTTTGCAGTGTTTTCTGCTGGTCTTAGAATGAAATTAGGCTTCCATCTAAAGTGATGTTTATAGAAGAATCATAATTTACGATCAATTCTACATACTCTTATTTCTGAAGCTATCAAAGCATGCTTGACTGTCATGTATGGTATTGCTGAGATCTTTTCAGGAGTCAAAATTGATGAGACAGCCCTCAAAACTCTGTCTACTGAGAGATATTGCAGCAAGAAAGGAGTTTTATCGCTGTTGCATTTTTTTTTCAGCTTCTGCTACAGAGGTCTCTGCTAGAGGTGACAAGATGCTGTTATGAGAAAGCTTGTGGTCCTGAAGCACAGCTGCTATTGGAGTACACAAGCAGATATTGAGAGGATACATGAGATGAAAACATTTGGCAAACTGAAAAAGTCAGGATATAAACTGACCTTAAAAAAAAAGATAAAGCTAGCCTGACATTTACAATATTTCTTGTAATACAACGGTGACCAAAGTGTAACAAGTGAGGTAAATTACCTAACTGTCTGAAAACAGAGTCATAATTGTATGAAATTTGGAACCACACTTCAAAGAAAAAAGATCTATAATGATGATGAAAATGTAAGAAAGCTTATTTTTCTTTACCAGTAAGCTAAATTTAATATTTTTGATTGTAGTAATTGGAGGTGTGAGCAGGAGAAAAAAGAGCCTTCGAAAAATTACTAGCTAACAAGTCAGATAAAAAGGCAATAGTGTTGATTTTTTCCTGTAGAAAATCTTCAATGAACAAAGACCTTGGAAGATAAAGACAGGCTGGTTTTTTCCACTGACCACATAATAGGAGAAGGTGATCTGCTCTGTCATAATACCATTATTTTTCCACGCTGTGATATATCATATCTCTGAACCTACACATCTTATGCCAACATGATGTGTGATTCTCACATTTTACAGCTGCTTTACTGGATATCTTGCTTTTAGGGCACAACCCCCCATAATTTACAATTACAAGTAAAATAATGGAATGCAGGGAGAGCTCCCCTGCATTACGTGACTAGTCTCTGGAATTAATTTGTGTTTTTTCACACTAACTGTAAAGGACAAAAAAGATGTTTTCTTGGAAATTTTGAAAAATTCCACTAAAATATGTGAACTTAAATTCCTGAACAAAGACATTAAGTTCTGAGCCAATCTGATACCAGATTCAGTCTCTGGGGATTTACACTCTCGGTAGATGGGACTTTAGGCTGGAAAGCTTTCTTCTTTCAACATCTTTCTCTGGTCTTAGGCCTCAGGTCAGGCCTGCCTTTCCCATAATGTATTACGTGATGTCCTAATCAGCAAATGATCTTAGACTGAAGAAGCTCAGTCTGCTTTCCCTGATCTACAGTCAAGCCAAAAATCTTGGATAGAAAGAAGAATGACAGTTTGAAACCTTTGATCTGAATGTCTTAAAGGCCTTATTAGAAGCTGTGGTTTTAACAGTGACTCAGACCAAAAGAAAATATTTTCTTAGTTTCAACTAACCAAAGAATATGCATGTTTTCTACCATAGAAGTGATGCTAATTTTGTGGAAACTGCACTGTTATATAACAGTTACTTCAACAGAAACCACTCCAGATTCCACTCTGCATTCTCTAAGGTACTAATCATCAGCGTGAGTGATACTGACCTGACTTAGGCATTTAGTGTGAGGTATCTTCCCATCACACATACGACCAAGTATAAGGAAAACAAATCCCATTTTTATAGTCCTAAGCAGAGAAGACAATGGGTAGTCTCTGAGAGAGAACATTTTGTCTCAGCGGCAACACAGAAAACTGTATCTTATTTTGAAACTGTGCAGAGCATCCTCATGAGCAAGTAATACATAATATGAATACAACTATTTTTCACATATTTTCATAATTCTCTAATTGTATAGTACAGCACAATGCCACAAAAGAAATCCTTTCATTATTCTACATACTCCAAGACTAGAAAATGTTTACCAGTATCATTTCAGACAAAAATATTAGGATTGGAGAAAAAAAAATCCATCTTCATTCAGGTATATATAAAGGGGCCAGAAAACCCCACATATTCCATGAGTCGAATTTTGACTCCTTAACAGAGGTTTAGATTAGAATTTGACTGTTGTATTGCTTTTAACTCGGCCACTGATGTGTCATGAATTTTAGAATTTAATTCTTAAATCATGTATTTTTAATTTAATTGAACACCTTTAATTTAAGACATTTTATGAAAATAATGAAGAGAGGGGAAAAAAGGAATGCAATAGAAATAGTAATATGAATAATAACAGCATTAAAAAATATACACTTTTTGGATGACTAACAAAAAGCACCATTTTCTTTCTAAAAGGTGTTAAACATGTATTTAAAACTAGGTTGCAAAACCAATTTGAAGTATTCTACCAGCAGATAGGATCACTGTGATTAATATTTGACTCTGTATGATAATGCAGCCCAAAGAACTTCTTTGAATAAAATGTTTTGCAAAATGTTTTATAGAGTTAGAGAACAAACCCCCAGATCCTCATAACATAAAACTTACCCGATCTCGCTCAGTGGTGTTTTTCCCAGGAGACACCAAGATTCTTAGGGCTTAACTCCATAGAAACATAGAATGACTTGGGTTAAAAGAGACATTAAAGATCATCTTGTTCTAATCCCCCTGCCACAGGCAGGGGTGCCACCTCTTATCTAAGGTTGTTCAGGGCCGCACCCAACCTGGCCTTTAACCAGACCCCAGGGATGGGGCATCCACAAATTCACCGTTCCAGTGCCTCACTACCTTCTGAGTAGAGCATTTCTTCCCAACATCTAATATAAATCTCTCGTGTCTTATTTCAAAACTGTTCCCCCTTGTCCTATTGCTATCTTTCTTTTTAAAAAGTTGCTCTCCCTCTTTTTTAAAAGCCCTGTTTGGGTACTGGATGGCTAAATGGTCTACAAACTAAATGGTTCATGAACTATTCGGATATCAAAAGGGCAGAATTTAGGCTTTATTAGTATTATTAGAAAACTAACATACAGGAAATATCGATTATCACTGACAAATCCTGGAAATTCTTGGATTCTATGATTCTTTTTTTTTTTAGCATCTAAGCACAACATTGCATTTTCAAAACACTGCATCAGCATTAATGCATAGGTATAATTCTGGAAATCAGAACGTAGGAAGGCTGCACAGTGCAGATCTTATCATTTCATGTGCCTGTGAGCATATGCAGAACAGCTGGTAAGGGCTAGTGGGAGCACAGAGATCATCTCCTTTGCTGGCTCAGGAAATCAAATTAGGAAGTGTGGATTAGCTTCCTCCTAGATTTGATAAAAATCCAGAAATGAACGATTAAGCCTCCTTTCACCCTTCATCACTAGCTGTAGGCTAATCACAATGTGCCTGTCTGCTTTTGTAGAGCAATGAGCATCAAGTGACAAGACCTTATCAAGACATGGTAACACACACTGACAGAATTAGGCTTTATATGTAATGTAGCATTAGTTGACATTTCTTTTAAAAAATACGGTATCAACCTCTATTTTGAGGAATAACTTAGGACTTAAAGCAATGACTAAGGATACAGGCAACAAATTAACAATTTATACTTAGGATATCTATAGTTAGGCAAGATGAATCTGGTGACTTTTGTAACATTTGGATGCTCCTCAGGTAACAGGGAACATTTTGCTATCTTGTTTATCTGGTAAATCTTGAGGTCATTTCTGTACAGTGGACTCTTTAGCAGCAATACTAGAACTTGATCCAGAAGCTATCCTTAAATGAGCAGGCAATCACTGCTTGACAAGAGAGGTAGCAGTAGGTGCTGGATTTTTATTTTCCATGCAGGATATTTCCTCAACTCCCTAAAAAAGAGTATTTGACAGTATGTTAAAGGCTAAATTTCATTCATTTCTTAAGGAGAAAGGAAGAGGCGCTTGTGGCTAGAGTGTAACTCTAGTCTGTGCAGTAAATGTCTTGGTCTAGATATAAGAATCCATATCAGTATCAAGTTAACTTGGGTTCAAAGGCAGCTCATATCTTTTCATGTCTTTTCATATCTTCTCATATCTTTTTTGTTGTATAGAGATCCTAGGCAACTGTTGTAGTTTAACTCCAGCCAGCATCTAAGCCCCATGCAGCTGCTCGCTCACTCCCCTACCAGCATGATCGTGGAGGGAATCAGAAAGGTAAAAGCAGGAAAATTTGTGGGTTGAGATTAAAAGATTTTATGAGGGAAAGCAAAAGTCACTCACACAAGCAAACAAGGAATTAAATCATTGTTTCCCATTCAGCCATCTCCAGGAGAGCAGGGCCTCATTGTGCATAACACTGACTTGGGAAGACAAACACCATCACTCCAAATGCCACCCTCTTTCTCCTTCTTCCTTTCCCACTTTATATACTGAGCATGATGTCATACGGTCATGATGTCATATGGTCTGGAATATCCCTTTGGTCAGATTGGGTCCCCTGTCCTGGCTGTGTCTCCTCCCAACCTCCCACGCCCCCCCCAATTCCTTGCCATCATGGCGGTACAAAAGGCAGAACAGGCTTTGGCTCTGTGTAAGCCCTCCTTAGCAATAAGTAAAACATCTCCATATTATCAACCCCGTGTTCAGCTCAAACCCAAAATGCAGCCCCATAGAGTCATTGTGAAGAAAATAACTCTACCCCAGCTGAAACCACCACAGCAATGTCCCCTGTCTCATGACCCCTATTTCAAATCACATTTGATACCTAATACCTGGTTAGTTTTTAAAATATTGAATAAAAATCATGTCAACAGTGTCTTTCTCAAAGGGCACATCGGGAAGCATGCACACAAGTGTGCAAGCGTATGCCTTCATCACTAAAAAGAGTGTAATTCTGATTTTAGTTTTTATTGAAATAGCCAATCAGTTTGAAAGCATTTTTAATGAACCTGTGTTAATCATTAATAAAAAGTTAATAAATTACATAGAACATCATCAGCTGCATTATCATGCTTGGGACCAATATCAGGATAAATGGCCAATAATTGTTCAGGTCATCTCACTTGCGTTTTGTATAGAATTAACTTGGTCCTTGGCAGAGTGGTTTAAAACTTTATTTGAAACCTATTAATATCTGATAATCTCTAGAAGTCTAATTTTAGTACTCTGTATTTTATATCCTTCTGGCTAATGTGAGTATGAAGCATATGCTGTCAACATAAAAAAATATATATTTTCAAAGGTTTTTCTCCAAATGCAGATTGAAATAACAGAACACTTCTATCCTAAAACAGAACACTTCTACCCACTAAAGCATTATTAGTGCTCATGCTTGATTATTAGTGATTATGAGTCCAATAGGTGTCATATTTCGATAAAAAGAGAAGACAAGTGATACAGTTAAAATAAATACACACTTTGGACACCAGTAATTTCTTTTTTCATATCCAGTAGATGAAAAGACAAATGGAACAGGAAACAGGAGCTAATCTATAGCACTGTAGTTAAAAAAAAGACAAACAAAACCTTTCTTAATTACCCCTATTTTATTTTAAAGAGGAAGAAGGGCACTATTCCTTTATTCTGCTTAGTAATGTAATGAATCCTAGAAGGTAAAAAAAATGCCTTCTCTATTTGAAGATAAACACCTCCCTCTTCTGGGACTTTCTATGCAGTGCCTGGCAATTAAGATTCTGGACACTGCATAAGGCATTGTTTAGTTCTCTGTGCACATATCATATAGGAAAGGTGGCCATTAATTCTTTTAAATCTAGCGTGTCATTAGCTCAAGGAAGTATAGAAACAGGGTTTTTTCTACTTATTCTCCTTGATATTTTTTCTGATCCAAGGACCTAACTTTCTTTGTTACAGAGCTAATCAAAAATGGCAAAAGCAAGGCAAAAGGAACACATGTTTTTAAGATTCTTCAGTTATTAGTGGCACATTATTAGCATAATGCAAAATCCTATCCCATTTGTTTTAAATTATTAAATAGTCTAAGACAAAATTAAAAGGCACTATCTGCTTATCAGACAGTTGCATGTACTATGTTAAATGGTTGGCCAATTTTCATGAATTTTTAATAAACGCAGAAATTTAGCTAAAAGAAAGTTCATTAATGTCCAAAGGATTAATAATTCCAATCTCCTCCTTTCTGTGAATCAAGTATTCTGAAATTGTACCTACTGACAGCAGGTACATTTTTCGAATTATGTGTGCATATTTCTAGCAGAGTGCTCATCAAATATAAACTGTTTCTTAAACTTACGAGCAAGTGCCACAGACAATACTACGCTATTATAGATGTTGTTGTGCTTTGGTTAGGTGCCGATCCCCACGAAATCTATTTTATTTTCATAAGGGGAAATAAGGATTATTGAGGAAAATGTAAAAACTTCAAGGCAAAACAGGTCCACACTTGAACAGTTACAGTATAAAGAAGATTTATTACTAACAGAATTAAAAGTAAAAAGAAATAATAAGAAATTAAAGCAAACTCCCAGAACACTTTTTCCTTCCCGTACCATCCCTCTTTCCCTTCCTTCACAACTCGGGCAAGGGAAACAAAACATGGGGTTTGGTCAGTGTTTCATTTCTTAAGAGTCTATGTTTAAGGGAAAAGAGTTTCTTCAGCTTTAACATGGTTCAAACTTCCACAGACAACAGCCCCGCCCAAATCTGCTGCAGTGAAGAAATCTCTCCCACAGTTTAGCAGTCTTCTCACAGCTGCTGACGTGGGCCGGAGTAGCCATGGGGTTTAGTCTTTCAAGGATGAGCTACTCCAGCCTAAAAGCAAAGGCTTTCTTTTTCAATCTCTAAAAGCCTTTCACAGCATCTATGGGCTCTGGCGTTGAGCACTTTTTCATGAGCTGCGTGTGGATTTTCTGCATCACCCCACTGTACTTCAATGAATTATGAAGAAACAGTTCGTAATATTACAGTCCTCGCCACAGCTTGTAGGGAGATTTTCAGCTCTGGCGCTGGAAGCGCCTCTTCCCTCTTTTCCCATCTTTTACATTGACCTTGGTGCTACCATGTTGGCTTCGTCCCACATGATCTTACTTTTTCTTTCTTTCTCTCTGACTTGGAAGAAAAGGTGGCATCTGCAAGCCTTCAGCTGAGAAGTTGATCTCACTCGGACCTGGCACTGGGGAAAGACCCGTCCTGTCTCTCACTGTCAGCTGCACATAGTGTTTTTCCGCTCGGCACAGGCCCTGCTGGATGTGTAAAAGGGCCCCTCTGGCCCCACGCGGGCTGTGCTGACCCCAGAGACCACGCGGTCCCAGCTGCGCCTCAGCTCATGGCTGTTTCTCGGCTGCCTGCAGCCCTGGGTTCTCTCTCTTGGTGACCCTGGCCCCCCCTCCTTTTTTGCCACCCCTAGAGGGAATTAAGCAGGAACAACAAAGGGAAATTGCCACTCTTGCACGTTCTTTAAATATGCAAATCACAGAGGCGTTGCCAGCTTTCTCATTGGTTTAGCAACATGCCCATCAAACCAAGTTTTAAACCTACCACAGCTGCCAACCAAATTATCACAGGTTTATGTAATTGTACCTCCTTATGGGAAACCACTTGTGACTATGTTAATAGGAAGTGCTGCTAAAATGAAAAGTGGTGCAAACTTTATCTAGACTGTTAGTACTGACAATCATAATTTATGGGAGAGATATTGTCTAGCTGGTAAGGTTCTGAGATCTATGAAAAAAGTCATTGTGAACAGTTCTCAAGTATATCTTGTAGTCATTTTTGTACAAAACACTGTAGAATCTGCCATAAATACAAGAAGAGGAATTATGTCTACCTCTATTTGTACTTATGTGTAAGTACACATTTATATTTATGGACAGAAACACAAAAAGCATCATTTGTATGCATATGAAAATTACGAGTATCATGGAAAGTTTTATTTGGAAAGTTGATATATGTGAATACATAGCATGTGCACACAGGCTATTTACTGAGCTCATATACATACTGGATCAATCTTTTAAAGAAAGTAATTTCTGATCTATGTACCATGTAAGTGCTTATATTATTTTGCTTCATTCTCTTTATAAAGGGTAATGAATTTTGTAGCAAATCCATGAATTATATTAAAGATGATTTGAATCTCTTTTTTCTCATTAACTAATTTATAAGAAATATAATGAAGAATATAGCTTGACATTTTCACAACTATTTCTGCTCATGATTATATATTATTATTTATAAAAAATAGGAAAATGTTCACTACCAATCAGAGGTTTGGGCAGGGTTCTTTTCTATGTTATTATCTCATACCAAGAGAAAGGCCAGTATTTCCAAAGCCAGTAGCCAAGTTACCATAATTTATCAGTGCACATGGATTAGACCACCTAACCCCAGAATGGCTGAAGTTCAACAGTATATCTGGAGGTTATCTGGTCCAAACCCCCTCTTCAAATACACTCTCTAGGACAGTGTCCAGATGGATTTTTAGTATCTCATCAGCCTCCCTGGGCAATCTGTGCCAGTGCTCCCTCACAGTAGAGAAGTGTGTTCTGAAGTTCAGAGGGAACCTCCTGTGTTTCAGTGTGTCCCATTGCCTCTGGGACTGTCACAGGGCACCATTGAGAACTGTCTGGTGCCATCTTCTGTCTTCTTTACAACCTCCCTTCAGGTATTTCTACACATTGATGAGATAGATCCCCCATGAACTTTCTCTTCTCTGGAATGAATTTCTCTCTCACAGGAAAGATGCTTCAGTCCCTTAATCACCTTTTTGGCCCTCTTCTGGATTCTATTATGTTCATGTTTCTCTTGGACTGAAGAGATCAGAACTGGCCACAAGACTCCAGATGTGGCCATAATTGGCCACAAGACTCCAGTAGTGCTGAGTGGAGGATAACTTTCCTTGACCTACTGGCAACAATCCTCCTAATACAGCCCAAGAGACCATGAATACTTTTTGTTCCAAAGTCACATTTCTGGCTCATGCTTAGATTGGTATCCACCAGAGCTCCCAGGTTCTTTTCTGCAAAGCTGCTTATGCTGGGGCAAATAAACCAGAATACTGATGCATGAGTTGTTCCTCCCAAGTACAATGGTTTGTACATCCACCATCCACCCTGAAATGAGAATGGTCTCATCACTGCTGCCTTATCATTTCCACAGCAGAAATAGCAATACCACTATAGAGAGCAGTGAAAAAAGAGCCCCTGGTTTGGGCCCGTGTCAAAATCTAATTCCTCCAGACCTGTGAGGAAAAAGACTTTTCCTTAGTTTTACTTGAAGCAGCATTGATTCCATATGAGCATAGTTTATCCTAGTATGAGACATGAAATAATGCCATTTATGCAGTATGATTTATGACAATGTAATAAGTGCAAGATGTGTTTTTCCAAAGTGGTTCAATGCTTTATAAGTAAAAAAAATAAAATTAGAGTGCTACTTGCATTCGCAATAAACAAGCAGCAGTGACTCATCCCCAGGAGTTTAAATAGTTTGCTTATTATGGATTAAGGTGCTATTTTGAGGTTTGATTGTGTTTTCACTCTCCAATGTGCTTTAGTCCAGTTTAAGTGGTGATATGTAAGCAGTCTTTGTGCGACCTCTGGTGGAGAAACTTCTCAGCGAAGCATTATTTGCATGAGAAAATTATCAAGTAGCAATAATAATACCTGCCTGTGTTCAGATGATCCACTTTTTTTTTTCCCCCCTGGTAAATATTAATGGTCAGATATACACACATATTATTTTTTCATGTCCTGTAAGTAAAGAAAATTGACATGATTGGGTTGGCATGTCTGTGCACCATACAAGAATTAAATTCTGCTTAAAAAAGTCTGGTGGACATCTCTCTGAAGGTTGTAACATTAGAGGACACAATAAAATACATAAAAGAGCATAAATTGTAGGTACTGATTTTTCCAACTTTATTTCACTTGCAAAAAATGGAAGCTTTTAGGATTATTTTTTTCAGACTGATGGAAATTACTTGACCAACATCACCATGGGTGTAAGTCCAGCACAGTAAAGCATTTCAGCATTGCAAAGAAACAAAATCCTGAGTTTTATTTGATGTGAGGGTGGTGGGCCACTGGAACAGGTTACCCAGAGATGTTGTGGGTGCCCCAACGTTAGCAGAGTCCAGGCCGGGTTTGATGGGACCTTGATCAGCCTGGACTAGAAAAAAGTGTTCCTAACTATGACAAGGGGATTGGAACTAGATGATCTTTAAGGCCCATTCCAACCCAATCCATAATTCTATGTTTCTGTTTATATATTCTTACGTGTTTTTTTCAAAATAATTAAGACACAGATTTTGAAAGAGTATTTGTAGTACATCATAGATCAACAAAGAGAGAGAGATGAGGCAGAAATTTTAGGTCTAAGTTCAACATATATCTTCCCAAAATTACTGTTTGACTTCCTAAGATCAGAGTTATTTCATTGTTCAGTTTATTAAAAACAGATTCCCTTTTTCCCTACATCAATATCATGATCACTCGGGCAGTGAAATTGGCAAATTTGGTATTGTTTTTACTTTATCAATCTTGACATAAAACCCGTGGATATTTTCATTTTTTTGAACTTAATTATGCTTTCCCCCTTACCATGCTCTCTTTTCCCCAAGAAAAAAGTAAAAGAACCTTATACTACCTCCCAGTTCATCAGTACTTGAAGCACTTACTAAACCCTGGGAAAACAAAATCAAGACATTTTTTTTTTCCATGTAGAATAAAGTCTTGAACCCATATGTTCCACTTCTTCACAAATACTCAGTAGAGTGTCTGTACTAGGAATGTACGTGGAGCCAGGAAAAAATGTGAAGAGCTGCTACATGACTGCTAGAATGCATCCTGAAATAGTTTGGCCAGTGCCAGGTGGTGCTTGCTAACACAGTGTTGAAACACGAGTCCCAGGATGGTACATGATAGAAAGTATTCTTAAAAGAAATAGAGAGGAGGCTGCCCTATTTTTTAAGAGAAAAAATGTTTTTAGGCAAGAACACACAAGAGGTACTGTGCTGTTTGTTCTCACAGCTAGGTCTGTTTCAATAGGAACAGACATTCATCTTTTGATATTTTAAAGGTTCTTGATTAAATCTCCTTTGTTGATGTTACTCCTCTTTGGAATCTGGACATGAATTATCAATCACACCATGGAATGTCTATTATTATTTCCCCGTCATAATGAATATTAAAATATAATGGGAACATAGCTTCAACTGCATTAATTCAGTATATTCTAAAGAAATACTGTAATAACCCACGTATAGGTTCCAATATTTGTTTCAGCCCCAGTAGATTGTCTTAAGAAGTGTCTTCTGCATTCCAGGCGTCCAATCTGATTAGTCAAGCAGATGGAAGAGCACTTTGTTCACTCCAAGAATAGGCTTCAATCTATTTCTGAATTGCTTGACTTAGTTTTGGCATTTGTGCTGGCTGGTTGTTACAGTTCCCCATCACAGCACAGGTTTAGTCTTCTTAGGCTGTAAATGTTTGACTCAACTGGCTTACCATAACTTTCTGAAGTTGCAAAGCTTAGAGATTGATCTCCTGTTAGTGCTGGGGTGGTTTTCAAATAGTGACAATGGAGTCACAGCACCAATGAAGAAAGGAGTTTTTCACTAATGCAGCCAGTCTCTAGGAAAATAAAGGAAACTCTATTTTCACAGGCATGGAAATTGGTCTGGTTAACAAAGGGTTAAAAGAAAGAGACTGAGGAAAATATATGCAATTCAATATTACTTCTTCATTTCATTGTTCTTTGACAGTTTAAAAGTCCCAATACTTTCCCATTCTTTCTGATCTAAGTAGGCATGGATAAACAGAAGAGTAACTACAATGGCTCCTGAATTTATTAAACTGGAACCTCTTTTAGCCACCAGAAATTAGGGATAGGCTTTTGTTGGTAAGCAAGCATCTACTTTAAGACTCTCTACTTTGTTACAGATATTTTTTTCCCTTGAGGTGATGTGAAAGGACAAACAATATACCATAAGAAAAGCTCGATACAGAGGCTCAGATCTGAGTGCTCTGTAATAGTAACTAAATGCAGTATTACTCACTTCAAGTAATCCCTAGAGCTTTTAAGGCCAATAGTTTTCCAACTGCCATGATACAACAAAGTAGTAGTATTTCCAAAAAAACTTGTTTTGCCATTATCTGCATAGCTGAGGTCCGACTGTTTTAAAATGGTGAAGAGCTGCACTTTTTCAGTCTTCCTTGGTTATCTTTTAACTTGTATGTGCATTGTGATAAATGAAGCCTTTAAGTACCTAGATTTTATGTTTTCCCATGTTTCTTAATCAATCGTGGTTTTTTTTTCCACCCTCCAATATTTTCTGCAATAAATGGATAAGATACTAGTGAATGGGGTTCCAAAGTACCGAAAAGTGATTTTTTTTTACTCTCTATGCACATTAATGTGTAGGACAAAGAAAGGACTTCACAGCAGTTATGGTCGTCATTTGCCGTAAAGCCTAACCTTTTCTAACACAGTAAGCGCCATTATCTATAGGGCAAAACCTGATTCTTCTTAATACAAAGTTGACATTGTTAGTTTTATAAGGAAAATAAAACAAAAGAAAATCAATATCAGAATGACATTATTGGAGAAGCATGGGGGGAAATAATGCATTTTCTTTAAGAAATATGAAAACTGAGGAGTGTTTTGTGCCACTGTAAATTGTATTCTGACCAGCCATATTCACCTAAACAGTTTCCTTCCTCTTCTTTCTAATGGCTTAAGTTTAAAAATTTTGCGTGTGCACAATTTCACACAACGCATATATACACTCAAAATACATTCCCTTCATCCCTTGTTTTCATTTTGTAATTAGAGATTTTTCCAATGCCTTTGTGGATAATATGCTTTTGATATAAATCTGCATCTTCTTCTGAAAGCAGAAGCTGCCCCTGCTCCAAGCTAAAGGGAAGTTAGTACCACTACATTAGCGTGGTATTAACTTGAACCACTAATCAGAAAGATTTATTAGTTTGGACTTAGTGCTCTGCTACTAATAGAAGCCTAGTCAGCTTCACCATAGGCAGAAATCACTTGCAACTTCCTGCAAAATGTTATGCAGACATACATACCCTTTCATTTTTATACTACTGCTAAACTACGTTCACTTGTATTGCATTTTTGAATCATATATTCATAGTTATAATTTATTCATGCAACCAGGATCTCAGCTGACCTTCTGAATCATGTTGAAATTGCATTTAAATTGCCATGATCTGTTACTTCTAGGTTTTCCTTTCAGGGAAGCTGGGTAATGCAAAATGATAGGAAACTGGTTTGCACCTTGTTTCACCCTGAGATGGAGCTGTGGTGCAGGCTGGGACAAATACTATGCTTAGCAACTCACAAACACTCAGAGGTTTATTAACATAAACATAGACATAGTGACAGAATCTCTTTGATGGTTGGACGAATGAGGGGGTTTTAATACCTTATACACTGATTAAATTATAATTATACTTAAACTATTCTGATAAAGTACCATTGATTAGTGTTTTTACTTTCAAATCCTGTGGTGGGTGAGTTAAATTTTGAAAATAACCCTTATTTCTTTGACTAATATGATAGATCTATATCCTTACATGTGCAAATGTTTGAATCAACAAATACTTCTGTACTTATACTCCTTATTGTCTCTACATTTAATTATATGAAAAATAAAGATAAGTTGTTTAATTTCAGAATGTCCTATGAAGACATAACTATATATTTTTAGAAGTTATTAATTAATTAAATAATAAAACATTACATTTCTTCTGGCTCGAGCAAATCTTTTCTAAGAGGGTGAGAAATGTGGACCTTCCGTTGTAGACTAAAGCAAGAAGACCATAATTTTTGTTCTATCTGTTTTATGACAAAAATTAGTATTGCTAACAGCAGCAATCCTGACAACAATAATACTAACAGAACTATTCCCAGCTGCTGCCACACACAAATTTTAAAACTTCAGTATGTCTCTTTCTTGGATGTAGTTCCTATAGGTCTCTAGCTTTTGTTTTACAACCTGAATAATTCATAAGCGACAAGTCCCGGTCCTCAGGAGAGAGCTGTGTTTAGAATGCTAAGTGAGTAAGAATTTTCTTCAACAATTTTGTTGTAAGAAAATACAAAGTGTTATAGTATATTGAATTTACTCCTATTGTGTGCATTTACTTGTACCTATTCAATTCTCTTAATCTCTTCCTTTACTTACAATACAAATAGATAAAAATGTGTGTTCCTTTCCTTCTCAGGAGATTTATTTAAAAAATAAGCAAGAAAATAAAATGCAGATAAATATATAATTATAATTATGTATTCGGAGGAATGCATCTTTGACTGCTGAAAACAAGTTAAAGCATCATTTGAAACAAAAACCCCTCAAAATTTAGTCATCGTTCTGAGCAGTAGATTATATTTTCCATGAAAAAAATAGTATGAATGTGCATATAATTTATTTTCAATTTACAGAAATATTTAAGAAAACATATACCTTGTATACTTTGTGCACATCTTCTGTGCTACATCAAGTCAAACTGATGAGGTAAAATACATCACAGTGTATATTTCAGTTCAGAATAGTGCTACAAAGCAACAGCATGGATGGTATAATGTCATCAGAGTCTTGTAAAATGTGAGGGTGATTAGTATTTACACATCTTTTTCTGTTCTTTTCTGAGAGCCATTAAAATTTTTCAAACTTTTCACTTCCCCAGTAATACTAAATTATTGAAAATCAAATAAGTTCAAAAGGAGAAAGTGGCTTTAAACTTCAGGAGGTATAGTTTTGGTAGAGGATATGGAAAACACAGTACAACATCTCTTGTAACTTATAGGACCAAGAGGTCCCCAAGTCCTCGTGAGTGCTCTAAAAGAGACATCTGTATGAATGCATGGATGCCAGTTTCTTTTTAGGTCTGATTAGAAATGAGATTGATGGTATGTCTGAATAGAGATTTTAATGGACAAAAAACTTGTACTGCATTCAAAATATTTCTCTAAGGGACAAAACTTCTGGGGAAAAGTTATTTCTGACTTTTACTAAGAATGTAATGTCTGGACTGAGAAATCTTCCATCTGAAAATTTCAGGGGAATGTGTATTTATTCAAGAAGGTTGAGTCTGATGAAAGTGACATTTTCTAATGGCATACCCACTGTCAAAATATTTGACAAATTCTATTTTAAGTGAAATATACAAGATGAATTATTTGTGAGTTATCTATGGACATTCTTCTGTTAATTCAGCTATGACTTAATATTTCTGGTGTTTATACACACACACACATGCACTTGTATTTTTTGGAGATTCTTTCAGCGCTAAGATTTAATAGCATGCATTGGTTGAATGCTATTTAAAATAGCTTGAGTTCACAGGGTGAAAAAACAGGTCAAATGTAACTTCTGAAGTTCAGTGTGAGCCAATTAAAAAAAAACAGATAAGGGAAAAGTTTAATTGTCAAATTATAGGCTTCATAATTAATAACTCAGATAAGTGGTCATTTAGATCAGTTTTTTGATACATGTTCTCAACCAACAAAGTGCTAAAACATTTATAGGACATTTTACTGTACTGTAATTCCATATAAAGATTGCATTAAGGGAAAGTTAAACATACACAGTTCAGTGTCAGGGAATAAGCAGTCTAAGTTACATGTGGTGAACCATGCTCTTGTTTACTAGTACACTGAAAAATGTTTCTCAGTGAGAATAAAAGAGAATGCCACAGTTATTCAAGTTACAAGGTAAATCACTTCCAGAAATAGCTCTACCTTTCAGAAGAAGCAAAAACAAAAGGCAAATTTGCAGTTACACTTGCTTGTTTTTAGCCAGTCAAAACTGTTGCTCCTACTCAGAGACACCTTTTCTAAAAGCTGATACCATGAGCTACTTTAGTAATAATTTTTTTAACATAAATGAATTTTTTTTTCCTGGTGTGTGTTTTTCAGCTGTAGTAACAGAAGATTTGTTTTTCAATACCTAAAAGCTTGTTCAGTGTTTAAAATAGTTATAAAATAACCAAACACATAATATGTTTTGGTTAATACTTCTTTGAAAATGTAGTTCCTGCTTGTCATGAATGATTATAAACAAACTAAATCTTTAGAAGAACAGGACAGTGATATTGACTTTCTGTAATCTGAAACCGAGGTGAACAATTTACTTGGACAGCCTTTATGGCACTTTGTTTGCATTTTTTCCAATTTCACATAACATTTAATGATACAGCTGGAACAGGAGCTGTGGTTATCCTACAACATCAATGAAGAATTTCAGAAAATATTAAGGAAATTATGAGATGTGTGTGTCAGAATAGTGGTCATAATTTATTGTTTCCAGTTCTCTAAGGCATTACAACCTCAAAATATCCCCTGGTATTATCTTACAAGTAGGTCTGGGTAGACTGAGGTGTGTAGAAAATTACTTAAATTGCAGGATTGGTCACTTAGTAGCAATAGTAGTTACTGCGTATTTTGAGAACTGTATTTCTGAATGATGAAAGTATGAGTTACAGCTTCATCACTGGGAACAACAAAGAGCCCTGAAGTGTGGGACCTGTTCTGGCTAATGGGATATATTTTCCATTAAAAAGGAAGTGACTTTAAATTTGCATGTCCTTTATTTTCAATTTATGTAAGACAATGAAAATCAATATAGTTCAAATTGGGAATCTTTTTATTGTATCAGGTTAGACTCTTAAAATAGCAATGGATACTGACAGATCTAGATAAATAAAGACACAGCACAAAAAAATTTCCTGGATTGAAGTGGATCCTGTTTTGCATAAATTAGATGAGGTTAAACTGTGTTATTGCTTTAAAGTTTTCAGTAATACTTAAGTTCTTAAAGAAATCTTCAGAAATTCAGAAAGAAACAGAGGTTGTTTTGTTTGTTTGTTGTCTGGTTTAGGGGGTTTTTATGTTTCCAAGGAACTTGGAAGATGTCTTCTTACAAAAACAATGATGAAGGTAATTTTTTTATCAGCTCAATTTGTATAACTTTTTACTTTTTCAGTCAGTACTGTCCAGTTTTAGAGCATTGATTGTTAGGTTCAATTTCTTTTAAATTCTGATACCATATTACCTATGCTACCTATGTAATTAATGTTTCTACGATACTTTTCACAAGAACAAGCTCAGAGGAGAAGGTGATCTCATTTTTCTGGTGTGTGGTAAAAGGATGAAAGGGAATGACTCAAAGCTGTGCCAGAGAAAGTCCAGACTGGATTTTAGGAAAAAAATCTTCACCAGCAGGGTGGACAAACAATGCGAAAGGCTCCCTAGGGAAGTGAACACCTTGGTGTTCAAGAAGCAGTCCAACAATGCTCTTGCACATACATAGTTTAAGTTTTGGACTGCCCTTGTGGAGTCAGGAGTGGGACTGAGTGCTCTTGTAGGTCCCTTCTGACTCAGTATATTTAGTCATTCTAAGAGAGAATGATTAGCTTATAGATCTCGTGTTAGAGCCATTAAAAAACTCAAGCATTTTGAGTCTTTTGCTGTAGTATCAAAATGTCAGTGGAAAATTCTAAAAGTTCTTTAATACCTAGTTTCAAAGCTGGTTGCTCAAGGTATCATTATGAATCATTGCTCACAATAAAGGAACAGAGAGAAAAATTGCTAAGCTTTTAAAAAACCAAAAGACACAATGTCCCCAACCAAACCAACAGTTCTGTGGAATAGTTTGTTTTGAAAGTCTGAATACACTGTTTCTTCAAACAAGCTTTCAAGGAATAACATCAGAAAGGACATTAGGAAATTATCTAATCCCTTAGGGCTCTAATGATGAGATCAATAAAGTACACTTAATACTCCTAGCACTTTTTCCTCTACATGTTCTTTAAGACCTTAGGCCTCTGATCAAACATCTTTATTTGATCTTGATGTTTTATAGCTATTAATACTTTCTAGCATTAATATGCTTGCTTTAATTTAAACTGATTCCTTTTTTTCGCATTATCCAGCAGAGATATGGAAAATAAAATGCTGCTTTCCTTTTTGCAGCAGTCCTTTACAGTCCTGAAAGTTGCTTTAATGTTCATCTCAGACTGAATAACATGGATTCACTCAATCTCTTTTCATTCACATTTCAGAAAATCTTTTCTAATCCCTTTCTATTTATCTCTATCTGTCCTGAAGTGGCAAATTTAGACGTGATAATCCAGCTCAGGCCTGCTGAAGCCAGGTTGGGGAGAGGGCTACTTCATGTCCTTTATACATCGTACATATAATATTTGACTTTTTTTCAACAAGGATCATTTAATTAATTTCAACTGGCAGCACAGAGTAGCCCCAGACCTTTTCTTTCCCCAGAAGATACTTTGCATTCACAATATATTCTGCGCTTTCACAAAAGAAATGCAAAATATTGTCAACTCATAGTGATATACAGCATCAACCAACCAACCAATTAATTCGTTTTTCATAAATACCATGCCCAGACAAGTTGTGGATACTCCATTCCTAGAGGTGTTCAAGGCCATGTTGGGTGATGCTCTGAGTAACCCAGTCTAGTGGAAGGTGTCCCTGTGGTATTTTCTTAATAATACCACACAAAACTGTAGTTACTCCCGGTAATTTAAATATAATAGTTCAAGCACTAAAAGTTGCACACCAAAGATGTCTTTAAATGAATTTTCAATGCATTTTATTTCACGAAAATATCTAGGACTTTTGTTTACAGTAGGAATACTGCTCATACATTATTAAAAAATCCTGCTAAGGTGAAATCAACATTTTTTAAAAAAGTGTCTGCCCCAAAGGAAAGATAAAAACATTTTTTTTAAATTTTAAAATTTATTGAGGTTTTTTAGCTGGGAATATTACTTCTAAGCTACTTTGCCCACTGATTTTAGTTTTAATCAGCACAATGCTTTCAGCACTAAATGGATGTGTGCATCTGAGAATGTGTTTAATAGCAATATCATATATCTGCCAGCAAATACTCCTATTCATACAAATACTCATTTTAAGTGCCAAAAAATTTAAAGTTTGAAAGCAGATATTTAAAAAGACTATGTACTTTAAAATGTGAGAAGAAGCATCCCAATTTCATGAAAGCAACTAAGACTCAATTATTTATTAATTTTTACATGTAAAAGTAACTGTTGAAGTCAATGGTAATTTTGAGAGACAGCCAATTTCAAGAAAGATTCTTCATAGGTTGAGGATGTAGAAAGTTTTAAAACATGTTGAAACAAGGAAAAATCTGTCATGATTTTTCTTGATTTTAGTTCCATTTTAACAAATGGAACTACCAGAAAGGAGTCCAAGAGAGCTAATATGATAAACTCAATTAATATCCAAAACATACTTATCAAAGCACTAGCTGAAGTTGAAATACTACTCTAAACACTACATTTTATATCTGCTTTCAGTTTCTAAATTTGGATATTCTATAATCCAGTGGAGATCCTTTATCTAAGATCCTTTATCTGAGTCCTGTATCTCATCCTTTACAGAACTGAAAATCACTGTAAATATGGCATAAGATGACCGAGATTCTTTCCTTTTTATAAATTTAGATACACAATGTTTACCTGTGGAATTCCATGGAAGGCAAGTTTTTTAATGGGAGCTGTATATATATTTTTATTCTTTTATTTCTTAATGTTATAATGAACTCTGAAAGTTTTCGATGGCTACGTTTTTATTGCTGAGTTATTTTTTTACAGATGGTTTATTGTACACTGTAACCAATTTGTGGTG
Organism: Falcunculus frontatus; assembly: GCA_013398115.1. NCBI lineage: Eukaryota > Metazoa > Chordata > Aves > Passeriformes > Falcunculus > Falcunculus frontatus. The sequence goes on along the minus strand of VZRV01005302.1, from coordinate 670,771 downwards.
TTGCAGCTGAGTTTTTTGTTTTGCATGCTTGGTTGAATTTTTTCCCCAAAAAATCTATCCTGTCACCTAATTCTTTTTATTGTTGAGAATTTTTATGAAGATTATTTTTTTTCTCATTTCCAAATCACCATCTTTATTTAATTAACTGTAAATAAGGAGTAACTTCAAATTTTCATTTATATATTACCTAGGAAATGTTTATAGATTTTCATATTCCTCTTGTGGGCATATTTGCTGTGTATAAACACAGTCATCCCTTTTTCAAAGATTATCTTATTACATAGATGAACATTAATGGCACAATTAGGAGCTGGATTCTACTGTATGAAATTCAATTAAGGCCTTAAGGGTAAGTCTAGGGAAAATCTTGCTCAACATTTCCACTTGGCCTTTGCAGAGAAAACAAAAATGTGCTGATAAAAAATGCTGATGACACAAAGCTGTAGAAAGAGCTTGTCAATAAGAAGGACAGTTGGGATAAAATGCAGAAAAAAAATACTTTGAAGACTGAAACCACTGAGGTAGGAAGAAATTTAATAATACAAAATTCAAGGTCAACACCTGTAATTAAAGGATCCTGCGGTAGAAGTGGACAGGGATATACTCCCCAGCTGAAGGATGACTTTCAAGTCCCCCTACGACACAGCCATGGAGAAAGCAAAACAAACTGAACAAACAAAAAATCAAACAAGTTAGGTATTTCAGAGACAGGAAAATATTCTTAATGGTGTGTGGAATCACTTGAAACATGACACAGTGTAATCATACATGCTTAAAGGTAATTGTGGAGCTGATGTAAAGAAAGGCAATTTGTATGATCAGAAATAAGGAAAACCTGTGCTATTGATGAATCAGAGAGCCCGAGTGGTTGAGCTTACCATTTAAATGCTGAGAGGATGACTGCTGTTCATAAAAGTTTTGGAGAAATCCAAGGAGTAAACACTTTGGAGGAAAAGTAAAAATTTACACTAAAATACCTTGCTACTCCCAGTTACAGATATATTTAGACTGGGAAATTGGTGCATGTTCCTACTGCCAGAACAACGTAGTTTCGTATCTGTTTTCCAATAAGAGCAAAAGGAACGAAAGCCCCTGAAAGGGTTATGAGGTGTGGTGGGGAAGTATTCAGATTTTCTACTGTAGGTGTCATCACTATATGTCAGAAGATGCAAGATGTGGCATCATTAGGTACTAGATAATTTGAGCTGTCCATCATTTTCTTGACACTAGACATGAAAGTTAACACTGAAATCCATCTTAGTCACTTCAGCAGGCAGCTAGAAGAAAACATCTTTATCTATTTTCATATATTTATGTTAAGGCATTTGTTGTGTTTTTCGCCATTTCTATGAAACTGGATGTAATGACCTCTCTGGTTTGTGCATGGGCTGTAAATATATTTGTTACTTTTTCTGCTTTGTATTTTCCACAAGGGTTCTAAACATTAAATTCCAGACTTACATAGCTGTAGGGTTTTTAGGTGTCACTCAGCTACTCAGTTTTGTTTAATTTTTGTTTTCACATACACTGAATTTTATGCTATGACTCTGTAAGACATTTAACTTAATCTGTAATATACTCTAGAATAGTTGTTTTCCCATAAGTGGCTTTTAAATTTGTTTGAAAAATAGATTAATATCTGCTATCGTGGTTTGGTATTGGTGTGTGTGGGGGGGTGGTTTGTTTGTTTGCTGTTGGGTTTTTTGGTTTATATCTAAAGCTGTGGGAAGAGGAAGGACATTCAGAGTGATGGCATTTGTCTTCCCTAGACATTGTTATGTGTGATAGAGCCCTGCTTTCCTGAAGGTGGCTGAACACCTGCCCTCTGATAGGAAGTGGTGAAAGAATTCCTTGCTTTGCTTTGCTTGTGTGCACAGCTTTTGCTTTACCTGTTAAACTGTATTTCTCTCAACCCATGAATCTTCTCACTTTTACTCACAGGCAGAGTGAATGAGGGGCAAGGTGATGCTTAGTTGGGGTTAAATTGTATTTTTCAGCTGTAGATACAGGTGTTTATTATAGCTATGGAAAATCACATCTACATATGCATTGAAAGAAACTTCTCTAAAACAAGATGTTCTCTTTTTTTCATTTTCTGAACAAAACCCAACCCTATGCTATTTACTGTATTGCTAGAGAGAAAATTACGTCAGTTCTAATTAATATAATTGATGTAGCAAGTTAAAGATATATACTATAAACTAAAGCAATTCTCAAAGAAAAGAGTACCTTGTGAAGGAACCTATGCTATCAACATTGACATTCCTTTTCATTATGTTCTTATATTTTTATTGTCAAAATTGCCTGTTTACTATCTCTTAAAATTATACTTGAAAATAAAAAATAACACATGCAGTTTTAATGGGATAAAATTTCACTGAGTTGAAAAGATTTTTTTTTATTTAGTCAGGTTAACATATCTCCAGATAAGGAGTAACTATTACTAATTTGATACTAAGACAACAGGGTTTTTACTAGGAAATTGCTAGATACTGTTTATGATCAATAAAGGAGAATAAGAAATATACTTTTTTCTTGAACATAATGTTTTTAATTTCCTTCTTATAATTTCCAGAAAAAAAAAAAAAATATGTTAACCAGCAGATGGAAGTAAATGACAGACATTCAAAAGGAAAATAAATGTAAAATAATTAACAGAACCATTGCTTATTTTTGGTACATTAATGCAAGTACCAAAATTTCTACACCCATAAATACAGCAGAAATGGTTCCAGCAAGTAGTAAAATGGAGACATTTTCAGTGAAACTCTCTGTCATTCCAGATCACTGTTCACAGATGTACTATATAGTACAGGACTTAAATTGGACAGAGATAAATATCTTATGTAATGCTGACAGAATGTCAGATTTTGGCAAGAAATGAAGGGTACATGAAAAAGAACATGGAAAACGGTATGCAGAAAAGACACTCTCATAGGGAGAGTAACAATGAAAACAAAGAAAAATGCTATTCCAGCTGCGAAGTGGGAAACTGGAAACAGAATTGGGAAAATATTGTGACATGATTGGTTTTATGCACTGCAATTTAAAACACTGGAAATACTTTAAAGTGTCAGCAATTGATACTAGCTCTATAATACAGAAAGATCATGTAAAAAGGAAGTACAGGAGTGATTCAAAGTTCATCGAGGTCAATTTTCAAGGAGATTTTCTCTTTTCTTTAGGTGAGTTATCATCTACGTTTTCATAGTCTAAGGCTCTGACAAGACTGTGATCTACAGAAAGGTCTGCAGTGGGAAGCAGAGCAGAAGATATCAGATCCCATGCTTCAATTTATTTTATTAAACTTTTGTTTGACAAGACTTTATTTACTAATCTCAAAATGTCTTTATGGCTCATGATAACTGATTTCAGTTCAGATCTTTCAAGAAAACGCACAAGAGTACAAGGAAATGCTCAACAAAAATCTTTTAAAGGATCGGGGACTCGCAGAATAAAGTGTGAGGATAACCTTGCCTTGACTGAAGATTTAACAGTAGAAACGAAAGGTTGAAATTGTAAAACTGGTTTTGAAATGCAAGAAAATCATTAAAATCTCAGGTTCATTATTTGAAGTTTGCTAGGTCTTTCAACTGAAGACACAATAGAAAATACAAGGAATATCTAACATACACCTGTAGTTATACCTCCTAGTATTTTCTGCCGTTTTTAGATAGAAAAGAGCTTTGATATTTTTAGAGATAAGTAAAGTCAGTTGAATTTAACATGATAATATAATAAGACAACATAAAAATTAATTAATGTAGTAGAGACTTAAATGAAGGTGAAATGGAAATTCCATCTTATGGTTTGGTGTAAATGATTATCTATTATGAGAAGTGCTATGGTGCAACAATATATGCTTGTGTACAAGATGTTTGAGTTCTAGGTAAACATATAAGCAACTTGCATTCCGATAGCTGCAGTACTGTATGACTGTAGCAATCTAGTGCCGTAAATGTTGATCCTTTAACTTCTACTCACCATGAACATGCTAATGTCCTGGTGGACAAGGTAACCATGAGCCAGCAGTGTGCCCTTGTGGCCAAGAAGGTCAAGGGTATTGTGGGGTGAATTGGGAAGAGTGTGGCCAGCCAGTCAAGGAAGGTGATCCTGCCCCTCTACTCAGCCCTAGTGAGGCCACATCTGGAGTGTTGTGTCCTGTCCTGGGCTCCTCAGTACAAGAGACAAAAGGACTGACAGGAGAAGGTCCAGTGAAAGGCTGGAGCATCTCTCTTATGAGGAAAGGCTGAGGGAGCTGGGCCTGTTTAGCCTGGAGAAGAGAAAACTGAGAGTAGGATTTTATCAATGTGTACAAGAGAAAGTGTCAAGAGCATGGTGCCAGACTATTTTCGGTGGTACCCAGTGATATGACAAGGGGCAGTGGGCACAAACTAAACCACAGAAGGTTCCACTTGAAGGAAACAGCAGCAGCAGCCATACTCTTCAACTCCACACAGCCCTTCCTGCCTAGACAGGAGCTCTACTGAGCTGGACCCACTGAAGGGTGCCTGAGAAGGAAACAGAACTTCTTTGGAAGAGTGAAGAGAGGTAGTTTGGAAGTTCATTTGTGTTTAATGATGTTAACAATATGGAAGTGTGGTTTATCTGTTGCATTGCTTATATCAGCTAATTGATTGCTCTTAAGTCGTGTTCTCAATAAACCAGTTCGGTTCTGATTTGACTTTAGGTCATGTGAACTGGCCTGCTCTCTCCCCTGTGACAGAATTTTCTTTAGTCTAACTCAGAAATGCTTACAGAGGATTTCTGGAATCAGGTAAACATTGTTATGTTTTCCTTGAGACATCCACTTGCCCTAACAGTACTTCCCCAAAAAGTAAATTTTCCCCATTCCTTTCAATATTCCTTTCTCTATTTCTCTTGTCTTTGAATCCTACTTCATTATTCACATTTATCAGGTTATTTGTCTTGGTGTATCATTCTTCAGACCTTTTCCATTAGCAATGTCATCAACAAAGTACAGGACTTCGGGCACTTACTATGAACTTCTGCTATGTCATGTTTCTGCTGCTGCTGTTGTTGATGAGGTGATGGTGGTGTTTTATGTGTTTTTTATTTTCTAGAGGAGCAAATATATGTTTTTCAGAACAGTTAATGGCTTCACAGTGAAAGTGTTAGGACAGTGATTGACAGCACAAAACTTAAATTTCACATTCCGTATTTCTGGGGAGGGAAAGATTCCTATGTACAATCTGCTCTGGTACTCTAAAAATGCTTGCAATCAGTATTCTATTTTGCCACAAAAAAAAAAAAAATTGGTATTTCATGTGAAAGGAGAATTAAAATTTTACTTATAATTCCTTTCCCACTCAGTTTTCTTTTCCATAGTTCCGTCTATTTTCATAATTGAAATTATATTTTACATATGTATTCAACCCAGATTAATTTTATATTTTCCACATTCAACTGATGTGATTAAATTTGAGTTTCTGGTTACCTCAACAGTAAGCAGAAGTGATATTTGCCACTGAAGAAATTAGAATTGTTCTCAATAATGCAATGTGTGAATTATATAATGATACGCGTATTTGACAATTTTTGGTTTGGTATCCTAATTTGGTTATATGAGTATTTATTTGGTAGTTTGAAAGCATTTTGGTTTTCTAAAAACTGGAAGTTTTGATCAAAGAGAAGAATTATAGATATGTCTAGCTTATAATGCAGGTTAATTTTCCTCAGACCAAATTCTGGCACTGTCAATGTTTATTTTGCAGTTACTTTTCCAGTCAGAAATAATCACAAAATTTGCAGGTTTTTTGAGTTAATTGACTAATCTTGTTCATATTAATTTCCCACTGTCCACAAATTAAAACAGAAGAAATATTTTGGGACATACTGGCAAAGAAAATTTGTCAAGAAAGAAAAATTACCCTTTCTATGCAGGGAGATGCATGGTTGTCACTGTGTAGAGGTCCCTCATAATGCAACAGGTAGTACTTTTTTTTTTTTCCTGTAAGAACTATTAAAAGAAAAGTCCACTTATTCCCTTGAGGTATAACGGAATCTAAAATCAGGGTAAAAAACCCACTTAACAATAATGGAAAAAAATGTAACTTCATTAAATACTAACAATTTGCACAAAGGTAGTCCAAAATACTTTATAATGTATAATCTTCAAGACTTATAATGCATAAACATTATTCCTGAATTAATTCAGCAACGTGAATTAAGTAACCTTTGTTACTTAGCAAAGAAAAGGTTATTGCTTCAAGGACTGATCTAATACCAGCTCAAGATTAAAATACTGTTCTAATTAGCATCAGTGGTTTTGTGGTCTCCAAATAAAAATAAAACATTAGAGTTTTGTTAAATAATAATAAGACATTACAGTTTTTTTTTCTCTGCCTAGGTAATGAATAACAATTCATACCTATCAATAATACATTGTCCACGAAAGAGCAAAACATACTCTTTTCCATTTCTTGTAAATTGTGTGTGTGTAACCTCTCCAAAGTATTAGTTTTTCAGAAAGCATTAAAAAATGCCATAATGCCAGACCTGAATGTGCTGTGGGTGTTCCTATAGAAACAATGACACCTGTATAAATGCTAAGACGTTTGAGAGAGGAAAAGTGGTATCTGTAAAAATCAGTGATTTTACAGTGATTTAAGATCCAGTGAAGGATCTTTAAGTTATTCTTCAGTAAGTTCAGTTATAATTCATGTCTTTAAAATTTACCAAGGAAGGATTTTTAAGTTATTCTTCATTCACTGAAAATATGCTACAGAAATAGATACAATCCAGTCTGTTGCCATTAGTATTGACATGCAAATTTTTTGTTCATTATTCCCGTGCATTTTCCATCTCTTTATTTTCTGTATCTTAGCAATAATATTTCCAGAACAAGATGGCATGGAAATTGATGTAATGGTTTCATTTTTAGTAGATGCACAAATGCAACGCAGGGACAATATCTTCATTCACTTAAGGTCTAAAGGTACAAAATATCCCATTTTGTACTTTTTTGACTTCCTATGGGCTTATGCTGTCAATATATTCAATATATTGTGAAATAGCCCAAAACTTCACAGTAGACATATCACCTTCACACTATGGCACATACGCTAAAGTATTTCCATAGCAAAAATTATGATACTTTGTCTAAAGAAAAGTACAGGAGAAAACACACTGTTCTTTGTAGGAAAATATTATGACTGGATTTTTCATCCTTTTGGGTTATATCCTAACTGTTCTTTTTTTGCATTTTTACTTTGCCAAAAGTAAAAGTTTCATCTAAAATGGAGGAAAATTTTCTTAATGTTGTGCTGCAAATATTCAATCTAGTTGGTACTTACTGGAAAGAACTGCTATTTCCCTCATCATGTTTCCTATTTCCTTAAGCAAAAGCAAAGGTTTCTGCTTTTCTTTCTTTATTTTTAAAGCTGCAATCCAGGCACTTCTGATAAAATTATGCAGAAATGAGAAAAAGGCCACTCTATAAAACAGCGAAGCTTTATTTAGGGTATCTCTAACCATAAAGAAGATAAATTTAGCACTCTCCATCTTTACCTGTAATTAAACCTGAAGCCTAAAAGATGTCAAAGGTAATAATGTAATTGCTATCTAGATTCTCAGAAGGTTTTAAACTGTGCTCTTTGAAAAACATTATAAGGATATGTAAAGTAATACTTCCTCTGGGGTTTTTTTCCAAGATGACAAATGAGATTGCCTATCATTTGATTTAAGACTTGCATGTTACAGGCTTTGCAATTTTTTCTCTTCTGATAATGTTCACGAAATATGTCTTTAATTACCTCCTTAGAAGGAAAAAAGGTAATGCAGAATTGATACCTCCAAACCATGCAATTATTTCAATTTACTCTCACTTACTCTAATTCTAAAGTTCTGTTCTGAACCACTTTATAGCGATTTTTATTGTTATTGTGAGGTTCTATTAACATTAATTGTTATTAATATGGTGTGTTAATTTGTATCAAAATGTCTTTCAGGTATTCATAAATGCTTCTATGTGTTTACAAGTTAAGATTAGGCCTTGCTGTTCTCTTTTGAATTTTCAGGTGGTAAACATCATTACAGTTGAGTAATAATGCTGATATTGCCTCATGATGTGTCAACCATCTGATTAAGGTTTTTCTAAAAAAAATTTAGAGCAAAAGGAGAAACATAATTCTTGCAGATCATGAAAAAAAAAAATTGAGGAATAGAATTTTTCCAGGATGAAGCTTGCACAGAGTTAAGTTTTTGCAGATGGCTGGAATAAATCCCATGCTGGAGCTACATCTTGCCACTACTGCAGAATACTGCTTAATCATCAGCAGAACATGTGCCCACTTTAAGCAGGCACTACTTACTTCTACCAGTTTCACTGATACAGGTCACTTACTTACATACTTCAACTTTAATTTCAAACTTCTGGCCTCTACTTTCATCCTCCAGTTTGGGAATGCTTCTGGACCAAGATTTCTAATACTTAAATACATATCAAATATGCCCCAGGCTTTGAAAAATAAGACAAAAGTGAAAATAAATGGGCAAGTAAGCAATTCTGCTAAGTCAGTAAAAATTAATTGTCCTTTTGAGCAAACTAACCTGAGCAATGGGGTTAGTAATCACCATGGGTCCCAAAACATTGATGCATTAAATTTTACCTATATAAGTTCATCCAGATGACTGACATCTTCAGAGCATTCAGGTGAAAATTTTGTCTGCCTCAAATTTTGGCATAGAGTTAGTGCCCAAGGCTGTAACTAAACCAGGTTCTTATATCATAGAGAGCGAAGTTGAACTAGTTTGGCTTTATATTTTTTAATTTTACACAGATCTTTGGAAAATTATTGTATCATTGCTTCTGGCTTAACTCAGAACATCATAAATATATTCTTGTCAGTGAGCTTTATACACCAAGATGAAAAAATCCCTTCCCAGTACTTCAGTGTAACTGCATAAAATCACTTTAAAGGGGATTTTGCCTCACCCCCCCAAATAATTCCATATCCTAGAATGATGAAAATTTTAAGCAGTGCAGTATTTTTGCACTAGACAATCCAGAAAACTGCAACTTTTGTTGCTGATTTTAATTATTAATGGAGAAGAAAAAAGAATATTTTTTTCACTCAGCTGAGTTTTCTTTTTCTGTCATGACCTCAATTACTCCTTTTTCACTGTCCCATTAAAAGAGTGAACTACTAGCCTGTGGAGATGTTTTACACCCTTGTTCTTAACTGTTGACTGTTTTCTTCATGATTACTGCTTCCATAAGTATTTATTATCACTTCAGATGCTTTGGTGGAAACCGAAAAGGTATACTGACTTAAATTTGAATCTCTGGAACTTAGTCTGATATCATAAACTCTTGGGCAGTCTGTGCAGAGAAATGAAAAAAAAAAAAAGTAATTAATCTGATCAAGGATAAACACATTGTGTCCTGAAAGACATTTTGGGAGACACTTGGAGGAGTACACAACTATTATCTGAAGAATGCAGTAAATTTGAACGTATGAATAGTGGTTATAGACTGAGTAGGAAATACAATTGATGTATAAAAATGGAGCAATCAAGGTGAAAAGTTGTATAGAAGAAATAGCAGGAAAACACAATTCAATATATTATTGGTTTTGAGAAATCAAAAGTGAAATAATATTAAAAATCAGTTTCAGGAATGTAAAATCTTCATTTTAGCATCAGCTGGAAAAATATGTTGTTATATTAACCGATTAATTATATAATGAAATTTTTACGATGCTTTTAAAAAATATTTCTAGTTTATTTTACATTGAAATTCTGTTTAAATTAAATTAATTTGTCTTGGAAATTTTAAATAAGCTCATTAGGTGAAGAGGTAAATCTGGACCCCTGAAACAATAACTGTTTATACTTTAATCACCAATGCTGTATTTTCTGATCTGGAGGTTTATAGCTGGGAATTCCCCATCATTAGTTCCCTTAATACAGTTTGGCAAAATTTCATAAAGGCGCATACTGGATTTAATTCTATTTATTTTTATAAACTATCATAATAATTATGGTATTCATTGATATTCTCTATTTTGATTAGTATTATTCTTCAGAGTAGGTATCAATCATAATCTGTGCCCAAATACGAGACTCCGAATAGCCACTATCATCTTGAAACTATTACGTGTCAATATTATATAATCAGATTTTTGAGAAAAGAAATTATTTTTGTGTATAGGCATTAAAACAACCAAATAACTGTTCATAAATTTCATTGAGAAAAAGAGGAAAGAGATTGGTGAGAGCACATACTGGTTAGGTAAATGCATATGTTCTAGACCCAGCAATTTAGTCAGTGACAACACATTTTTCCTTAGTCTGGGATCAGTGTTTTCATCTTAAATAAAGACAATCTTTTTCAGTGACTCCAAGGGAAGCAAAGGTCTGTGATAAATGAGCCAGTAAATGGCTACATATATCTGACAACAGCAATCCATCCCTTTATTTCCTCAGGGAAAGCCAGTAGTTCAGGTACATGCTGCTAACCAACAAAAATGTATTGTCTTTTTCGACAGGTGATTCTTACTTTATTCGTTAAAAGCACAATTGCCAGCTGCTTTACCCTGGAGAAGACTTCATGTTCTGTATCCTAATTGGATGAAATGAATTAAAATAACTTAGATTTCAAGTACCTCATTAGGTCAAGTATATCTCTGTGGTGAATGTTTTTTTTTTTTTTAACACAAACCTGGTGACTTTTGAGGGTCCATCTGCAATGTTAAACAAGAGAGACCAAAAAGTGAGCTCTAGCACTACAGCCTCATCATCTATAGTTACTTACTAATTAAATTTCGAGCTCTGTTCAAAAGAAATGATACAGTATCGAGATATCTGCTGACTTTAATGAGAGTTCAGACAGCTTGAGCACATGCAGACAGCTGTTAGCAATGAGTGTCACCCCCCAGGAGTACTTAGGTGTTAAGCACCATTTGAGTTTCTCTGCTGCATCCTACATGGCCTATAGTATCCTACCAGCCTAAAGGGTACACATGTCCTGTAGTTCCTGCACTATACACACTGTAGGTGCTTTTTATTCTATAGGGCATATAAAACGTCACTAGATGACCATTTCTAAGTCTTGATTTCTGTCCAGAAAAGTTCACCCCAAATCTGAAACCCCATAAAGTCATTTCTGCTCCATGCTTCGGAATCATCTAGTAACTACCCGAAATAGTGTATACCAGTGTGACTGTTTTCATTGCATAAAAATGCTGTTAATTCAATGTCACGATTTTATTTCTTTTGTGAATGAAGAAAGCCTGAGGATTATAAGATGCTATTTCTTTTCATTCTGTTCTTTGAAAAGACTCCACAAATGGGCTAAATTATAAATTTCTGTAGTATATAATGAAATATTGCTAATAACAATAATATTAATGGATTTCTTATTCTGAGAACTGTGGTAAAGAGGCACGATAAACAAGATCAGCAATAAACTGAGTTACTAGTAATAAATACAGAAGTTTTTCTGTAGCAGAAGATATTTTTTCTTCTTTGTAGAAGCAAAAATAGTTTTATCATTCTTCTAATTATAAGCTGAAAATTCAGCAACTTGAATTATTAGAAATTTCAGATGGTTTAGCATATAGTTATTTAAAGAAGCAATAGAGCAGCAAAATATAACTAAGGAAAAATGAAATATTAGGAAAATCACAATCACTGGTAAAAAAAAAAAACCTGTGTTGCACAGGAAGTAACTGAATCAAAATTTGTTAAATTACGTCAACAGTTGTGCATAATTTTGCTCCCTTGTCCTCTTGGTAGGGGATTCAGTTCTTTGGTGAGTTAACCTGTGTTGAAAGCAAAGCACTACTTACCTGTTCACTTACTATCCTCACCATCCCAAGAGGGACAGGGGAAGGAATAGGAAGAAAAAAAGCGAGAAAACTCATGGGTTGAGATAAAGATGTCTTAATCAGAGAAGAAGAAAGAAGAAGAAGAAGAAGAAGAAGATAGAAGACGAAGAAGAAAGAAGAAGAAGAAGAAGAAAGAAGAAGAAGAAGAAGAAAAAAAGAAGATGATCATTGGTAGCAGAACAAAATCCAACTCAGCCTAATCCCTGTGGGCAATAAAGAGGGAAAAAGAAAAAAAAAACATGCCACTGTGTAAAAGCTGCTCAATAATTTTCAGAAAATCAGCCTGTTTTCAACACTTAGTCACAAACCCTAAACACAGCACTGTATGGACTGCTAAGAAAAAAGAAATAACCAGAACAAATTTGAAGGAGCATTTTTCAGAGTCCAATTTTTATGTGACAGAAGTACACAGTTTTGTGTATCAGTAGCAGTGCTGCAGCCAATTATGTTGTTTGTTACTACATAGCACCAGGATCCGGAGTAGTTGTTATTTGGCTGAAACTACACGATTTGCATCATCTAAACCAACTTGTCAACCTGAAAGTGACCTAACTATGATTTATGACTGCAGTTTTTTAGATTATTAAAAAGAAAAAAACAAAAGATAAGGAAAGGTGAATTTCCCACTACTGCATACTAAAGCCACCTGATACAAATGTTTACTGGTATACTCTAGTGACTATGTTTTGCTTCTGTGTTGAATTCAGTACAGCACTCAAACAGTACTTAAAAACTTCTATTGTTCCAAGACTGCACAATTTAGTAGGCATTTTTTAAAAGAAGAGGTCTTACATTCTGGAAATTACTTTCTCTTTAAATTAAGATTACATCAGAATAGTTCTTGAAAATCAATACAATAATTTCTGAGTTGATAACACATGGGGGAAAAGTCAAACCCAAGAAAACAATACCCCAATCCTTTTGAATTGCACTTCTGAGGAATAAATATACCTCACTTTGTGCTGAATTATGATATCCTGACTAATGTGTCATAATTTGAAAATATTTACACCCTATGTTATGTTTTTCCATAATCCATAGAAGGCCCTCCTGAAAGGAGAGGACATTTTATTTCCTACTTTCAGAAGAAAGCAGATTCTCTGTGAGAAAATGCTTCTACATCTCGATGGGATTCTTAACCACCCAGCTAGCTGCATGAGATGATTCCCAAGATTTCATGATTTTACTAAGTTCTTTCCATAATATGATAGATAAGTGCAACTTTTGAAATATGTTCCTTTCTTTCAACTTGTCTGTCCACATGGAGATTTTAGATTATTGCAAATATAAGTACTGTGCTGGTATGACAAGATTAAAGATATTTCAAATGCGAGAGAAATGTAAGTTATTCTGCAGACTGACTTGTCTAATCTGATTTTAGCCACCTAAAACGTAAGTATGTGAATCGAGCAGCTCCTCTTGGTGCTCAGTGTAGTTAATGGAAGGAGACAGTGTGAATGACTCTTAGACAGATAGAATGACTGTTCTTTCAGTTGTAAAATAATGACCTAAGACAAGTGGAAGAGACTTTACATAATTTAGAGACAGATATAGATGACTAAAGTATAGTGACTTAAACTATATAAAAAGAATCCTTCTTGTAAAATTAATTAGATAACTAAGCCCAGAAATAAATAAATGTTTAAAAATTTAGATTAAGTTTGTAAACATCACCTGTTTTTACCTGGAGTAAATGCTTCCAGGTGTACCTCCTAGGATGTGATTTGTTGTGAACAGTATTAAACCAGCTCCCCAGTAAACCAGCTCGAAGCAGATGGAATTCAGTATAGAAGTTTCAAAATTACCCAGTAAAGACTTTTACACTCTGTAGTCATATCTCATAAGGTTGAATAGAAATCCTATGACACAATCTTGGATTAAGGCTGATCAAACCACAACCTACTCACACTGACTGGGTATGGCACTCAATGCTATGGTCTGGTTGACAAGGTGGTGTTTGGTCAAAGGTTGGACCTGATGATCTCAGAGGTCTTTTCCAACCTAATTAATTCTGTGATTCCGTCTACAAATTTACATTACCATAATTATGATGTTACTTCAAAAAATTGAAATACTTAGGTATACCTGTACAGTTGGTATTTCTGCCTGGTTATATGTATCATTTTCTAATATAGTGCATAACCTGTGGCCTTTCTAGTCTAAAAATAGTATTTTTTCCATATCAGTATATAAACCAAGAATAAGATTTTGAGATTTTGAAGATTTATCCACTAGCATCCTCTAATGAAGGTTGCTGCTGGTGCAAACAGTACAAAGGCAAGTGGCCCTTCCCCTCCACTCCAAAACCTCCCTCCCCACGCTGCCACCACATACAAAGTTACAGTCAGTTAACTGATCTTCAGCAAAATCACAGGAGATGGTTGTATCTGGAAGTGTAAAACACTAAAACTGTAACAGCATAAGATAGAAAAACAAGCTTTAAAAAAACCTTAGAATAATACTTTAAGTGCAGAAATGGCTAAGAACAGATAATTACTGAAACTGAGCTAAGTCTTTAAGCCATGGTGGTTTGTAATATCTCTCTATACTTTGAGTCTAAGAGAATTGCATTCTGTGCTATTAGTCTGAATTATGTTTTCTGGTAACATTTAACTGCAGTTAACTGTAATTTAACCAATACAAAGACTTCAATTGTTTAAGTTTTTTTTAAAGCCCCCCAAAAGTCCCATCTATGTAATAAGTATGCTTTGTTGCAAGAGTAGTCTGCATAAAAGGGATCTTCCAGAATAAATTCACATTTCACTCTTCAGATATTGTCTTCCTGGTGCTAGAAAAAAAGTCTATGTATTGAACCTCATTTAGTTATGTTAAAGTTGCTTCTGCTGGAATTTGAGACAGGCCAGTTTATCTAGTGCCTTCCTTTCAGGCTGGCAGATACAACAGAAGACCTGTATGAGGTCTGTGTCTTCCTGAAATTACAGAGTTGGCCCAGCCATCTTAACCGAAGTTTCTCAAATGGCTTTCAGTTCCTACATTCAAGCAACTGAATTGAAGCCACTGTTTCTTTGAATACCAACTTCATCTGACTTTAAACATTTAAACAGCCCTGTTTTAGCAGGACACTGGGAAAATCTGTCACTGAATAGCAAGTTGACATGTTGAATATGAGCCAGCAGTGTGCCCTTGCGGCCAGTAGTATCTTGGGGTGATCAGGAAGAGTGTGGCCAGTAGGCTGAGGAAGGTGATCCTGCCCCTCTACTCAGCCCTAGTGAGGCCACATCGGGAGTGTTGTGTCCTGTTCTGGGCTCCTCAGGACAATTTATGATAGTGCTAGCATTGAAAATATGCAAGATGAAAAAATTACAATGATGGAAGTAAAGCATGAGAAAGTTGTGCTGATGATTGAAATACCATCTTGTATTTCAAGTGCGTTTAACAAACCTGTCATAAGTTATTTGCAGAAATTTTTCAGGAGTAATTTTAAAATAATTTTAAGCAGAACATGTTCATAAGTAACTCTCTACTAAGTATTCTAAGAAAGTTCCAAAGACTTCTTCTAAATGGGAAACTTAAATTTCTCTGAATACTGTAACAGTTGGCAAAGGCATAATATTAACCTTCAATCTATTTGAGCTTTACAATTTACCACTTTCTTTCAGTATTCCTGTCTTCCTCCTAAAATGAATATTAATTGTGTAAGTTCTTTTAGTAAATTTACTGAGATGACAGTAGTTTTCCAAATAAACTTCTCAGGATGACAGTATCTAGTTGATGTACTTATAATCCAAACATACGATTTTCTTGCACTAAATGTAAGCAAGGATGAAAGACCCTTTCCACAATCATATTCAAACTGGCTAAAATATTATCATATTGTCTGATTACTTGTTCTGCTTTCCTTGATAGCTCTCTATTTTAATGCCTGAAGAGTATACACTTGATTAAGTCTCCTGTTTGGCAAAATTGCACTCAGATTTATTCGAAAATATTCTGAATCTTTGGAAGAAGATCCATTTGTGCCAACATTTGGGTTCTGTCTTATGTAATTGAGACACAAATTCCAAGCCAAACCTTTCAGAAGAAAAGAATCTCAGAGTGACAAAATCTGGGATTTTTCCAGGCGTGTTTTGTGGATTTTGATTATATGTGTTAGATCCGCAGTGGAAACAAGTGATTTCTGCACTGGCGTGGTTTACTCTCTGCACTGGATTGACCTGGGCTGGCTGCCAGGTGCCCATCGAGCCATTCTCTCTCTCTCACTCTATCAGAAGGAAAGGGGGAGAAAATATGATGAAAAGCTTGTGGGTCAAGATAAGGACAGGGAGATTGCTTGCCTGTTACCATCACAGGCAAAGGAGATAGGACCTGGGGAAATTAATTTAATTTATTGCAAATGAAACAAAGTAGGATAATGAGAATTAAGAACAAACCTAAACCCACCTTCTCTCAATCCCTACTTCCCAACACAGGGTCCTCTCCAGGGTCACCGGCTCCTGCTAGGAACCTGCTCTAGCACGGCTCTCCACAGACATCAGCTGTCTTCAGAACAAGTCTACCTACTCCAGCATTTGGTCCTCTACAGTCTGTAGGGTGGATCTCTGCTGCACCACGGTCCTCCTGGGGCTTCATTGGGACAACCTACCTCACCACGGTCTGCATCATGGACTGCAGGGGAATCTGCACCTGGAGCAACCCCTCCCTCTCCTTCTTCACTGACCTTGGTGTCCGTAGGGCTGTTTCTCTCACATTTTTTCACTCCTATCCTGCAGCTGTTGTGCAGACATTTTTTCCCTTTTCTTATATGTATTATTACAGAGGTGCTACTACTTTCTCTGGTTAGCTCAGCTTTGGCCAGTGGCTGGTCCATCTTGGGGCCAGCAGGAAACAGATTTTGGTGTCTTCTCCCAGAAGCCATCCTTGCATCCCCCACTCATACACCTGCTGGCAAATAGCTGGTGTTTTGTTCTGTACAGATGTCTATGTGTCTGTGTCTGCAGGGGTCTGTGTTCTGTCCAGATCTCCTTATTTTTGTTCCCTTCTCCCTATTTATTGTATAGAAAACAGAACAAACCAAAAAATCCTGCCTCAGATGGGCCTTTTTGGGCTCGGCCGTTCAGCTATTTGCCATAGGCATTTTTCTATTATAAATTCAAAGGTGGATCTTATTAGAAAGGGAGGAAAACAAACAAACAGCTGACAACATCCACAAATAAAATGTTGACAGCATCAATTGCAATCAAAACATTTTGCATATAGATTATAAATTCCACAGAAAAATGAAAAAAGCCATTAAAAAAAAAAAAGTAAATCTCATTCACTTTTGAAAAGTGGTCAGCATAGTAGCTGTACAGAAATGCTTTTCCATTTAGTGCAGAATCAGATTTCAGCTGAAAACTGCATTGCTGTTTTTGCTGTAGAAAAACCTTCTACAGATCAGTAATCCATAAATATACAGCAGATCTGGGACTTAAAGCCTAATGTGACTAATCAGTTTAAGATTTGAATATAAAACTTAGGAGGCAATACCTGACTGCAAATACAGCCTTACTACATTCTAAAGGCTGTAACAGGGAGCTTTATTAATCTTAGGGATGGATGAACCTTGGAAATTCTGCCTGCAAAGCAAACTCACCAGCCTATCTGATGTACTCTCAAAGACTGCTAGCACAGCAGGGTGATGTATTTGATTTGTGAACGTTTTTCTTTCAGTGAGAGAGAGCATGAAAAATAATCTTTATTTCCAACCAGCTCATAGCTTCATGTTTTGTTTACAAAAGTACATCTCTAGCTCCTACATTTTTTGCAAAACAACTTAGAAGACTGCTATTTTTCTATTACTGAATATTATATCAGTTCTCTTAACTTCACAGTCGTCAGTTATTTCTATCTTTTTCTCTATCTGTTATTACATAAGCAATTTCAACCTTTCTGGTTTTCATTCACTTTCATCTGCACACTATTTTATTCAGGGCAATCGCATCTTAAACTTGTCTGTTAAACCTCAGACCACATCACTTTTCAAGAATTTCTTAAGAAGCTTCTGAGCTTAATTATTTTTACTTGAGAAACATCAAGCTGCAGAGTTCTAAAGGAATTACGCTAAAATTCTAAATACACAAAAAATAGAATCCTGATGTCAGTCACCCAAAGTTTGTGAATCTTCTTCATTACATTTTTTTTTTAAACTGAGTTTTATCTATCTGCCTTAGCTTTGTGGTAGAAACTATTGACCTTTCCTAAGACTGTAATTGTTCAAGGAGAGCTATCCATGGAGATTTTAATTTTTGACTTCATGAAAACAGGAAAGTTAACACTATGAACAAAATAAACATCCTTGCTGACGTAATATTCTTGTGGTCCTAGTACTGATACTGCCTTGTACAGCATTGAACTTCCCTCTGGCATTTCTGTTGCCTCAAAAAAGTAATTGTACTAATAAGGATATAACACATTGTAAGAGAGATTATGTTTTCAGCAAGTATATTTAGAATTCCTTGATTATTTACTGCTGATAATTATACAGAGTAGAGACAACATCAAGCATTCCTGTAATCTTGTTAGCTAATAAAGTGGTACTTTATCCCATTTTATGTCACCTTCTCTCCAAGTCCTCTGGAAGAACTCATGCTTTTTGAGGGGGAAAAAACCCCTGTCTAGATGTTGAATCTCAGGGAAGCTAAAACTCAGAACGGATAATAATTTTCATTCCCACTAAAAAAAAAAAAAGGTGGAATATGGACATAAGAGAAGTTGTGGAATCACTCAAGTATCCGCATCTACTAATTTTCTCTTGCTGAAAAGGTCACTATTTAAATTACACAGAATTAACAAAGGTAACATATATTTTAATATAAGAACACATTTATTTGTTTCCTTATGCTATTTTTGAGGGTGAGAAAAGTCAAGGTATATTTCAAAGGAAAGTTGCTATTTAGTTTCATTTTTCAAAAGATAATGCTTGTCATGAGTGATATCATAAGTATTATTAAGCTGAGTGTAAGTGCTCTTTATTAGTTCCTGTTGAGCGTGTTCAAATATTTCTCATGGTTCATTTTCATTCAAAGTTTTCTTTTCAATATTATAAATCTATCAGTTTTTACTTTATTTTCTAATTTTCAGTCTTCCCATTTTCTTCCCTTTCTAGAGTTACCTTAATTTTTAGCAGTTGCCTTCACTGTATTATCCCACTCCTTGGCACAGATAATATTCAGAAGGAATAAATTGAAATGCTGTTCTCGTTTATTTTCACCATTCTTATTTCACAGCAAATATACTAAAACAAGTCTGTTTCAGTTCTCATGCTCTGTTTTTTATTTTCCCCTGGCTTATTTCTGTGCTCTGCAGTGTCACTATATTTAGATTCATTTGAACTGCAACTTGCTCTATAATTCTGTGAAGTTCTGTTCTTGTACCCATTAAAGGAAAAATTATATTTGTAAAAATTAATCATGTAACACTCTTACACAGATCTTGACATAAATTTAGATTCTGTTAGCAAAAAATACTTAGGAAAGAATTTTACATCCTTGGTAGCAACAATATGCTGCCTTTGCTTGTGTTATCGGGCATAAGACTGATTCAGTTTTTCAATGATGAGTGGAAATGTATTTTTTTACCATTTCCTTTTTTTTTTCCCCCTAGATTTGCTTTCTACTGATTTAATGAAGTGAATTAGTCAAATTAATGTCCAGGAAATACTTCAATGAGCACAAGGGAATTGGTGAAATCAAGAAAGAGTGCCTTTTAGTGAACTGTCAGCTCAACAGTGTAACAGTATTAGGCTACCTAAAATAGGTTCAGATGAAGGGTTTCTAAGTATATTACTTAGTATTCCATACATTAGAAATAAATAAAGTTCAACACAGTTGGAAACATTTTAGATCAATGCTACCAAAATGTAGCAACTCCCATTTCTATTTTAGAAAACCAGCATTTCTACTGATCTGATGTTTAAAGTTGTATGGACTGAATTATATAGGTCACTTATGCATTTGGCTAGATAGATAAATCAGAGTTTTAAGCATTTGAGCAGTATGTTAATGAGGAAACCCCATAATCTGCTGTAACTCCAGAGTTTGGGAAAAGATAATTAACTCAATTATTTATTTCATAATATTTGGGACAAAAAATAAACTACTATGTATTTAAAGTCTGCAATCAATTAAGTTCTCATCTGATTGATGAGAACTTTGATCCAGAACTTGCTTTGACTTAAAATAAATATTCAAAAAAATTGCTAGCAATAAATTAATTTGGTTTTCTTTTCCAATATGACAAGTTACTGTACAAAAGTTTGTCATTATTCTATTATAGTTAACATTTGATGTTATAAAATCTGTCTCCCTGTGTTCCAAATGCAGAGGCAAAGTAACATTTTGAAGTTTGTGATTTCCAAGTATTAAAAGTAGTGTTGCATTACCATGTTGTTGTTTTTTGGTTTGCCTTTTTTTTTTTCCTTCTTTTAATAACAGAACGCTTCAAATTATTATTAATTTAATGGAGCTTTTTTTTATGTCTCTGACAGAATTCTTATTTCTATTACACTGTTTTGCATTACTTCAAAGTGCTGTTGATTTCTGAGTTGTAAATACGCAAAGGGCTAATTTGCCATGTCTCTGGCATGCCTCAACTTTCAGGTTTTGTTTATTGTTGTGTTTTTGTTTGTTTGAACGTAATTTTATTGCAAGAAAATATTCTGCAGCTAAAAGTACTTTAAACTATTTTGGATCTAAGAATACTCTGTCTTCATCTTAGAATCATTGCTGACTCAGTCTTGTTCATAAATATGGTTCCTGTTATTTTTCTAGCTTTTTTGTACTCATTCACACAGTGGCAAAACCATAATAATATTACTCATATTAACATTTAAATAACACTCATTATTTAATTTTCTTTGGGTTTCCTTTGTGTGCAAAGAATAATTTTCTAATTAGTAATGTGCCATGGCTATTAAAAAGAAAAATTATTCTACATATTCTAATCAACATTATGCTTTTGGTGGCTGTAGTGTTACCTGTAATGATAACTCTTAAAAGCAGACTAAATATAGCTCTCAGACTGTATTGTGAATCAACCCTTCCTTACAATGGAAAAAAAAAAAATTAGGACACCAAAAGTTAGGCAGCAAAATACCTTTTGGAGTGTGGAGTAAGAATTGGAAGCCAGCTCGTGGTCAAAACAATGGAAGCTTTTACCTTTTTACCTTTTTTTTTTGGTCACGTAAGGATAACTTAGATACAAGAAGCAGTGTAGCACTCTAGATATTGTAGGCTAATGCAGAAATGTGAGCATATTTCTACATGCCATTCAGCACTGCCTTCACAATTTGCAGGGGTGAAGTCAATTTACTGGTTCTGCTCTCCCAGCTAGGACTCTGCTGGATGTAAGGGAAATGTGTTTTAAACATGGATATGGCAGGACATTGCTTTGGAGGTAAAGCCTAAATGCCTTCGGTAGGGTGGTGGAGGTAAAGGAAAGTCCCTCAGCTTTTCCAGTTTTAAGTTCAATGAAGATTTCTTCAGCAATTTTCAGAGAAGAATGTATAAAGATGGGTATTCTTAAGCCTTTTCTGTGACTTGAAGGAACTTTGTTCAAATTTGGTTAATATGTTCTATCTAAAAGATGTAAAACCACAGAAAATGTCTCTGTAGCTGTCTGTTTCAAAAGTGAGTTGAAGGTGAGGGTAGAAAGTAATATTAAGTGACTTAAACTTGACAGCTTTGAAAGTCTAAAACTGAAATTCTGTTTATGCATAGAGGTAAGGATGCTCCTTTACTACACAGGACACCACAATTTCATTCTGGCAGCATGCAGGAATAATAGTCCCGTGGATTTCTTTGTTGGATATGGGACTGTGACTACAATTAAAATGTAAAGTTCATAAAAGAATAGAAGACATCTGAATTTGCATTCAATAATATATGCTAGGAGGCTCTTTAGTTCATATCATTATATGCCAGCTGCTGACGTGCTACCAAACCAATTAAGAAAAGCTACCAGAGTAAATATAGCCACCGCAGGCCAGGAAACTGAGCCAAAAAATATTTCACATCCTTGAAGCCAAAGTAGCTGTGATTTGCCCTGTAGTAAATGCCTGTTGTTTGGCAGATACAGGTAGTGCTCTGCATTCTGTCTTTGAGGGTGGCCAGGAGAGTGTACTGCATGGAACGTTATGGAGCAATTATGGGAAGGACTGAAAGACCAAGATCCATAGCATCTAACAATGAGACGAATTGATACCACTACAGTGAGAGATAATGTTCTTAATAGTAGTAGACCCTGGATTGCTTATATCTTAAGCAATGCAAAAGACTATGGAAAGAAACCACTGCACAGGTCAGCCACACTCCAAGGCTGCATGAACTGTATAAAGGCAGAAGGAAAAGCACACAGAGAACTTTCACATCCCTCTGCTATCAGGCAAGGTTCTGAACTATGTTGATACTGTTGAGTTTGTAGACAAGGACTGATAGACATGGCTACATAAAATGTCTCTACGGTACCTATAGAATCAATGGGGTTTATTTGGTTTGTTTTGTTTTTAGAGGCAACATTTACCTGTATAGAGATAGTAAAATATGAAATGTAACTCTATATGCTATTTAATTAACTTTTAATGTAACATATTTGACACAAGTGTCTCTCAGTACGCTGCATTTCAGTGATGGATACAACCCACAAAAAAAAAAAAAACCACCAAAACCAAACCAAACCCAACCAAACCAAACAAACAACAAAAAACCAAAAAAAAACCAACTCCCCCCTAAAATAACCCCCCAAAAACCCCAAAAAACCCAAAAAACCAAACCAAACTGTTGCAGTGGTCGAGCCCACTTGCAGAGAGCATGGCATCCAATGGGTGGATTTCCCCACCCAGGACAGTGGTCCGGAGGGCGGTGCTGCAGGCAGCACAGCCATCTGAGGGCTCAGCCCCCTGGATGTCACT
>VZRV01005302.1:549939-647705 GCA_013398115.1 Falcunculus frontatus | reverse complement strand
AAGACTCGATGGAGCGTCCCGAGCGGACAAAAAAACGGCCAAACCAAAAAAAAAAAAAAAAAAAAAAAAACCCAAGAAGCAAAAAATGTGCAATTTACATGCTGTCAAAAATTTGGCCATGTGAAATGAATTCTGGGCCAAAGAACATGGTGAGTCCCATGAAAGTTCTAATAGACTTCCTCATTTGAAAGCAACGCGATTAACAAGACATTGATCTAAAGACTGAAATAGTCTAGTTGATATACAACTTGCAAGACATTCAAGGAAAGATGATCTGTACAAGAAGTCATTACAACATCTGACTAAATTAAATTCTGGTTAAGATTCACGCACCATGTATTTTAAGATACAAAGTGCAATTTCAGGTCATGGATGAACATAAATGGAAAATTCATTCTAACCTCTAGGCCTACAGTTTACATAAAAATAAATCACATATGTTCAAAATGGTTGACTTAGTAATAAGGATTTTGGAAATCCAGTTAACAATAATGACTATGGACTGGGAATAAGCTCATGCTAATAGAGAATCATAAATCTTGAGTGTTGTAGCAGCATGGATGCTAAAAGAAAAAGCAAAAAAATCAGTGTTCCGACACTCTATTTTGATGTAAGATAAAACTTGACATTTACTCATCTTTAAGCTATGTACATGAAAATACTACAATGCCATAATAATAAGAGTCACTTTAAATTCATACTGTCATAGGCTGGGCAGAAAATAAAATTTTGGGGTTTATGCTATCCAGAGAAAATGTCATATCAAGTAACTAAATATCATCCTAACACCTTCCTGATATTGAAAATTAAAATTTCATACCCAGAGACACTTAGAAACATAGACCAAAGAGTGAAAGAAGAATTTTATCTCAGTAGTGCATAGGTCTGTATGTGGACTGATAACAGCCCAGGAGAACATGGGACGTAATCAAGTAAGACTCAGAAGAACCGACATTTGAGAGCCTAAAACAGCTATTCTACCATCATCTCCACAAAGAAGCTTCATTTCATGCTTAGGATTGAGTTTCAGTTGTTTTGCTTTGGCTTTTGTTAATGCCCATGTACAGAAGAAACCACCCTTTTACTCTACATAGAGCAGGTTTTTTCAGGATTTCAAGTGCTCTAACATTTAATTCCTCTCTACAGGTTAAAAAAAATAAAAATAAAAAAAGAGGAAAACAAAAGGAAGTAGAGTTAAAAAATTGTAAACTTACAGGCTCCAGACAATTTTTCCCTGCACTGATGTGGAAAGAGTGAGTTTGGATGGATGGATCTGCATTTCCTACATAAAAATGAAGCTGTATAAGATTCAAATGACCTGGAAATGCTAAATGGAGTGTAAGAACCTGTGTTATTCACAGTCAGCTTTGTTGCTACTTATTCTGTCTGAATTTTGGCAACCTTTCAAACAAATAAGAAAAATTTAAGTGTATATGCACGTGTCAAATCTGAATACGTTTATGCAAGATGAATGTCAAATCTGTGAGTTAAGGGTTTCCATCCTATGCTTTAAAAGCACTGTAAAGTGCAACAGGAAAATCTCCATTTATTTACATCTCCTGAGCTGTCTGCTACCACTGTCATTGAAATATGATTCCATCTGGTCTTAGAAGTTTTTCAGGAGATAATCTATTTTGCGTTAAGTCCTTCCTTTATATGTCATGCTAGTTGAGGTTTTTTTTTCCCCATTTCTTTTACTGAGAGTAGGAAACTTTTTTGTTTTGTTTTTCAATTAATTTACTGAGAACAAACAGACAACAGAGCGAAGCAGAAGAAAATTTATCTCACCAGAAAGATGATGTATCTATCTAGAGCATTCTGAGAAAAATCCCTGGGTCAGTTCTGCAAGGCAGTATTACACTGGAAATAGTGAGAATGGAATATTCTACTCCAGCATGCAGCATGATGCCTCTATTTATAATATTGATTGTACAAAATTCTGACTAGCAAAATTTGTGTCATGCCTTCCACATGAAAAATTCCTCATGTTTTTTCTCACTATAAAATGTGTGTATATAGAGGTTTTTTTCTTTATTATTTCTCTCTGCGACAGCTTGTATCTATAATCAACTGCACCAGAGCATGGACAACTAACAGGACGAGATAGAAGCCAGAATGCTGCTAGAAAATGCTGCTAGAAAGCTACAATCTAGTTGCCATTACTGAAAGTTGGTGGGACAAATTACAGGACTGTAGTGTGGCTATTGATGGCTACAAGCTGTTCAAAAGTGGCAGGAGAGGAAGAAGAGGTGAAGGGATTGCCCTCTACATCAAGAAGGGGACAGAGTGCAGAGATGTCTCTGAATAATAGTTGAAAGTAAGAATTAGAGACTGGGCATCAAAGTGAAAATGGTGTTTGGTATCTACTACAGGCCCCTTCCTTGCTCCAGCCACAGGAGGCATCGTGCTTGTAGGCACTTGTCCTACTGGAGGACTTCAACCACACCAATATCTGTTGGAAAAGTAGTACAGAGAGCTTTAGGCAATCCAGGACACCCCTATAAGCGCTCACCAGAGTGGGATGTATTACTAGACCTGTTGACCACCCACACAAGTGAGCTAATCAGGGACATTAAGACTGGAGGCAGCCTGGGCTGCAGTGATCATACACTAGAGGAGTTTGCAGTCCTGAGGGATATGGGTCAGGTGAAGGATAAAGGCTTCAGAGTAAAGAACTTCAGAAAAGCAGAATTCCAGTTGTTTAACAATCAGCAAGACACCCTGGGAAATTGCCCTCGGGAACAAGGAAGGAGAACAGGGTTCTTTAAGGCAGATCTTTAAGGATGTTTTCCATAGAGTGCAAGAGCTCTTGATCTCCAGGTGTCATAAATCAAGAAAGGAAGACAAAGGACTGTCATGACTGAGTTGAAACCTGCTGAGCAATCTGAAGGGCAAGAGGGATAGTACAGGCATTGGAAGCAGATACAGGTATCCTGAGAAGACCATGAGGACACAGCTCAATTATGTATGGGATCATGAAGGCCAAGGCATGGCTGGAACAGAAATTGGCAAGTGATGCAAAGAGTAAAAAGAAGGACTTCTACGGTTATGTCAGACAGAAAAGGAAGGCAAATGAAAGCATATGCCCCTGCTGAGCGCGATTGGCAAACATAATAACTGATGAGGAGAAGGCTGAGATACTCAACACCTTTTGCCTCAGTTTCACTGGCAATCTCTCTTCCCATATCCCTTGAGTGGATGGATCACAAGAAAGGGACTAGAGGAGCAAAGTCTCTCCCACTTTAAGAGAAGATCACATTTGTGACCTGCTCGGTCGCAAGACCAGACTGATCTTCACTAGTGCTCACACGTTCATTCACACACCTACACTTGCTCCAGTTCCTGGCACCACAGATACTGATCTATCAAGACAGGGTATTGCCTTAAAAAGAACTAGACATTCAGTTTAAAAAAAAAATACAGGCGTTCAGAGAATAGAGAAAATCAAGTTCATGGCCGCTTGTGGAATCTGACCATACATAAATCTGTAGGACCTGATAAGATGCATCCCAGAGTCCTGAGAGAACTGACTGATGCAGTTGCTGAGTCATTCTCCATGATATTTAAAAAGTCATGTCAGATGAAGTCCCAGGTAACTGCAAAAAGGTAAGCATTGTACCCATCTTTAAAAAGAATATGAAGGAAGACCCTGGGAACTACTGACCTTTCAGCCTCACCTCTGTGCCTGAGATCATGGAACAGATCCTCCTAGAAGCTCTGCTAAGGTACATGGAGGACAGGGAGGGGCTTAGGCTTCACCAAGGGCAATTCCTGCCTGACCAACCTAGTGGCCTATGATGGAGTGACTACATCAATGAACAAGGTAAGAGCTACAGGTGTCAGCTAGCTAGACTTCCGTAGTGCCTTTGACACAGTCCTCACCAACATCATTCTCTCTAGATTGGAAAATGATGGATTTGATGGATGCACTGTTTGATGGATAAGGAATTGAATGGGTGGTTGCATCCAGAGGGTAGTGGTCAATGACTGAATGTCCAGATGGTGACTGGTGACTAGTGATGTCCCTCAGGGTTCTGTGTTGGGACAAATGCTCTTTAATATCTTCATTAACGACACAGACAGTAGGATCGAGCGCATCCTCCATTGTTTGTATTGGAGACACACACATGATTAGATAGATATTTTGAAGCATTAATTCCTGTTTCTTGCCATTCATGAATTCAGCAAACTCAGTTTGGAAGACCAACAGACAGTTTTACTGTATTCCCCCCCTCCCCCATTACTCCATAGACATCACAGTTAATAAAGGTTATTTTAATATCCAGTAGTATTTATTCAATTAAACATTAACTTTCTCAGCGGGCTTCATGCTGTACAATACATCTGTCCTTAGGCAACAGATAAAGAAATCATTAAAGTCTAGACAGTTCCTGACATCAGTCTCTAACTTTTATCTGAGAAACTTTTTCTGTATCTAAAATGGTAAAATGAAAGATAAAATACAAGGATTAAAGTTCAGAGGTGACAGTGATGGTTTAAGATGAAACAGGAAAAGAGAAAGAAAAAATAATAAAAAAATCCTCTGCAAATATAGTATCTTGTTGCATTAACCATTATTACTGGTTTAAGAACTGGAAATGCAATTTCCGCTCCACGA
The DNA here is from genome assembly GCA_013398115.1 of Falcunculus frontatus. Taxonomy (NCBI): domain Eukaryota; kingdom Metazoa; phylum Chordata; class Aves; order Passeriformes; genus Falcunculus; species Falcunculus frontatus. Next base: position 643,087 of record VZRV01005302.1, on the reverse strand, counting down.
GGTAAGAACTTTAAAGACTTAAATCCCATTGATTCTGATTGTAATGTTCAGCACAGTTTTGAGAAAAATACCACGAAATGAAAGAAGCATCTTGAAAGATTGTTATTTAGCTGGATGACACAAAGACAATTTTTATGTATACCTCTTTTTCTTTGTCCTGGTACCCTCATAGTGAGCCTCAATTATAATTAAATATAATGGTTAATTTCACACAAGCACTTGAAGAAAAGCACAGCCATGCTTGCTTCCTTCATACTTGTGAAAAACTTTTGTGATAAACTGGTTTTATTTGTTTTATTTTTATAGACATAGCAATGCAAATGAAAGAAGATCATAACATTTAGACACCTATTTTTTAACAGATATCAGAATCCTCTGATTTATGAAGAAAATAGGATCTAACTATAGGTTCTATCATTCCCTCTCTTTCCTCTTCATACACTGGTGTTTGATTTTTAGCTTTTCCCTCCTCCTACCCTGATCAATAGAAGGCTAAGACACTGTCAACCTCTATCTTAACAGTACATTCTTCTTTAAGACATGTCTTATATCTTCCTCAAATCTTGTTTGATATCATTTGTGGGCTTATGGGTCATTCGAGTGAGGAGGAAAAAAGCAATGAAACACCTCTCCTATACCTTTGCAAAAAGAAGATGAAAACTTTCTGCATATGTTAAACCTTACTAAAGCCCTGTCAAAATCATTTGGTCAAGACTGCAAATGTCTGATACGGTACCAAATCACTGGTTAATTTTCAGGTCACAGAAGTGAATGAAGTGACCCTAATTAATGTCAAGAAGTCAAGAATACCTCCATTCAGTTTCCAACACTTCCCCCACCAAAAAATGACTGTGTTTATGTGGCTTTGAATCCTATAAATATAATTCAACATGAGAATGTACAGACTGCTGCTGATCTTGCTGGTCGGTGTTTCTAAGTGTTGACCCAGGATCTTGTGGCCAAAAGGGAACTGACCTTATGAAACTGAAGATCCAAGGATTTATTGTTGGCTAATTGTAATCTTAAAGTTTTAACCAACGCATAACAAACGCTTAGGTTAGTTGAGCTGCAATATTATTAATATATTCCAAATGACTACAGAAAACTTTGCTTAGAATCACTATGAAGTGTGTCAACGAACATGTTAATATTCATGTTTAACAAGCACAATAACAATAACAAGTTCAATTATTTGTCTTTTCCACTATCTCAAATTCTTGTGATGTTAAATGTTACTGACTAATTAGAACAACTACAGAGATAAGACTTTCCACTTGCTACTCATTTACACATTCTAATAAATTCATGTCAAGGGATAAATTTCTTTTATCCAAACTCAATATCAGTTGTTTGTGAAGACTCATTATCAGTGGTTTAATATGCTTATTTGATTCTGAAAAATCTCAAATGTCAAAGAAATTTTTAAGAAACCAGATATATACAGATAAACTGCAAAGGGTCTTTTATCCATATTTATCATTACAAATAGCTGTCTGTTAATAAACAGATTGAAGATAGTTATCTGAAGATAGTTCATTCACTGTAGCATAAATAGGATTTACACGCTGATGAAATACTACTTTCAAACTGGGAAACTTCCATAATTCATAAGTTTTCTTCATGTTTTGTGTTTTTACTCACGGTACAAATGAACTTTAAATCTACTTTTTTGTCTAGGAGCGGTAAAATCCACTAAGGGAGTGGCAAAATCCTCCAAAATCTATGAAAGATTTTATCTAAAATCTTTAGAGTCTTTCTTTCACTAGATAAAAATCTGTAGTTGCATAAAAAGGTGTAATTTTCTTGAGCAAAACTTTGGGGTTTTTTCCCCAATTCAAGAACTGGAGATGCCTCGAGGCACCATTTACACACCCACACACACACACATTAAAAAACACAAACCAAACAAAACAAATAAACCAAAAAAACCTGCCAGAACATGGACTGATGAGATGAAGAGAATAGTTGTATAAACACATTCACTCACTATGTTTAATTATTGAATTAATAGTATTCTGTTTAATTTTGTCCATACAAACATAATGGCCTCCTAATATTGATTAAAATAACATTGCAATATTTCTGAGAGACTTTGAGACAATGAAGATTTCAGAATTTACTCCTCTCTAAGCTGAAGTACCATGTGCTTTTGAAAGAATGGTGAATGTCACCAACTGGCATTTTTCTATGTATTTTTGTTCTAATTATAACATTGCCATCTTTAATTTGGGGTTTGGAAATATCAGTGGTCTCAGAATATCTGTGTATATTTTTTCCATTGCAGACTAAAGAGATCTATGATTTTGATAGATCTAAACAGATCTGCCATCTGTTCTTTTTGGCAGTACAGTAGAGAACGCATTAAACAGAAAGGTGCCATCAAGTAGTTATAGGAGAGTATTTCATAAAACCTCAAAAAATCCTCTTGCATGTATTTTATAATGAAGGTGGTAAAATCGAGTGAAATCATATTTTAAAGAACAAGCATGGTTGTGGGGTCTTTAAAATATTGTAGGGTAAGTTTATAATTTATTTGTGTAACGTACTGCTTACGAAATAGTGACATATTCCCTCCAGTTTTGTATATCACAGCAGGGAAAAATAAAATCTTCCAGAATTAAAGATTGAACAGGAGGAGCAAAGGGTACTTCACTGTTCTAAAATTTAGGGTTTTTGAAACTGTGCAGGTACGTTTGCCTTTCACTGAGGATGACAGTTGTTTTTATTACTGTTATTTCTATTCATTCTTTCAGTGTGTATCCTCCACCCACACAAACAGGCATGTGTGTAAACACATACACACAGAGAGACAAACAAATATGGGGAGGCACACACATTGTAACTCAATTATCCTAGTTCCAAAGAAGAGAACTGAACTAATGCTGATTAAACAATTTGTTTGGATAGTGACAACTATACATAAAGTTGCACAAGTACTTCTAATCTAAATATGCTGTAGTTTAAGATAAATAACATGATGTTTAAAATTCTGGCATCCTCTGGACCATTGCGCAGATTAATCTATGCATTCATGCTACTTTTGCTAAAGTTCAAGCAGTAACCAAAGTTGTTATTTTTTTCTGTCAAAAAGACAGTGGTGAATCACCTTAAATATATTTTTCTCTTTATAAGGACTTTTCTTTAAATCATTCTGTATTTTTGAAACCCTGTCAAAATAGAGCTTTTTTATCTGTTCATAGGAAGAAATTTAATATGACTGTTGACAGTATCTGTCATTTTAAAAGAAAAACTGGACAAAATGCTAAGCAGTTAAACTCAGTGAATCAAATAAGTTATTTGATGTAAATAGATTTTAAGACATATTTCTACATTGCAGTCTAACTATACATACCTTTATTTTTAATACCCCTGAATTAAGTGGAAACAGTAATTATATTTTCCTGCATTATTGTCCAATCATTGCCAGAAAATAACCAAAGAATGGCAAGAGATTAGTCATTAAAACTTTTTTTTTTTTCAGTTAAAGCTTAGGAAGAAAAGGTGCTTCCTAACTCAAAGACATTTCCATGGTTTTGTTTTTCAGTACGACCAAATTCGTTTTTAACCTCATTGAAATTCTCAACCTTAAGAAGTTTTATTAGAAAAAGTAAAGAATAAGGTCATTCTGTCCTCTCCATAAAGAAGATTAAATAGCTACTATATAAAAGCATTAGAGATGAGATTACCTTGAGATTCACTAAGGAACTTCAGAAATCCCATAATAAATTTGCTCCAAAACTATGTAGATAATAAACAAACAAACAAAAAGGTCTGGTCTGCTCTTCTGAATAAAAGAACAGCAAGATATATCACTGAATCCAAACTTAATTCACAAGGACATTTTCTTTTTCAAATACTGTTGAAATTCAGCATGTAATTTAAAAAGCCTCATACTAGTAATGAAAAGTGAGCTGCTTATTCTGAATAACTATGACAACCACAATACATTTTTGGTAATATTGAAATAATTTTGTATATAAATGTATTTAAAAACTGGTTCATATGTAAAACACATTAGAGCAAAGGAAAAAAAAAAACCTTTTTACTTTGAGTGATGAGGATAAATGAAAAAAGCTTCAAGTATATATAGCATTCTGCTGCCTGGGAATCTAACATAATGGTCATGATTAATGCTCACCATCTCTTAGCTTTCATCCTGTTTTTGCAGGTAAGCAGCCAATTTAGTGGATCATCAGTGACAAGATCATAAATTCAGAGCATTATTTATGTGTTTGGTAGCTATACTGAGTTCCAGTTAATATGTGGATGAACAGCAGCGGTGGTTTTTTTTGAAAATTGTAATTGCTTCCTAAATATATTATGAAAAAATACAGTAAGCTGACTTTATTGGTGAGGAAAGTAAAATGCAGACATATTGATATCACACACTCTTCTTTTTGGGCCCTACTAAAATGCCTGTGTTAGGAGAGAGTTTTCTCTGTTTCACTGAGGGAGCACAACGCACTGCACCTAGAAGCAATAGCCCGTAGCGCCATTGTATATCCAGAAACTCCATGTCCCAGTTGCCCTTCCTGGTCCTTAAGCAAGTGCCCTGCCATCACAAAGGGAAGCACAAATCTACATCTCCTCTCTACAAGAAGGCAGCACACAGGTGAAATCAGGAGCCCACTGGTTTAAACACAGTCAAGATTGCCCATCTGTTTGAAACTATCCCTCCTTTTCTGTTTTTTTTTTTCTGTTTGCATTCGCTTCAAGAGACAGAGGAGTAAAGTAGGCTCTAAATTAGACATATCACTTAGGTCCCTGTGCTACATGAGAACAATCCTGTCAGAAATGACTTGTGAAGGATATACACAGAATTACGTTTGTTCTGCTAACTTCAGGAGAGATCTTGGACTCTCTCACGGATGCCGAAACTGCTTATGATTCAGCTCTGGGTCAGAGCCAAGTACTCATCCACAATGCTCCAGTTTCCAGGGAAATGAAAGATGAACTCAGAGGCTAACTCTTTGAATTTATGAAGACACATCATCTAAAATAAAACTGAAGACAACTATAGTGAATCACTGCAGAGCTATATATCCAGACCTGTTTTCTTTCCCCTTGGACAAATTGTATCTATTTAAATAGTATTAAAAGTGGAAAAATGTAAATAGTTCCTAAAGAGAAAGAAGGCTACCAATTCCCAAAAATATTTTTAACAGAGACTATGTTAATAAACATATTTAAAGTGTGTTTTTAAGTAGTTCAATATTTAAATCTCCTTTTTAAAAAGAAATAAATGTCTTAGGCCATGTTCCTGATGAATACATAGAATTCATGTTTTATGGAATACTTTTTCCATATTCCAGCCTCTGAGTTTATGCAAAATAATTGTTAAATGCTAAAAAAGAATATAGGAAATGATGTAGCTTAAACTTGACACAACATTATCCAGATCAAATTCCAGACAACACTGAGGCTGTGCTTGTAGGCAAAATCTAGGGATACTATAAAGCTTGGTAAGATCTGCCTTATAAGAGCAGCCTCAGGAAAGAATTGCAACTGCAGGATTCTCAGACCTATACCTATTATTTTTCAAAAGTTGCAGTCAAAGGTTGATATAAAACTTCACTATACCCTAGTTTGAGGATGGATCACTATAGTATCTTTACCTTTTTTGTCACTCTAGGGCCTTGAGTAAACCGACATTTATAATTCAAATATTGCACTTCCATTTCTTCTTCAGAGGGCATACACTCTCCCTGGATCAGCTTATCTTATAAAAGCAAAATAAACCTCATGAAACAGGTATTTTTAACATTTTATCTTTCATTAGTTACAGTATCTTCTCATATGCACCTTATTCCAGGTGTGCATTTTATTTGGTTGGTTTGTTTTCCTCAATAACTTGTCATAATTGCACTGCTAAAGCCTCCAATCCATATATTTTTATGTCAGCACGTCATTACAGAATATAATATATGATAATGATGCAAAGTGGTACTAGTAAGCTCCTACTTTGTCATCGAATTCGAGATACTACCAAGCTATCCACCACTGTTTTGTTGCAGAAAGATTATCCAAATGCTAGAAGGACTAGTATTTAATGTGTCTGAGTCATAGAAAAACATCCTACTGTTTCCTTTTGGTTCCTTTAGGTGGTTGAAACTGCATTTGCCAAATACTTTTTTCCATGCATCTTACCTTTCTTATCTCAGAGGCCCAGAGTACAACTTAGCATAACATTTTAAAAGTGATTTATGTGCTTAGGAGCCTGAATCTCAGAGGAAAATAATGAATCCTAGGATCATAAATTATTTGGCCTTTTGAAAACCTAAATTCTTGCCTCCTCTGTGTAGACAGAGTAAGGACATATCTTTAGTCTTATGTAACTAGAGAATTAATAGCCATCTTCTCATAGAAGAAGAGATATTTTCATACTTGGTCCTACTGTAACTGTGAAGCAAGCAATCAGCAAAATAATGGAACCATATTTTTGCCCCTGTGTCGTGTCAACCAAGGGAGCTGAGTCATCACCTCAGAAGAAACTCATCATAGCCTTTCTTATTGGCACAAATACACAGAGCATTAACCCATTAACGTAAAAAATGGGGAACAACCTTGCTAGATGAGCTAAATGCATCCACTCTTTCATATCAGCTGGGAACTGACATGACATTTTTCAGAGGTAAGTCTTATCACTCTGAAGAATGGATGACCTAGAACCAGCAGCTCACACTATATTTCATAGCCTCATGTTTTTTGATAGTTTCATATGAACTACTATCATCATTGAAACACACCTCTTCATTTTTCTTGCTATTGACACTTTGAGATTCAGAGTAGTTGTCATCTACTTCTAATTCAAAAAGGCCCTGTATTTTGCAATCTTTAAAAAATCTTCCCTGTGAGCTTAATACTGTGCAGAACAAAAGAGAAAAATGACAGAATGAACATTGGAAGTGTTTACAATGAACTTTTCATAGTCATAAGGGCATCTGTTGCTTCCTGTTGGCTCTTAAACAACTTCCATTTTTCTCTCACTTTACACTTTAAAAGTTTTTCAGATTTGATGGTTGCAAAACAGCATTCACACCATAGTCTTACCTCTGACTTTAATATTACAATTTCTAGCACCATAGATAATCCCTGTTCAGGGACCTCCACCAGCTCAAGTGAAGTCTCTTGACCACATCCAGGTCCAAATGAAGACCTATACTAATACTTGACACACTTTGGCTTCATAGCAAGGAGTGGAAATAAGAAATTAAAAATACCCTTTGCAATTCATCCAAAGGGGGTTATTCAGGTATTGATCAGCTGTCAGATGTACAATCATCAGCAGAGCATGGGAACAGTCCTAAACCTGTTTATTTCAGTTGTCCACTGAATTCTCCTCTAAGATGATCTGGATAGAAGCATTTTGTGCTTTCTAATCTGAAAACAATACTCCACATCACTGGATATCCAGATGTCTGTTCTATGTTACCTCTGTTGACTGCTGTTATATTAAATTCAGCCAATATGCCCTGTTTACATATATATATATGTATATATATATGTATACATATTACTGTTGTAGTCAAAAAGTTTTAATTACAAGGCATATTGTTATAACTATGCCTTGTAAATAAATATAAATATAAATTATATAAATAAATTTTTAAATAATTATTTTTAACTTTCCTCATTTAATTTCATGCTGATGCAGTAACGCTTTCAAGAAAGACATTTCATTCAGATAGGAGCCAATGAAAACCAGCCACTGTGTTGCACTGAATGTTTTGCTGGAGAATTGTGCTTGATATCTTTTAAATAGTAGTTTTATTTATGGTTTAAAATTTGCTAAGAAAGTTTCTTTGTACCAAAATATTCGTGACTTAGATCCAAACAAGTACTCCCTCACTCTTTCTGTGGCTTCATAGGATCTAAACTAAAAAGAAGTCACTATTTAGGCATCAGCATTATTGGAAACACGAGAAAGCTAACTTTCTAAAGAATTAGAATTCTCCTTTTAAGGAGAAATTTTGGATGTTATACAACCAAATGTTTTCCTTGCTACGGTCATGTTGGAAAGGAAACAAAGCTACTGTAAAGAAATATATCATATCACAGAGATTCATGGGTCTGCAAAGAAATTTGACTTGATTAAAGTTCGTATAGATAGACTGGGATCATCCATTATGTAATTTACAGTGTGTATATCCTATTGCCTATATCAACATAAAGAGTTTACAAATAAAAATATTAATAACAATTTGAACCATCTTATTTCAGGTGAAAACCCCCAAAACCAACAGGATTTCAGTGATTTACCAGTACAAAAGAAAAAAAAACCAGTCTAGATTCTAAAAAATTAAGATAAGCAAGCTTGTTTTGATCACTGCTTAAAATCTGTCTAGTTGTTCAGTTCTTTTTGTCTCTATGGAAAATGTGAATAAATTTTTTATTTGTAAACCATAGACAAGTACCAGTTAATGCAACCAGGAAGCAAAATGCTATTCTGTGTGAAGGCTGCTATTATGAGCTCAGCTTTTTTCAACATATGTGTCATACAGTAGTTATTTTAAATATTAAACATTATTTAAAATATTTTAATTATTTCCATGTTTTAATTTCTTTTTTACAAAATGCATGTTATGCTACAAGGAATTCTCTGACTCACAGATAAACCTGATAATTTAACATAATGCTTTCTGAATGAACACATTCTGAACACACAGAAAGCACAAAGAAAGAACAAAGTGTATTTTACTATGGATAATTTAACTTTTATTAACACCTGACCTCAAGAAAGCAATGAACTCCAGCACACTCCCTGGATTTCATGCTCATTGCTCTGCTCTCAATTAGCCCTCGGTACTCTGAATCAGAGTGCATAGGTCTCCAATGCATGTCAATCACACTGTGCTCCTTATTCAGGATTTGTCAAAAATCCCAAGCCTCTTCTGTACTGTCACTTAGACAAATAATTTTATCCTGGGTTTATGTACATTGATTTCAAAGCCATTCTGGATGCCTCTAAGAAACACATATTCAAGGGGAAAAAACCCCTGAGATTGAATGGTGTTATCTAAATAAGATATTAACCAAACTCCACACTACCTTCTGAAAAAAAGTGGAATGTCTTGCAGCATCCTCAAACACATAAATGCTAAAAGTCTGTTCCAAAAGAGACATAACCTGGGCTGCCAGGCGGGTTCATCTGCTCTCTGACTATTCTGTCTTGATGTTTGCTAGGGATCACACACTCACTTACACAGCTGCACTTACTCCAATTCCTGGCAGCGTGGGCACATGGATCACTATGACAGTAGGGTCCCACTGCAGCTGTTGGCACATTAGTCCACTCTGCTGTATCCACCTCCTGTAACCGTGACTCCATGGCCTGCTGACCTGTGGGCTGACTGTAGGGGCTGGCACTCAGACTCTGTCCTTCCTTTTCCCCCTCAACACTGAGCAAGAGTCCATCCCTTGCAAAAGGAGTTAGAAATAGCATTTTATAAAGCAGGGTAGACTGTGCTGATGACATGCAGAGCATTGCCAGACAGCCATGGGTTTACATGGAATCAACTCTCGTCACCTTATTTCTTCACGTTTTGGGGGTTTTTCTTCATGGGGGTTTTGGTCAGTTCATCACCAAGATTCTCTTCCTCTGCTCCGGGACGGGAGTCTTCTCCTGTGATGCCGTGGGGTCCCTCCCATGGGAGACAGTTCTCCGTGAACTTCCCCGGCGTGGGTCCACTCTCACGAGCAGCAGCCAAACCGCACCTGCTGCAGCGTGAGTCCCTCCCACGAGCAAACAGTCCTCCCAAAGCTGCTGTGCCGTGGGTGTCTCTTTCCACGGGGTGCAGTCCTCCAAGGACAGGCTGCTCCAGCCTGGAAGCAAGGGCCCTCTCTCTCCACTGGGTCTTCCACTGGATCACAGCCTCCTCTAGACATCCACCCGCTCTGGGCGTGGGCACCTCCCTCATGGGCTGTGCGTGGATCTCTGCATCCCCTGTGGACCCATGGGCTGCAGGGGCACAGCTGCTTCACCATGGTCTTCACCTCAGCCTGCCGAGGAACCTCGGCTNTCACCATGGTCTTCACCTCAGCCTGCAGAGGAACCTCGGCTCTGGTGCCTGGAGCACCTCCTCCCCTTCCTTCTCCACAGACCTTGGTGTCGCCATGTTGTTTTCCCTCACATGTTCTCACCTCCTCCTCTTCTCTGACTAGAAGCAAAACCTTGTGACTTTGTTTTGATTTTGTTCTTAAATATGTCATCACAGAGGTGTTACCAGCCTCTCTCATTGGCCCAGTTCTGGCCAGCAGCATGTCCATCTTCAGAGCCATCAGCCATTGGCTCTGCCAGACACGGTGGGAAGCTTACAGCAGCTTCCTCACAGGAGCCCTCCTTATGGCCCCCCTGCTAACCAAAACCAGGCCGTGCCAAACCAATACAGTCCCAAAGGTACTCTGAAGAGCTGCTCCCTGACTCTTCCCGATGGGTATCACACCTGGGATATGGGAATCTGTGAATTTATACACACTTACATGCAAATTTCTCAGCTCCAGCCAGTATCTTTTAGCCAATAGTTACAGACATACGGCGATTTAGAAAGAAGCACTTACAAGACAGAATGAACTCATCCTGATGCAGAACTATTGTCCTTGCTTCTCTGTGATTTTAACTAAAGAAAAAGCAGATATACAGTGCTGCATGAAGCAGTTGGAATTCAATTTTCAGTCTGAAAGCTGACAATAAATGTTACTTTCCACACCTAAGAAGCTGAAGGCTGAGAGGCAAGGTTTTCTCTCTGGATTACCAGAACATCCATACTACCAGAGTGATCCATCACAATCTGTCTTTTGGTTTATATAATGTATTCTTTATGTTGCATTTGAATACGTGTTTCTTGCCTACAAGATCGCCTAGTCTTTTCTCTACAGATCCTGTGGATAAAGAGCAATGGGATTCATTATTTCTGAGACTCATTATGCAAACTGCTCCTCCAGATCCATATTACAGTACATTTGAAAACCATTCCACATATCCAAATGTTCATTTTCATAGTATTTCATTTTTTCTTCAGACAACTTACACCACAATGGTCTGTACAACAGTGTGTCACATTGATATAATCAGGGGAATAATATATGTGACCCAAAGGCTTTTTGTTCCCTGCAGCAGTTCTCCTGGTAATATCCCTGCAGTAATTATGAAGAATATGCAATGATGTGCAGAGATACTCTTTCCTCTGACACCCTGGGGAATTCTACAGGGACACGTCCTTGGACTTTTAACTAGATTGATGTCCTACAGGTCTTTTTTTAGCATGGCGTATGTGGATAATTTTTTATTCTAATGTCTGTGGAGCTCTTCAGAAGTGATGTCCTTGAACCCCTGCCGAAGGGATTCCCTGAAGCCCTTGTGTTAGAGTAGCATAGTTTGTCCCAGATCTTTCAGAAAAACTAGTTTATTACTGTTGGAGGTTTATAAGAGGGTGATGACTCCTGCAGTGTATATTTGCTTGGGATTTTAGAATGACAAAGCCTCTGAGAATATTTCATGTTGTTGTTTTGTCACTTCTATTAGTTGCATTAATAAAGGTTTTCCCCTTGTCATTCTCCACAGCACTTTCACTAAGTATTCTTTTCATTTAGAAAACTCTGGTGTATTCCACATTTGATGTCACAATCTTATCCAAGACTGTTTTATATTGCTTGAGTATAGGCAACATAGCAGTGATGTTGTAAACGTATCTGCCAATCTGTAACTGTGGAAATACACCAATGCTGGTGTGATGGAAGTCACTGAGAACAACCTCCAAGTCAGAATCAAATGAAATCAGGGCAGATATGTACTTGGGCCAAACAAGCTCACCACTTTATAGCTGGATGCAGAACCACACTGAAAGAAGTGAGAAGCACATATCGTTCTTTCCATGCCATGCAGAATAAAAATTTTAAAAGTAATTTAAATGGTGCGCAGTTAAGGTGATTAGAGATTGTGTCTCCATTTTTGTTTTCAAAATGCTTCCTAGGGTAACACTCAGAAGAAACTCTGCAGCCACTCTGTCGAAGAGCTGGAAAAAAATAGATGATGAGCCTTCTAGAATAAAACAATATTGATCATATATGTTTTGCCTGAATTACTATCAGTGCTTTGACTTCTTCTTGAAATCTTACTAAAATATATTCCTGTGGATAATGAACGCAGATATACGTACTCTTTTAAATGAATGACTTTCTAGTTTTCCTTAAAGGAAGTAAAATCTCAGCCTCTCTGTTCTCCACCTAAAGCCACAAGGATCACTAATGCGTTCAGAAAATTCCTATCAGTGTCTGACATAACTTTCCATACCCTTTCTCTACTAGAGCCCATTCAATGCAACTTGATTAAAATCAGTCTGTAAGGACTTCTGTTCTTATCTGTCTGCAGGATTTTCATTAAAGATAGTGGTAATTAGGCTGTCTAATGAAAAAGATATGATTCAGAGTTATGATCTCATGCCTGTTCAGGGCATATGTGTTCTAGTCTTTACTCCAGGCATTCTACCCATTCTTCTGGTTCATGCGTGTGCTGGGTAATTCCAAATACTTGTAAGATTAGTGAAGATTTATGACGTGGTAGAAATTATCTGACATGTTCACAGGCTCTCATGGAAATGTATTCATGTGGAAATTTATTCGAGAACACAAAGAAATGACCTAGTTTAAAAATCATATGCAACAAATGCAATATTAGTTAAACCAGAGCATTCAAAGTATCTGAGATAAAACATTTAGAAAATACGAATGTTTTAAGTTTTACATTTTGAGATTTAGCAAGAAAAGTTTTAGTGGAAACAATCTTCTAGTACCGGCAAAACAGCAATGTGGCAAGATATTAATAATGGTTCTTGTGCTTCAAAAACTTTTCATAAATTTTCTTTGAAGACATTCACTCTTTTAATTGTAAAAACCCCACATTAAACTGTGTGTAAATATAAACAGATATGCACGCAAAACTGAACTGTCTTAACAATAGTTTGAATCACACCTTCTAAATAGCTTTTGAAAATACGGTTTTCTTTTTTTCTCCCAGCTTGATGTTTTTTTCTGCAAAAGTAATATTTTTAGAGCTTCTGAAATGGAAAATCAACACTGTAATGTTGTGAAGAGTTCCCTGTTGCCCTGGTGATTTACCATTACACGCAATTTCAACCTGTTTTTTATATAGTGCTATATTAATACTTGTGTATGAGTGATAGGGGAAAAAAATATTATTTGCAATGTGATTGAAGAAAGCAGTGTATAACAAAGGGCCACATGGGGTGCTGAAGACGTAATGGTTGATGTTCATTCACAAAACTTGCTAATATTAAAGCTCATAATATTCTTTGAAGCGCAAAGTGGATGTAGAGGTCAATTGAACAGTCTGCCTTCCTTCTGTTGAAGTAAAAAAAAAAAAGGGGTAAAGAAATCCTATTCAGTTTTCCTTTATCCTGATAATTTTCATAAATATGACCCACAAATCGTCTCGATAGCTATGCAAGTGTATTATCAATTCACATGACCCAACATGCCATTACGTGTGTCCAAAATGCAATACAGCCAGTAGACCCACACTAATATTTAAAGACATAGTTTTTTATAGGTTCTTGTGTATCTATATCAAGTCTCACACAGTGGACACAAAACTCACATGTCACTGCTGGGAAGCCTCCCAGCATGGTCCCATTGCCGCTCTCTCCGCACGTGCTGCAGAAGCTTTTCTACATGCAGGAAAGTCTTTGACATTCCTTGTACTAGAGGACAGGGATTCTGTATCACACTTGAGAGCTTCTTTCCTTGTTGCCATGTCAGTTCGTGTACTTTTCATGAAGTGGTTCCAAGATAAAATTTACAAGAAAATCCATAGGACTTGGGACCAGAACCCACATATGTGCTTTAAGAAAACGGTCTGCAGCTACTCCAGAGCATGTTTCTTTCAACTTTATGTTTCAAAGGAATAACAAAAGCCCAGATTTTTTTGGCAGTCACATCCATAGCTATATCAGGGTCTTGACCTGAGCTGAACTTTATCCCTGATGCTTTGAGCTGATGCCTGTGGCTTTCACCCACTTTGCAAGTTTTCCTTATTGGCCACCTGTTATCAAATGCATTCTGTTGCTTTGGTATTTCAGCCTCTGGCAAAGTGTTACTTCTAAACATTGTAACTACGTTTAAATTATTATTTCTAATTCTTTACACACACTACATAGGGAACAAAGCTATATCTACTATGAATCTTTTATTTTCTAGATATGTGCTAAGAACTCCACAATTGTTTTTAGGTATTAAGCAAGCAGGTAACTAAAGCATATATATATATATATGAATATGCTTAGAATAAAAATACAATTTTTTTCTTGCTGATCTCAAAAACTGTGTTAAAAGTCAATCCAAAATATTTTTGAATTGTTTTTATTCTTTGACCCACATTTTAGAGGCAAAAATTCATAAAATATTATTATAAATCTGTAACAATGTTTCCAACTGAATTGAAGCTGTTCATTCTATATGTTCTTTGTAATCAATGGAGAGGAAGAGGAATCCCAGCTCTGGATGCAGTAAATTACACCCCAATATGCCTGGTTTTCCTATGTTGACAAGAGAGTGCAGAAGGAGAGACTAAAGCATACGACATTGTTTTTTGTATATCGACAGGTTAATATAGCCTTCTATATCCTCTGTGGGGATACACCCTGTCCCCAGATGGTAATAGATACAGGATAAAACATGTGAAAAGCAAATGCTGTTTTGATTCATTGAGATTAAAACCATGCCATGGCATGAGAACAGTTTTTATTTCTAGGTCCTTGTTTACCCAGTAATGGTGTACAAAGAATTGGATTCTTGTAATAATAAGTAGATTTTTTTTCTTGATTTTGATAATGCTTAGACTATCTGGAAGACCAGGATTTACAGCTTTATGTAAATACTAGCTAAAAATCTTTTCTCAAAATCTTTCAGAATTTACCTAGCAATAATGCAAATCTGTCCTTAAATGCAGATTTTACATGAGATTTAATAATCAAAGAAGATCACAGAGCAGCCTCCCTCTATCTGGTGTGAGAAAAGGTTAAAAATAATAATACACACACAACATTTTGAATATTTTCTTCTTGTTAGTGCTTCTTCTTGTTAATGTATATAAATCTTCTGAGGATAGATGAGTAATTGAAAGATAGAAAGCTGGAATGAAAAGCAAATAATTCTGCATTGGAAATGTATGTATATGTTCTCATCACTAGTTCACACAGTTCAGTAATACTGGCACTCAGGATTTCAAGATACATTGAAGAAAGGCCAAAGATGGTTGAAATACACAGGTGACATTTCTCTCTGATGTTCTGTATTCTGTATTAGTGAAGTTAAAAAGACAAAGGTATTAGTTAAATTATTTTGTGCCTGAACGTAATATCTCCAAGATGTATTTTTTTGCAGATAATGAGGTTGCTATGGCATAGAGAAATACTAAAAGAAACATCTATAGTCGACCAAACAAAAGTATAGCGGAGCTTAATAAGAATCGAACAGAGCCGGAAAAAGAAAGAAAGCTCCAAAATAGGTGATTTTTTAAATGTTACTGTAAGAGTGACATTAGTCTAGAAATCTTGTAAAAGACGTCATAAAATCTTTTAGTTTATTTTTCTTTAAAAAAAAATAAATGGAACGCAACTATAGTAATTGCGTGTAAAACGGTTTTAGTCTAAGATATATAGGAAAAAAACTCCAACAAGACACATTAATGATATTTATCTAGTATGATACAGGTATGTATCATGGTATGTAAGGGTTTGTTCTTTTCTCATTGGTTTTGCATGAATAATTGTAGAATAGGACATTTGTTTTTATGAACTTTACTAACATTGTTTGCTTTAAATAAAAATAGTACAAACCGGTGTCTGCAGGAGAAAGTCATAGAGTTGTATGTTTGGAGCATCAGTGTTTAGAGACTAAAAGGAAGAGGAAGAGGGCAAGGAACAGTAACGTTTTTTGAACTTTTGAGAAACTCAGTGGCAAAAGTGATCAGATGCTGTAGGACAAGCTAGAAATAATGTATCTTCTTAGGATGAGGTGATCGAGAGGATTATACTATTTTTTGAGACACCATAATATCTGGAGAGAAAGCACTCCACTCCCCAAAGCAAACAATATGGTTGTCCCTTTAAAATAACTTGGCAGTTACAGACCCTTTTCGTTAAATCCATTGTTGCTGACACTAAAAGTACTTCCAAAGCAGTTAACGATTGCTAGAAAATGAAGTCAGCCTGGAAAGGTAGAAGGTGGAAGCTGTCACCTGCAGTACAGAGCAGTGCAGCACTTACATTGTAAGGGGGAACTCTGAGGTCGGAGTAAAATGCCAATCTTTTCACTATGTAATTGGTAAGACCTGGAGTACATTACTTTGAAATGGCTTTAGCAGTTATACTAATGTAAGCAAAACATATGACCCTGAAAAACACATTAGATTACAGCCATAAAAATTGCAAGAGGCCTATGATTTTGAAGTATACAGTCGATTTTAACTTCCGCTCCCTCTACACCAATTATTTTTTTTATGTTTAACCAGGGATCCTCATTCATAAAAGAAGAGATCATTCACTCATCTAAGATCCATAGACAAGGCAAGAAGCCCAGAAAATATTCAGACCACAGAAGACCTTTCTTGTACAGATCAATCTCTCCTGCATCTCTTTCTGTCATCAAAAAGACCTTTTGTCAGGACTGTGCTTTTGGTTTAAAGCAGGAAAGCAGATGAAAAAATCAGACACTTGAAAGAATAAAGGGAATAAAGAACAGCAGAAAGTACTGAAAATCATTTTGAATGCTCATTTTGTAAACAAAGCTACAAATGTTCCTCCCTGGTCGATGACTTCAGGGGTTTCTAGCACAAAGAACAACAAATTCAGATGACTTGTTATGCTTGTAGAACAGTGCCGGAATCCCAGTATAGGTTGGTAGAAGAGGGAGATTGATCGACCTTTAGAGCAGCAAGACACAGGGAAAAACAAATTTTCTGTGTCTGCTGTCCTTAACATATTCCAAATCCCCAATGTTCTGGTTAAGTGAACTATTACTAAGATGAGAATGTATCAAATCCTGGCAATTCTTACTATTGTTAAAATAATTAATATCTCGGTAAGTGACAGAAAACCTGGCTGTTATGGTTAGTGAAAAAGTTGAGGGCATGACATACAACTTTAAAGACACTTCCCTTGACTTCACATATATATATATATATATGTATATATGTACATGCATATATACTATGCTACTTGATAATATCTTATGCCTGTATACACTGGTCCTCATTTATGACTGTCAGAAAACATTATTTCATTATGCAAGGAGATTTAAAGGAAAAAAAAAGGAAAATAAATCTCTGCAAATTTTCTTTGAAGAAGTGGTAGAAAGAGAGAGTGATTAGGAAAAAAGGGAAAAAAAAAAATGCTGCAATCACTCTTACTCAGAGACTCCTGCTTTTTGAGGTAAAAAAGATCAAGAATTCCTCTGTGGTATTCCAAGAAAATTTTCTTCTCATACTTGCTTCTTGAGAAACAAGGTCAGTCTTTCCACATCTCTTTCTAAATGAAAGAGATCTTTTGCTCATCTACCCAACATTTTAGAGCTCCTGAGACCGCTGCATTATTGATGAAGAGGTTGCAGACCTGCACCACAGCTTTGCCCTATTCTTCAGAATGATTTCAAGGCAATATGGCCTTTGAGGCTAACTGTTCTTTCAGTTCAACCACTTCTTTCTATAAATCTTCAGAAATCTCGAGATTGCTTTCTATTACATGGGAAAACATATTAAAAAGAAAAAAAAGAAAATCCACCAACTAAAAAAAAAAGCAAACCACAAGCAAACCAAAATTCTTACACAGTGAGAGATAAATGAATGTCTTCTCCAGACAGACATCTCAGAAATATGATCAAGCTCTCAATGAGAAAGTATAAATTCATACATAAATCTGGCTTTTGGATAATATGCATGGCATTATTCTAAGCTACTGATAAAATGACATCTCTTTAAGGCTCTCTGAAAAATAAAAAAACGTGAAGCTTCTCATAGCTTGATTTTTTCTCTTTAGCATCAAGTTCTTTTAGGCACAATTTTTTGTGTGTGTGTGACCATGAATTAGTAACCACTGGAGTACCAGTCATGGGAAAAAGGACGAGGTTTACACAGAAGTTTTCTCAGATAATGACCTATGGGTTGTGAATTGACTTTCAAAGCAATAGCCACTCATCCTCACCACTTTCCAAGACTGTTTTAAAGCTTTCAAGGTTTCCATTTGTTTTTAACATCAAATCAACATGCATTGCAAGTTGTCTGGCAGAAAGAGACAATCATTTGAATCAAACAATGTGTCTATGTGCCACCTTGACTAAATCCTTGCAAATATCTTTAGTAAACTTATGAATGGAAAAAAAATAAGATTTTTTATGCAAGAGATTCCTTATTTCAGAAACAAGTGTCTCTCCAAGAAGATTTTGTACCTATTTTCACAGAAAAACAGCAGTCAATATTTTATGGCAAGGCTAAATGTCTGTCTTCAGGTGGATATTTTAAGGGCTCCAAGCAGAAAAAAATATATCACTTCTTGGGAAGCCACTTATTGGCATTTTTGGATGGTTGCATATCTGAATAAAAGATGTGGTTAGAAATGATCTTATATTTTTTTTCCATCATTAGCATCTTCCTCCTATAACTACATGGATTTTTTTTTAAATTTTATATATAAAATAAATTTTAAATATTTATATTTATATTCCCACAGTCTTTCCTCTAATTTTAATGTATTCCTGCATCTACTGAGATCATATAATAATAACCTGCCAGTAAAGTAACCAACTCACTTCTTTTTTTCACAAAACAACTGAAAAATTAAGGAAATTATGACAGTACCTATGTTGTGTTAGCATAATGAAAAGAACATATAAACAAACAACTCCCACACACTGGCATGATGATGACTCAAATCATGCAGATGAAAGTTTACATGTTAAAATAAAATATTTTAAATAAAAAGCGCATAATTTATCTATTAACCTGAAATTATAAATTTACAAATACCTGTCTACACACAAAACACCTAATAAAGTTGTGTTTCTTTTTAAGACAGTGAGTGAAATGAGAGCTAGGAAAGCAGGAAATTTATTCTTAATGCATTTGTTAACTTGTTCCACTCACCTTTCATATGTGGAGATGGTTTGAATTCTTAACTGGGTGCTGTTGCCTGAGCTCTCTTGAGCATCTTCTCAGACAGCAACTTATTAACAGTTATGATAAACACCCTAGGAAGATTGATAGAAAATGTACAAACTACCATTGAGAAAAGAATTATTTTCATACATCTTCTAGAACGCCCTATTCTCTATCTCCATCTACTGGAGAATTCTTTACAACTAACAGACTCTGAAGTTTTTCTAATTCTTCCTCAATGCATCCGTTATTTTCAATGAAAGCTAAACCCCAGTTCAGGAATAAAAAAAGACTTCAGGCTATTGATGCCTTGAGGTTTAGATTTTATATTCTGTATTGCCTACTGTGAAACTGGGGTGTCTTTTGGCCCATTGCTGCTGCTCTCTCATGTTAAGAAAATAACATTTTAAGCATAATCATTAGCTCAATCATCTGTGTTTCAATATAACCATTCTTATAAAAATCTAAAGTTGTAAAAATTACAGTGGCCTAAATTAATTAATAATAATTTTTTTTTCAAAGAAAAAAGCAAAACAAACAATCAAAAAAAAACCCCACAGCAACAACTCTTAGGAAATAGAGATTCCCTAGATACCTTCAGCAGAATTGGTGAATCTCCCTGCACTCCAAGACTTCTGTAAATGTGGGGGTCCATCTATATTAGTAGCAAATTTAATTCAATAAAGAGTACAGCAAAACAAATAGTGCTGAGGACCTTGGCGTCCACACTGCAAGCATTTTCCAGTGTTTTACCCTGACTTGGTCACAGGCTAATTCTGTGTACTAAAAACCCATCAGCAGATGAAATGACCTAGCTTTTTCTGGTAAAGTACGGTTGGAAAGATGCCCATTGTGTACATTTTGAGAACCCTATGTGGAGAGGACCTTGGCACAGAGAGTACAAATGAGCAATTTACTCAAAAACAGACAAACATAGAGAAAAACCACCCTTCTGGTCTGAACAATGGTGCATAATGCAGCCATGCTGAGAGAAATCCACTAAACAAGCAAAGCTAAGCACCTCACAACCTATCTTTTGCCACGTGCATTTGAAATTCAGGTTTTGTTTCCAAAGAGGTCCAATCAAGTCAGCTTGTTAACTTTGTTAAGTTCCCTTAACAAAGCCCAGCAGCATCACTTTCAGAATAAAACACAGCATTCACCGCAACTTTGATTTAGTACTATTGTTGGAAAAGTTGAAACTCTACAGTTGTACATGTTTTGAGCAGAGTGGGACAACTGTATTACAGGTCTTCCTAAAGTTCACACTATAAGCCCACAGTTTTCCAAGTAAGGCCTCCTAGGTGACCAGGACACATACTTTGGATGAAGAAGGGGTGATATACTGATTATCCCAATTATTATTATCCCAATTATGATTATCTCTTATTGAAAATGAATCACTTTTGCAGAAAGGAAACCCAGGCTCAAAAAATTACAAAGAAACAGGAAAAAAGAAAGGGAAAACAGAAGTTGAGAGTGTCTGTAAAAAAATGAACAAGGGTTTTGTTTTTAAGACCCATGAAATAAGTGAATTCTGTAGTACGAGGCATAGAAAAGAAAGCAAAAAAAAAAAAAAAAGTAATTTTTCTTTGAAGAAAAAAAAAAAGTCGGTAATTTACCTGACATTATTTCATTATACAACATAGAAAACACATATTCAATTGCAAAACCCTAATGAATAACCACTAAATAATTATTGATACTGCTTATGGTTTACATTTCTGCTTACAAAAAACATTTGAAAGAAATACAAGCCTATGAAATTATATAGGAAATACAAGCCTATTAGCCAGGTTACATTCCAGTTACTCAGGGGCTACTTAATTCACAGAACCTTATGGAACTGTCAACATGTAGAAAAATTATGTGCTAATTAAAGAGCTGATGGAAGAATCTAGGAAAAATTGTCATGTAAAATATCAAGAAAATGTGTGCATTACTTTCAAAGTCTTTTTTTTTTCTGTTAAAGTAACTTACCAACTGTAGGTTACTCCACTGCATATCCTAGAGCCCTGAACCTCCAAATTTCCAGACCAAGTACTTAGTCTTAACACTGGGAACTACTGACTGACCTAATTTCCAAAATCCAGTTTTTAAAGGAAGGTGATGCTCTGAAGTTTCTCTCAGATATTGATTTAAGATATTGTCAGAATATCCACTTGGGGCTTAGCAGTCACTCAAGCTTGGGAAGTGGAGCTATAACTTATCGCTACTTCCATTAGAACATTTGGGTTTTGTTACTATTGTTATGGTTAGTCACATCATAGAAGCAGTTAAGGATGTGGAGTATGTCCTGGTATTTATCACCCACATTTTTTTCCTTTGCTTTGTAGAAAAGCAAATTTTCACAAGACCTATTTGAGTACAGGAACACCAGTCCTCCAAAGGAAGTGTCAGAGATGTCAAATGCACGTGCAACAGGCCGTAACAACCACAATTTACTCCTATCCTTTTGTCTGCAGCTGCTGTTTTCTTATATTAGCAAGTACTGCAATTCCTTCACAAATCACTGTGGTCATGTATTGACTCATACTCCTCTAAACCTACTGACACTGCCATCAAGTGTACAAAGGCAGAGTGAAGAAAACATCATCAAACCATAAAAATGAGAGAACAGAGGCCATCCTGTTCTCTGCCTCTCCTTCCAAACCCTCAGTTTTGATTTGAGCCTGAAAGCTGTTTAGGAGAAAACATAATTTTTTTCCTTCTTGACAAAGGCTAGAAAGTATTTTGTGTGATTCATGACTTTTTGGGTGACAAGCCACTTTTGAAATGTTTCTGAAGAGCTGATTAATACAATTGGAGATTTCCTTCTTGGTATAAATGGCTGAGGAAGTTTAAATTAGATTTATATTGCTGCTGAAGGTAGTATGTGAACTTACTTCCCCTCTCTGTCTTCTTTATTGTTCTACTTAAATGGAAATGCTGGGAAAACCAGACCGTAATTCAGCAATTCACAAGTCATGGCATAAAAGTATACTGTGTTCTGTCTCACCAACTATATCGAGGACTTGGAATTTCAATAGGAGGGATCCAGTATCATCAACCTTATCAAGCATTTCCATCGGTCTGAAAATATTTGGTTCTTACCTCACGTGTCATTGTGTTTATTCTATCAAATGAAAAAAAATAACCAACCAAACAAAAAATCCCAACTAATCAACCAACCAAAACAAAACAAAAAAATCCCCCACACTCACCAACCAACCAAAAAAAAAATAATAGCAAAAAACAATAGTAAAACTTTAATTCATCTGCATCAAAGGTGAAAGTTAAAAGACATTTTTATAATTATGCCATTTAAAGAATTATATGTAAATTAATTAAAATACATGTAAATACTCCCATATGGCTATTTAGGGATATGAGAACATTACAGACCAGAAAGAAATATTTCTGCTAACACACAAGGCCTGAGAATCTATACTTTAGATTTCATTTAAACAAAAAAGTTCTTCTCAGAGCATAACTTCTCTACTGTAGTAAGGGTATTTAATGATTTGGTTTACCAATTCAGAAGAATAATAATGGGTTTTGGTTTTCTTACTGTCCCTCTTTCCCTTTTTAATTGTCACCGTAATTTAACAAGATGTTATGCTGTCAGATTTTAATTAAACCTCTCAACAATGCCATCTGGTGGAGTTAAAACTAAATTATTTAGAGCTCATACCTTTGCATCTTAGGTCATACCTTACACTGTACATGAATGCAGGCAGTATGGGGAAGAAACAGGAGAAACTAGAGATATGTGTGCAGTCACAGGGCTTTGATCTCATTGTGATTATGGAGAGGTGGTGGGATAGCTCTCCTGACTGGAATGTTTTGGATGTCTGCTGGTTGAACAGATGGTTTCAACCTGTTGTTGAACCTTGACCTGTTATGGGTGGGGGAAGGCCATGAAACACAAAGTTCAATGGGTTGATAAATATTCAGGTTCAGGTGGGAACACCCAGGTACCTCCCCTGATGGGGGCAGTCTGACATAACACTGTGGATCGTGTGCTGTCCTCTGGCAAAAGGCCCCACAAATGAGTCTGGGGCACTTTGTGGGTCCTTGATGGTTTGTGACACCTTAAGACATAGCAGCTGCCTCTCATATCAGTGTAGATGAGCCAGTTGTGCCCCATCAGAAGGGATGAATACCCTCAGGACCACACATCCATGTGTGGATGCCCCAATACCTCCCCCAAGCGGGGAGGAGTTTTACACCCGAGCAAGCTGTGTAGGTGTTGTGGGTTGACCCTAAATTTGATGGACGGATCTCTCGACCAGTCACGCTTCTCAAAATTTACATATTTAAGCCAGTGGAGACACAGGAAGTGTCCCTTTCTTTTGGCTTGAACCTCCCGGCTGGGAGAAAGAGGGAGGGGAATTTGGCCGGGGCTCTTCAGAGCGGCCCTGGGCCTCCCCTCCCCCGGCCCCGGCGGGCATGGGCCCCGGCCCCGGCCCCGGCTGGCACGGGCCCCGGCTCTGGGAGAGTCCCCTCGGAGCCGTGGGCAGCAGCTGCTGCTGCAGAGCCGAGACCGTCTGAAGCTACTGCTGAGGAACCCCCCCACATGAACGTGAGGAGGCGGCGGGAGATGATGGAGCTTTCCTGGAACCAACTCAGCCTATACTGAANGGAACCACGAGAAGTAGAAAAAACCTCTATTTCCTCAAATACTAGAGAGAACCTTTTAAGAATTGAGAATACTGACCAAATCCCATGTTTTGTTATTATTTGTGTAAGCTGGAGTAAAAGTAGGGGGGGGTGCTGGAGGAAAAGGGGGTTTTTGTCTTGATCTCTTATTTTATTTTACTCTTAACTCTGTTAGTAATAAACTTTCTTTCATATTCTTTAAGTTTGAGCCTGTTTGCATTTCTTTAAATCTCCTATCTCACAGAAAGTAAGAAATGCGAACTAAACCACTACAGTAAGGGAGGACACTGGCATGATAGAAAGCATCCTCCCACCTCACAGAATCTGCTTCTGGGTCTGCACCCTGGCTGAAAACCCCTGCTTGTTGCTAAACAAAGCTCAGTTGGTCATGGTCATTCCCCAGTGGTTTGTGCTCACCCCTGGGCTGTTTTTATGCAGATCAGAGGTTTTGCTGCTGCACACCAAACTTCTCCTCCTCCCCTTCAGTTGCGGGGGTGCAAACCTGGCCTCAGTAAAGTACCCTGCTGCTTTGCAAATGGCTGATTGAGTCATTAACCTTTAATATTTCAGTCTCTTACAAGATGACAGAGTACCTCATTCTGGAGGCCATCTTTATCCTCATGGATGGCAAGAAGGAGAAAAGGAGTGTTCATCATGGATTCACTAAAGGTAAATTGTGCTTGATAAACCTGATTGCCTTCTCCAATGAAACAACTACCTTGGTGAGAAGAGAGCAGTGGATATTGTCTACCTCAACTTCAGCAAGGCTTTCAACACTGTCTCTCACAACATCCTCATAGGCGAACTCATGGAGTGTGGATTGGATGAGTGGACAGTGAGGAGATTTGAGAAGTGGCTCAACAGCAGATCCCAGAGTGGTGTAATCAGTGGCAAAGGGTCTAACTGGAAGCCTCATGATGTCCAATACTGGTTCAGTACTGGGCCCAGTAGTGTTTAACTTATTCATTAATGACTTGGATTAAGGTATAGAGGCCTCCTCAGCAAGTTCACTGACAACACAAAGCTGGGAGGAGTGGCCAATACCCCAGAGGGCTGGGCAGCCCTGCAGAAAGACCTCAAAGGAGAGGGAAATGGGCAGAAAAGAATTGTCTGAGATGCAACAAAGCGAAATGCAGGGTCCTGCACATGAGGAGGAATAACGACCTTCACCAGTACAGGCTGGGGTCCAACCTGGAAAGTAGCTCTACAGAGAAAGACCTAGGGGTCCTGGTGGACAACAAACTGTCCATGAGCCAGCACTGTGCCCTTGGGGCCATGATGGCCCATGGTATCCTGGGATACGTTAGGAAGAGCTTTGCCAGAAGGATGAGTGAGGTGATCCCGCACCTCTACTCAGCCCTACTGAGGCTGTGTCCACTTCTGGTCTCCTCAGTACAAGAGAGATATGGAGCTCCTGGAGCAGATCCAGCAGGAGGTGACAAAGATGGTTAATGGACTGGAGCATCTCTCTTATGAGGAAAGGGTGAGGGAGCTGGGTCTGTTCAGACTCAAGAAGAGATGACTGAGAGGGCACCTCATCAATGTCTGCAAGTATCTGAAGATAGAATGTCTAGAGAATTGAGCCAGCCTCTTCTCAGTGGTGCTGAGCAATAGAACAAGAGGAAATGAGCAGAAACTGGAGTACAAGAAGCTCCACTTGAATATGAGAATGAACTTCTTTACTGTCTGGGTGGCTGTTGCCCAGAGAGGTTGTGAAGTCTCTCTCACTGAACATGTTCAAGAGCTGTCTGGACACATTTGTGTGCATTGTGCTCTTAAGATGACTGCTTGAGCAGGGAGGTTGGACCAGATGCACCACTATGGTCCTGTCCATCCTTGCCCATTCTGTGATCCTGAGATTCTGCAATGCTTCAGACAATGGACAAGAATTATTCTTGGCAACCTCTTTCAAGGAAAAGGCAAAACAAATAAGCAAATTTCATTCAGTCAGCTTCACTAGTTTGGAAGTAATGTTTACCAAAATGAGATCCACTAAAATTTACATCTCTCAGACTATCTAAACCAGAGCTGATTTTATGCTTAGTGACAAGATGAACTCTTTCTGTTACCATTACCTTCCTACAGAATGACATCCATCGTATCCTCTGAAGAACTGAAGGCACTTACATGTCCCTTGTCCATATTCACATCTAGAGGATTTGTGATGCTTATTGTGAGGGTTGTATTGGATTATTTTAAAGGCCATATCGGTGCAACAGTATACCTGATTAACTTCACTGTTCTGTGGGTGTTGTGAGCTCCTGAACAATACCTGTTTTTATTTCTCAATGACTTCCCTTTGATCAAATGAAGTAATACTCTCCAAGCAATATTTCAGGAACTGCTTCCTATGAGCTGAATCCAGAAAAGCCATCACAATCGGCTGCTCTATTCCATCTAGATCTTCAACATTGTTTTGTCTGAAGCTTACACTTCAGACAATCCTAGTTACCCTTGTATCTCACACTAGCATACACCCTTAGGCTCACACTATTTAAGCACTTCTTTTCAGGGCAGGGATGCTGCTTTCATGCCATTTACACTTTTTGCACTATTGCTCCACACCAAACCAAGTAGACTAATACATTATTTTAAATTCCACAGATATACCAAGAGGGATCAAAAGAAACTATATGCCAAGTGACACAGGCAGTCCATTCTGAAAAAAATAGATATTTAGAAGTTTAGAAGCAAACAATCTAAAATACTTGGCAGATAAAGAGAGGTTCTGTAGAGGAAGAAAATCCAGTAACTTATCAAAGCACAGAATCAAATGTAGCTTGTAAATTCTCATTTCGCAGCTACTGAGGGACATGAGGGCACCACCTTCAACTATAAAGTATTTTTATATTTTTCATATGTACTGGTCTTAGAAGAAAAAGAAAACCACAATTTCATCAAAAATCTTATAAAATCTGGATGCAAAGAAGCCTTTAAGGACAATTCTTCAAGCTTTGAACAAGTGTGAATAATTAAGGTGACTAAGCATGTGTTAACATCCACACTCCTTTCTGGTCCAAATGCATATGAAAAGTAGTTTGAGATAAAATTTACAGGAATTGAAGTCTTTTAAGAAAACAACATATTAAAACCCCATTTCTATTATCCCTTTATTGTCTCTTGCATCAAATTCCTGAGAGAGACCTTGGGTCACTTAGTTAGCTAAAGAACAGAGAGGAAGGGAGTAAGTGATATGATTTGGAGTGCATACAAAAGCCAACGCTTCACTGCATTCCTGTATTAGTAATAAAAAAGTGAAGAATTAAAAACAGTTAAATATTACATATATAAATCAACAGTAAGTAACTGCTGAGTGTTCCAGAAGTGCTGCGGTAGTCTTTGGGTACACCACTGTTTCTCTACTCTGCCTTAATTAGTTACGTGAGACGACATGGTTTCCTAGTGCTAGGTTGCAGGGAACACTGGATTCCACCCTCAGACTGGGCTGGAAGGGTTGTGATCACCTTCTCTGTACTAGTGACAGAACAAGGAATGCTGGTTACCAATTGGAAGGAGAAAACACAATAGTAACAACATATGCGTGAGCTAAACATAAAAAGGTGTGCCAAGCTGCAAACCTAGGAACCGTGTACCAGGAACGCAGATCAGGCAGCCATTAGAAAAACAGTCTGAAAGTAATCTGACATTGTCTAAAAAAGCCAGTATGCTGTTAGACCAAGGAAATTAAATTACCAAAAAGCAAAGCAGGCCATCAAAAATTTTTACTCTCAAATATTAAGGAGATGCTGAAGCTTACATATAAAATGAATAGAGATGCCACATGTGAATGTCTGGATTCCCTCAGGGAAGGTCTCCTAAAGGTGTAGACATGACAGAAACTGAGAAGTACAGATTAAGCTAACTTCTGCTATGGAAACTAATAAAAAGTGCTTGGAGAATTCTGGTACAAAACCTAACTTGACAACACATTTAAAGATATCTATCAAAAATTTTTGCCACTATTTTGGTAAGCACTGTCAAAAAAAATACTGGTTTGTTTTTTTTTTAATTGTATTTTAGTATATGATAGGACATGAAACTTTGAAAAGTAAACTCAGAGGAGACAAGAATAAAGCAAAAAGCATTTTCTGCCTCTTGTGTCCCTGCAGACTGGTCTTTAGTTCCTAGCTTGATTTCAGCCTGGAAATTCAGTTCCTTTTTCATCTGTTTGGTTTTAGGTAATCCCTTCTGGTTCCTCGGTATTCTTTCTTTATCACGCTTTGATCTTTATTTTCAACAGTATTTTTGTAGACTTTGTTGTGCTGCACACCTGGGAGATTTCTTGTCTGTCACCTTTTTAGAGTAATATAATATACATAGTGTAATACAAATAAAACACCACAGGTTGCATGAAAGTTGAAGTGATTGTTGCACAACAGAGTGGTTTTGTCCTTTCACCTTCCTTGGCTGCACCATACTGAGAAAGCCAAACAGGGCTGGCAAAAAGGAAGTGTACAGTTTACATAATAACTATTCAGAGAGATAGGCTTCTGCATCTCTTTGCTTTTCCCTGATTAAGGAGGACTTACACCTTCAAGTTCTTTCTGCATGGGGAGCTATTATACAACCGTGGAGTGTTTATTTGACTTCTGCTAGGAATGACAGCAACCATGGGCAGCAAAAAGGGGATTTGACAGTCATCTTGTGAGGGCAGCAGTCCTGAAGACACTGCTTGAGATAGACTGGGATTGCCAAGTTTGGTACAACCATAGCAGTAATGCACCACAAGACACAGTCCTGGCTAGCATTGGCCAGTGGACTTCAAGGGCAGATCAGAAGACTTTACCCTGCTGAGTCCCGTGAGAGGACAGTTTCCCAGTGCTAGGTTGCAAGGAATGATGGACACCTTCCCAGGACTGAGATGGGCTAGTTGTGCACCCCCTTCCTCATGCAGGTAAACTCCAGTTAGGCACTGAGTCACTTACCAAAAGGGCTGCAGTAAGGGATAGATAATTTTCAAAACATCAGAGCAGGACTCAGCAGCAAGAAGATTGATGAGTTTTTCATAGAGGCCCTGGAAGTTCAACAGCCTCAGCTGTCCTTTTTTAGGAGAGGAGAGCTAAGACTGTGCTTGAATCAGTAAAGCTCAGAGCCTACAAGATTGGGGCAGGCTGAAAGACTGGCTTTTCAAGCAACAGGAAGAAAACTTTTCTCCTCTTGCTGACATGCTCATACAGAAAAGGAACTAAGACCTGATAACAGATGAGCAGGAACAATTTCCACAAGGAAAGAAATATCAGGAAGCCAAGTATGACATGACACAAAGACAGGGCAGTGTGTGATGCTGTTGAGAAACTTCTTTCTGCACAAAGAGGATGGGAAAACAGTGAAGGCTCCATTTGCTCACTATCTGAGCTGGCTGAGAGGTTTTGCTGCTTGTAAGGGTCTTGCATCCTGGACATGTGGAGAAATTACTGAGACCTTGGACAAGCATTTCTTGCTGCTCACCCACATGAGCATAAGTGACACCACCAAAGTAAATGCTGAGCATACCAAGGATGAGTGTAGGGTTCTGAGTGTAAAGAGCAGTGGCATAGCTGTTCATGAAGGGATGTCCTTGCTTCTGCTAGACAATGGAAAAGAAATAAGTAGGTGCAGACGAAGCCTGCCGGTGACAGAATCACACAGAATCACAGAACCATCAGGGTTAGAAGAGACCTTCAAGGTCATCCAACCATCATCCTATCACCATGATAACCACCCCTAAACCATATAGCCAAGTGCCACTTTCAGACGCTTCATACTGGAGACGGTAACTCCACTACCTCCCTAGGCAAATTATTCCAGTGCCTAACAAACCTTTCAGTGAACATTTTTTTCCTGATCTCTAATGTGAACCTCCCTGGGTGCAACTTGAGGCCGTTTCTTCTTGTCCTTTCACCTGAAACACGGCAGAAGTGACTGACCCCACACACTACAACCTCCTTTTAGGTAGTTGTACAGAGCAATGAGGTTCTACCTGGGCTTCCTGTTCTCCAGACTAAACAATCCCAGTTCCCTCAGTCACTCCCCATAAGACATTTTCTTTGACCCTTCATCACCTTTGTTGCCCTTCTCTGGACACAGTCCAGCACCTCAATGTCCTTTCTGAAGTGAGTGACACTCAATGTGTCGCCTCACCAGTGGGACAATCACTGCCCTGGTCCTGCTGGCCACACTAACCTTGATACAGGCCAGGATTGACCTTCTTCATCACCCGGGCACACACTGGCTCATGTTCAGCTGGCTGTCAACCAGCACCCCCAAGTCCATTTCTGCTGAACAACTCTCAAGCCACTCCTTATGCCACAGCACTGCATGGTGTTGTTGTGACCCAGGTGCAGGACCCATCATTTTGCCTTATTGAACCTCATGCAGTTGTCCTTGGCCCATCAATCCAGTCTGTCAAGACTGCAGAGCCTTCCTATCCTCAAGTAAATCAACACTCCCATCTAACCTGGTGTCACCTGTGAACTGACCAAGGGTACACTCAATCCCCTCATCCAAATCATCATTAAAGATGTTAAATGGGACAGGCACTAATATTGAGCCCTGGAGAATACCGCTAGTGGTAAGCCACCAACTGATTGAGGAGCTGGTGTCATGTGTCAGTCTTTTTGGTCTCAGGACTCCTCCAGAGTATTAAGTGATAGGACAAGAAGAAAAAGCAAAAAGACTTTTAAATGAAAGTGATCAAACACTGGAATAGACTGCCTAGAGAGGCTGTGAAGTCTTCATCCCTGAAGATTTTGAAAGGGTGAAAGGACAAATCCCCATACAACAACATTCAGGTTTGAAATATGTCCTCTTTTACTGATCTTGGACTGATGTCTCTAGAGCTCCCTTTGAACTGCAATTATAATTCTGTGCTCCTCTGAAGAGCAAGGGAAAGTCAGGTGAAACTTGCCAAATGGAGGAGGCTGCCCCTGTGTATTGAGAGCAAATGAACTTGCAGAGAAGGTTCAAGAAGAGCAAACAGTCCGGAGCAGACAGAATTAACAGACGTGAAGCAGATGAGGCTTCCACCTGTGCCTCAGTTGAGATGTTGAGAGGATTAACAAACTGTGAGACAGGTCTCAGTGGCGTGGAAAAGGAAAACTTCCTAGGGCCAAAAGAGGATTTTTAGAGTTGGCTGCCAGCCAGGAAGTGGCTCTTTTCCTTGCCATGAAGCCTAGAAGCAAAATTCTATCACTACAGGTCGGGAAGGATCTCACTAATTTTAAGCTCATATCTTGGAATTGTTTTCTTCTAAAGAACAAATTATACTGGCTTACCTTTTAAAACACAGTTATTAGATTTATTTAGATTGTTTTTTGGTTTTGTGCTGATTTGTTAAAATTCCTTTTTTTTTTTTTTTTCCTTTCTTATCTTTTACAATTTGTCTTAAGAAAAAAAAAATTCAAGCAAATTGCCCTGAGTGAGTTTGGGTATGAATTCCAATGTTGCAGTGCTTCAAAACTAAAAATTTCTTAAATTGATTCAATGAAACTGCAGTGCAACGTGATTAAAAAACTACTTTATGTTATACTGGACATGGAAAAATTACCTTATTTGATTGTTTACAAAGTATTTGGTTTTTATTTGGAAAGCATGGAAGCATGAATCTAAAGGAATTGCACAAAGCCATTTTCTACAGAAAAGTCAACTGAATTTTGTAAACTAGGACGAAATAAGCTAAAATCAATAAGGATTTTAGTTCTCAGTTGTGTTGTTGAGTTCTTTTCCTCTCAAGATATGATTGAGGAATGATATGACCACTAGAGGGCAGAGACGGATAACTTTTAAAATACATTAAACATAATTCCTTCTAGTAGCACTATTTTTGTGACAAGTTAGTAATTTTGGACTGCTGATGAATTCCTGAGCTAGCTACTGACTAGGAAGGAATGAAAGACAGATTTAAATTCAAACATTCATTTGAATACCATTAATTAAGGTATGTGAGTCAAAATAATTAGGAAAATTACTGGGGACATAATTTAAGATAATTGCAAAATTACTGATGAGACATGCAATCAGTAATGGAACAAGATGATGGGAAGAAAATATATGAACATGATAAAGCAATTGTGAAAGGAAAAAGTAATGCTAACTGGGGAAAAGAGAAAGTAGTATTTCCATATGTCCTGGGGGGTGGGGAAAAAAAATTGGTACAGATTGCTATGCTTACTGAAATAAAATACAGCATTGAATATTTTATGTATGGCTTATTTCATAGCTTTTTTAACAGAACATATTCATACTAACTGCTTTTGTATAACATATACTTCCAAATAACTTTTAAACATACATAAATAAATGTGTAAATGCTTAACATTGTCTCTTGTTGACTTCATAAATTTTTCTCACATGCTACATTGGAAAGAATGTAACCTTAATTATATTATCTTATTGATGTCTTTATAAAATGTCTATAAAAACTAATTTGACAATGATAAAATGTATTTTGTAAAAGTAAATAGTTATAGTAAAAGTGTGAATTTTCTTTATTGCCATAATACTCCGCTATACATAGCTAAGCAGCCTTTTTCTGGCTGAAATTTGGCTCAGGGTTTAAAACATTAAAATGTATTTTCTTGACCCATTTTCATAGTCAGTGGAGAGCTGGGATTCAATTTAGTTACCTGAACACAAACTGTTAATGTTTTATGAGACATCTTAGCCTGTCAGAATAATTCAGAAGGGTTTTACAGCTGTGATGGTCAAATTATAGGAGAGTTGTAACTTTTGGAAAGCATCTGGAGCCCACAAAGGATATGCTGGGTAAAAATGTGCGTTTATGCAAACAACAGGACCAGCTCTGATGCTACACTCAAAATCTGGTTTATAGAGAAAGAGGAAGCACACCTTTCAGATATGTACAATCAAGAATTTATTGTTAATATAAATAAGATTTTAAGAGTCTAATCAGTTTTAGTCCACATCTAATTGTTGTGGAAGAATAAGAAATAATAATGCAGTTAAACTATTGTACACACACTTCTTTTGTACCCCTCTTCCTTCTATTATGCTCACCCTTCCTGGGCTCCTTAGAGTCCTAAGGCTGGTGGCTTCATTTCGGTTGCATTTGGGAGGGCATTGCCATTTTCAGCATCTGGAGTCCTTTGTCAAGAAAAATATGGCCTTCATGTAGGTGGTTCCTTGATTAGTTTCTAACAAATACGAAAAAACATACACAACAGTCAGCTGAAAAAAGGAAAAAGGAAGGATTATTGTTGAATTACCCTGAACTCAGATTATTTATTATCTTGTATAGCATGTGAGTATAATAGGATATTTAAAACAAAGCAGTAACATTTAAACTATAATTAACACTGTAGTCTACTGTTGTATTTACTTGGTGCTGTTATTTATCACGGTAAACAGAAGAGCTAGCAGGTCATCAAAGGCTAACAACTTAATAAAGTTTTAAACCATTTAAAATATAATGAAATAGGAACAGTTTGAAAAACATTAAATAGCGAACAACATAAGACAACCTTGTATTTCACAATGTCTTTCTTACCGGAGGGTAAAAACAATGTAATTGAAAGATTATAACTCTTGACTTTAAACAACCAAGTTGTATTTTATCATTTATTCTGTTGCAACATTACAGCATGTCATTTGCTAGCTTTTCACAACATTTTAATGATTTGAGACTTCATAGGTACTTAAAAGTAGATAATGATAGTTTATCTTTCAAGGCCAGGTTGATTGGAGCATTAAGCAACCTGTTCTGGTGGAAGGTGTCCCTGAACATGGCAGTGGAACCAGATGATCCTTAAAGTCCCTTCCAACCCAAACCGTTCTATCATTCTATGAGGCTTTCCCATAACCAGTGGTTTACCATGTTTCATATATTATTGTTGTATTGGAAGTATGAAATATGTTCATTTGTGGGATATCATGGTTTAGGATGAAAAAGTGTTTAAAGATGTAAATTTTCCCCTCTTAAGGTAGGTTGAGCTTGTAAATCAATCAAAACCCAGTTAGTTTGGGATTTTTTCACTGAAGTATGTAGGAATTTCATCAGAAGTTTCATGGGGTCCTTATCTACAAAAAAGGTCCTTATTAAAAAGTACAGGGCCAAAGAAGACCTTGTCTTTTTGTCCTTGTCTATCTTCTCTTCTGTTGTTTTTCATGAAAATCAAACTCACTGTCTAATCAGTACTTTACATGAGCTATCCTTGTCTTCAGTGCTAGAAACCTCCTTTATAGTGTAAGAAGTTGAAGGTTCTTAGATGGAAGACTCAGTGGAAAAAGAAAAGCAAAAGATACATCGGTGTATCACTAGGAACAAAGAACTGCAAACCCAGATGCAAATCTTTCTTTAAAACAAGAGTGTTATTTTAAAATGAAAGTTTAAGAAAAAAAGTAATTGTGCATGGTGTCCCTAATGCTTACTATGAGTAATATCCTCCTTCTTTTGTAACCTAATATCCTTATTTGTCTACATGAGGCGCTTTTCGTTAAAGCAACTACCACCTTGCGGATAATCTTACTCCCTAATAAGCCAACGAGCCTAATAGATGCAAAAAGAGAACTTTTTGATTGAGGTACACAAAACCTTGCTCCATTTCATGAATTCAAGGAATTTGGGTTTTGCTATATCTGATCAGGAAAACTATGAATTGGTAGTTTAACAAAATTTAGAGGGAAGGTTTCATTCTAAGGCTACAGGGAATGCAGAAAAGAAATTCATTGTCTTGTTTTAAAGCTGTTTTTTCAGATTGGTCAAATGATCTTATTTTTAAATGATCTTATTTATACGATCATTTATGTCTTTGGGTAACCAACTTTTGAGAACATAATTAACTACTGGTGATGCGTGAGTCCATTTTTCCTACTCCACTATGGATGTACAAGGCAAAACCACACTTTCATACCTCTGTTTCCTTAGTATAAAAATAAATACAGAAAATAATCAAAGATATTGATTTAATTTAATCAACTCCAATTTTCATCATCATAACACTCATTTCTAGGTGGATAGGTTTTAATATTTTGGTTTGGATCTTTAATCTGCAGGAATACAAGTTGAAAAAACCAATAAAAAAAACCCAGAAAAAAACAGACAAAAAAAGAATACTTCATAATTGGGTCAAGTATTTATAGCAAATACTGTCAGACAACTACATCATTGCATTACTGTAGCTATTCCCAAGTATAAAAGTAAAAATAAAAATCATGAACGTGAATAAGATCACTAAAATTCATATATGGAAGAGATAATAAGAATCCTGCATGTTTATATTTATCAAATGAAACTGCTGATTCAGTGAAGTGAATGGCAGAATTTTCAATTATGTCATTAGAGCCAAAATATGAAAATATTCTAATCTATGCTAGATAATTGCATACAGATATGCATATATTTATCAAAAAAATATGTTATTTGATGAAATGAAATTATTATTTGAACTGCAGAGAGAATGACAATTGCTTCTGATGCTAATACCAAGCTCAAATTTGGTCAAAGGTTTGTCATTTGGTTGCTGTGAAAATGATGTTGAGCCCTGAAAACAAATTCATGCCAGGGGTCGTCAATTTTCAGTTTACACACTGACATGCTTATTATTTTTGGGATTGCTAATAATTAAGACATTAACAGGAATTGATTCCAGATGACCTTTACAACATCTTTTCTTTTGGTTTTTTGTTTTTTTTTTTTTATGACAGGATAGACTACTGCTTTTACAGTAACAACACACTTCTTCAGATAGCTGTTGAAATTTTGACAACGACACAGTCAGGATTTGAAATTGATTTTGATAAGAAACATATAAATGCAAAAGAAGCTGTTCCAAAGAGCTTGCAGGTAAATAGAGGGAAGGAAAAGCTGCTATACCTCAGCAATGGATAAAACAAATAGGTAAGCTCAATATGTTACTTCCTTACTTATTTCTCTTCCCAGTATTTCAAGTGGTATTTTCTTCAGTTTTTCCTATTACATTTGAACTGTAATAAATTTATGAATTTTATTTTTAATTATAGTTTTTCCCTAACCTTTTTTAATCTTAGATTAATCATTAGAGGGAATAAACAATGGTTTCCTAAGTGATTAAAATGTAAGTGTTAACTACACATGGGCCGTGAACATTCTGAAGGCTGGAGAAGTTTGTACATACTTTTAAATGAATTTAAAATAAAATACCTTTATATTCATGGTGGTAAAACTAGAAAACTAGTAAACCTAGAAGACTTTAGTGGATTGCAGTTCTCAACACGAAGAAAAAAAATTTATTCTTCTCCAGTAAGTTAAAAATACTGTTTGAATTAGTAAAAGTGATGTCCATATTTTAAAATCAATACAAAAAGACTGCTAAAATTTTCACAACAGCCCACAGATGGTATTTTAGTTGAGAGGTACTGCCAGAAGAGGGTGGTGTTGAGCTATAAATCTAAGGCAATCTTGCCTGTCTTCACTGAAAGTTCAGTTTTCACTTGAATCTAGGTAGATTATTTTGCATAAGAAAGACTTAAACTTTCCATTTTGACAATTAGTTAGCTCAAAGAAGACCAGGGCTTTCTAAGACTTTCAAATATACTCTATGTAAATTTTCAGAATGAATAGAGAATGAAAATATTTCTCTGTTGAATTTCCACCCTTCCAACCCCAAAGACAAACATTTGAAAATGAGTCATAATAATATGATTGCATATTATCAGTGTATGTATATTTAAAAATGAAATATAATGAGCAACATGTTTTAAAAAAAATCATCTAAGTTCTTTTTATAATCTTTTTTCTTTTCCTATTGAATAATTTTCTTTTCATGTAAGTTCTTATTCAGTTACAAAGGAATTACAGATTATGAATGACAAATGCTGTTTGCTGTGGTGGTGTGCAAAATATGATGCAAAATTAATTATAACAGATTTTTCATATAAAATAAAAAAGATGAAAGCATTATTACTACTGTAGTTCCTATCAGCTCGCCACTCTTTACTTGATACAGTCTGTAACATGGAATCATATTTACAATCAGGACACACCTTTGCTCTGTGCCACCACCTGATTCTCAAGTCAACCATACTGCAACTCAGATCCAGCAGCTTCGTGTTCAGGATCTGCCATCAGACTTCTGCAGCTTGATCAGTGTCCCTTCTACTAATGAACAGATTTTTGCAGAATTTACATTTGTATCTCACTGATCTGTGCTTAGAAACTGCTCCTCCATATGTTATCTCTATGATGCAGGGTAATAACCAGAAACAGATGAAGAAAATAAATTTTGCATACTATGAGTATCTCTCAGCATTCAGAACATTGGGTATCAATGTTTTGCTGGGTTTTTTTTCTTCCTTTGTAGGTCAAGTGACAGAGAATAAAAGATGCAAAAGAAATTAAAATTGCAAGTTAGTACTGGAAAAGATGTGAGCATGTTTAATGGTAGCATATTACTCAACACTATTTGGTCAACTGCTTGTTTAGAAACTAGTAACTATTCAAAAAATCCCAATAAATAGATTTATTTCCAGTAACTCTGTAGGATCAGCAAAAACTTTGGTAGAAATCAAGGGGTGTTTTTCCTATTTACTTCAGTGTTAGTCTTAATGAGGTTTCAGCAGCTGAATCTCAATCAACGTCACCTGGGAAAAAGAGACAGAACTGGAAAGTAACAAGGTAACACATAGCCAACACACTCTTTATCTTTGCAATCATATGAACATATCTATGTAGACAATACTATCTCTGTATATATATATAATTTTAATTAACCATATTGCGTTATTTTGATTTGCAGTCAAAAGTTCAAATCCAGACATTCATTGTTATTTATTATAATTTTTTTGCTATCTGTATAAATAATAGATGAGTGCATTAATGTTCAAGCTCTTGAACAGTTGATACTTCCACAATTAAAAAAAGATGCAGTTAAAAGCTTGCAGCTATGAAATGCAATTCATATTTATAGGAAATGAAAGAATTAGCATAGTGCTGACAGTGTCAAAAGAATAAAAAAAGTTAACTGAAACATAGAAATGGTTAATGTAGAAATTTGAAAACAAAATGTGGCAGTGTTGCTAGGATGGAAAAATACACTGTATTTTTAACTACTTGCATCCACTGAGCCAATAGAGGTTCACTGATTCTAACTGTGTTATTTTAATAGACTAGTGTAGTGAGTTTGAAGTATATTTGCTTGAGCTTCAGATTAGTGATTATTCAAGGACTATATGTGTTTGTGCTGACTGGTTGTAAAAGATTATTTATACTTTGATAATCAAAATACTGGCATCAGTCCCTTGAATTTCAATGCTTGCTTGTTTTGTGTTTTAGACAATACAATTATGTGAGTGTTTTAGAATGACAACTGAATTTTAGGCAGAAGACCTGTGATCTGCAAATTAGGTGCTATAAAGGTTTATTCTCTGGTCCATGCTTTTGCTAGAATTTCACTCAAAGTGTCCAATGCTTTGAAAGTTACATCCATTGATATGGGAAATATTTTCTTTAAAACAGCCTTAATAATAAAGTTCATTTCCAAAATGATATACTAAATGTCAGAGAAGTGCAGGCACTTTTTTTAAAGAGCATAAACTGATGTCTCAGTGGATTTGCTTATCTGTTTTACACACTGTTTTACTGGTTTTGACTGGGAGATAATTTTCTTCATGGTAGTTAGTACAGGCCTGTGTTTTGGATTTGGGCTCAAAACAGTGCTGGTAACACAGAGATGTTTTCATTATTGCTGAGCAGTGCTTACACAGAGTCAAGGCCTTTTCTGCTTCTCACATCGCTCCAACAGCAGGGAGTCTGGGTGTGCACAAGAAGCTGGGAGAGAGCACAGCTGGGAAAGCTGACCCAAACTGTCCACAGGCATATTCCATACCATACAGTGCCATGCTGGAAGATATAACTAAGGGCAAGGTTGGCCAGGAGGGCCACTGCTCAGGGACCAGCTGGGCATCAGCCGGTTGGTGATGAGCAGTTGTTTTCATCAGCATCACTTGTCTTCCTTAAGGTTTATTTGTTTCCCTTTTTTATTTTCATTTTCATTAAAATGTGCTATTGTTATCATTATCATTATTATTGTTGTTGTTGTTCTTATTATTATTATATATTTTCTTTTTTTTTTTTTCAGCAATTAAACTGTTCTCTCAACCCACAATTTTTCTCACTTTTACCTTTCCAATTCTCTTCCCCCCATCCTGTTGGGATGGGAAATGGGCAAGCAGTTGAGTGGTGCTTAGTTGCTGGCTGGAGTTAAACCACAACAGATTGGAACAAGAAATATCAAGCAAAGCAGAATTCATGGACCACATTTTTGTCCTAAAAAAGTATCTTTCAAAACTGGATTAGGTCACTATTTTAAATTGTGATGGAATCACTGTCTGCTTTGATCCAGAAAATACATAAATATTAGAAATTAATCAAAGATTGATCTAGGGACCTGTACAATTGAATAATAATACTTTTTAAAAGAACATGTAGTTATAATAGTTGTCATTAAACGAGCTTCTTAATATATTGGGGTTTCTCTAAGCTAACATCATATGGCTTGTTTAGTATGAACTGTGTTACTTTAACATGATATTGAAGAGATTTTACACTACATTTTAAGCTAATTAAAGTATTATTTACATTTCATTCCCTGGTAAAAAACAATACAATATTACATGACTTTGAATAAGACCAATTATATGCTAATTATTATGTTTTGAGATATAGTAATCCAGTTCTGAGAACCATTTTAAAGTGATGCGCCTTAAAATTCTGAACCAAACAGATTTTGGATTCCCAAAGCGTTTCACAGAACCACAGAACCACTGAAGGTGGAAGGGATCTTCTTAGATAATCTAGTTTACCCTCTGTGGCTCAGGCAGGGTCAGCTACAGCAGTGTGACCAGGAACAGATCCAATCGGGATTTGTGTATCTCTAAAGATGGAGACCCTACAACCTCTCTCTGCAGCCTGCTTCATGATTTGAAGTCATTACAACATCAAGAGGTGAGTTTTGTGCATGGTAGGCCTCTGAAAGATGTACAATGTCAATGAAAATATAAGTTCAGTTTTGGCAAAAAATATGGTCATCATTTACACAGAAAAAACTC
The DNA here is from genome assembly GCA_013398115.1 of Falcunculus frontatus. Classification (NCBI taxonomy): domain Eukaryota; kingdom Metazoa; phylum Chordata; class Aves; order Passeriformes; genus Falcunculus; species Falcunculus frontatus. The sequence continues at coordinate 603,264 of VZRV01005302.1, read as the reverse complement.
CAAAAAGGAAAAATATTTTCAGTACTAAAGATAGATATTTATTTTTCTAATTAATACAGATTATATGCAATAAAGAGCAGTGCTCTCTAAATTGAAAAATTTGGTTCATTCTGAAACCTGTTTTCTTATTGTTTCAAAACAAATCCAACTACAACCTGAAAACAGAGGGGGAGAAATAATTCATATTTTTTCAGTCAGGTTACACTGCACATTAGGTTAATTCACTATTCACATTCTTAGATATTAATTTGACTGAGATAGTGACCACCATGCTGTAAGTGATGGGGATGAAAAAATCTATCCCTGATGTCATATAGAATACCAGTCCCAGCTACTGACTCAGTAGCTGTCCTACAGAGAAGCTCACACCTGCTGATGGTCTGTGACTCAGTGAAATCCATATGGCTTTTCACAGGTGCCAGTAGATGGTCAGTTGTTGTTACATCTTTAAGTCAGATAAAGACTTATGGAAAACTCAGAAAATTAATTCAGCAGTTGTCCTTACTATGAGTTCTAGACAAAGCTGCTTTGTCTATAAAATTCCACATAAAAATGAGGCCAATTTGTTGCAAAGGTTAAGTGTTCAGAAAAGTCTTTATTCACAGGAAAGGTACATAGCAAGTAGAGTGTAGAGCAATAGATTTCTGGAAGCAGAAATAATGTATATATTCCTGCCTTTTTTATCTGTTAGTGTCACTGAGGAAAAGTAAAGGTGTGCAACAACGTGATCGCAGCTGGTGAGATGATCTCTCTCAATGCAGTCACTACTTTACCCTGTTCTCATCTTCTTTAATAGAAGAAAGAGCAGAAAGTTCACTCTTTCTGACCTACTTTCTGCATCTTTTTTCAGTGGAAATGTTCCTGCTTCTGTCCTTATCCCTCACCCCTGAGGACAATAAATTGAATTTTTCTTTCTTCAGCCTAAAGAGGATTTTCTTCTCTTTTACAGAAGAAAAATGTTTGATTCTGCTTTACTAATGTTCTTCCTGGTCCATGTCAGAAATCCCAATATCTGAACCACAAAAAACAGTCCAAGGAAACATGCAGTATTATATGAATAAAAATTCCTATTCCTACCTCAAAAATGAAAACAAAGGTTCATTTGGTCTGGATTATCGGACTGCATAAAAGCAAAGTAGGAGTCCACATCTGCCTAATAAAAAATAATACTAAATAAAGTTGTATAAGCCCATTCCTCTTTTGGAAATAGAACCATGTGAGTCTGAAGTCATGCCATCAAAATTACAAGGTAAGCTATTGATATGCTGAAGTGATTAAAAAACACCTCTCACTGCATTTCAACATTTTTTTTGAACCTCAGGTATATATTTTTAAAGATAAATCTGACATATCTTCTGAAAAAATGAGCTTAGATATAACTATACACTTTCTTCAATAAAGGGAAATTTGCTGTAAACTCCTAATTTTTTTTTTTTTTTTATTTAGGAAATTGTATACTCCTTACTCTGTTGATTGCATTTCTTTTTCTACATGATGTGTTTATTTTTATAATGGCTAACATGAAGCTTACATTTTTTAAAGTTGCTTTCTAAAAATAAATGTCTGTTTGATGACAGAAGCCAGAAATGAGGTCATTGGCAGATGTGGGTTTGTGTCTTCTTCCCACTTTGACAGAAAAGGCTGAAGTGAGTTCTATATCTAATAGACTGAATTTCTTTAATGCACTCTATTTGCTCTGTGATAACGATGTGAGTGGAGACAAGGAGTATGGCTACATGGCAGAACACTAAGCTAAGAAAATATGCTCAAGGAGGTAACTGCACGTAACAGCACACATCTGTCACACCTTTCCTGAACAGTATCTGTGGTCAGGTGCATTCAGGTTTTTACAGCCTGTGTACATCCAATTAGAGCCCAATACTCTTGCAGTCTGTATTCATCCATGCAGCAACTGCACTAGGGAACAGTGAATTTACCTACAGACTTCTGGGAAGTGAAGTCAAAATAAGGAGTCTGGGGGTTTTTTTTCCAGTTTTACCACTTCCTGAAAAGTCTTACTACATGGATATTGCACTAAAAGAGAACATGAGCATGATGGATTTAGACCCAGGAAGCTTTATTGTATCTCTGTGTTGTGGGTGAGCCATCTAGGCAGTTAAGCACCACACAGCTATTTGCTCACTTCCAATCCCCAGTGGGATGGGGGAGAGAATAGGAAGAGCAAAAGAGAAAAAAGCACATGGGTTGAGACACTCACAGTTCAATAAATGAAGGAAAGAGGGGAAAAAATATGTATATGTGATCACTCATCACCTCACATGAGTAGGCCAATGCCCATTTTCTCTCAGAGCATGTACTTTCCCAAAAATGGCCCTCCCCTCACTTCTTCTCGCTGAGCATCACACTATATGGTACAGTGTATCCTTTTGTTCAGTTTGGGTCAGCTGCCTTGGTTGTGTCCCTTCTCAATTTCTTGCCTACTCCCAACCTACCATGGTGGGGCAGAGCTGGAAGAACAGGAAGTCTTTACATGGTACAAGTACTTCTCAGCAGCAGTACAAACACCGTCGTGTTATCAACACAGGTTTAGTCACAAATCTACAACACAGCACTGTACACACTGCTGTGAAGGCCAGCTCCCCCCAGACAGATCCAGCATACACTGCTACCTGCCAAATTAGGATAGTTAAGTTCTAGAATCACAGTGAATTACAGTGACTTCCAGAGCAGTGCATTCCAAAGACTGTCATCTTAAGGTAGACAAGACAAATTAACCCAGATATGCCCACACATTAAAAAAAAAAAAAGATGATAGATTGAGGAACTTGGACTTAATTAATGAACTTTTAGACTCAAAATTTAGACTGAAAATTAGCTCACATCAATCCTGTGTTGGGAAGTCAGAGTGGTGAGAAGCATGTTACCAGCCATCAAGATCTACTACTCACTTGAACACTACCTATGACCTTACAGACTGAAAGCATGTTCTTTGACGTGTGTGCTCGCTTGCTTCAGTTCCTGTATCATGTATTCAAAGCTGGAGTTCAGAAGACAGTGGCTTTGTAAAGGGTATACATTCTCAGAAAGAAGAGACAATCTTTTTCAAAGCAGAGCTTAAATGCTAATTCACTACTTCATTAGACTGGTGCTGGGCCTGTGAATTTGACTGAGTGTGCATGTAATACCCTCAAGAGAAAAAATCTAAATGCTGTGGCTATTTGCAATCTAGCAAAATACCAAACTTGATTGACTACTGCAGACTTTACTCTTCAGGTGGATTTCCAAGTTGCCTGATATAACCTATTTTAGCTGGATTTTGTGGAATAGCAGTAGCATGTAATGTGCGATCTGGTTAAGCAGAGGTACAAATGATCATGAATAGGCTTAGGCATAGTCAGCGTGTAGAAACTCATTTGTTTTTAACAGGATACTAATGTCAAATATCAATGCATTATTCATAGACAAAAGGAAAGAAAATCGTTTTACACAGCAGATTCAATATTTCATGTTTTCTTATTCATGCTTATTAAAAAAGAATAAGAATAGTAATTTTGGAACACCAAAAAACTAAATGCAAACATATGCAGATCATGCCATATCGTCTGTTCTGCTTATTGATTACTGCACACCTAGTAGTTATCTCTACTTCTTTTGCAGTACAGAAGAAAAAAGTATTCCATCACTAATTTTAGAAGATTTACACCATTCTTATAACTTTGGGCTTCATCAACAATTGGTACACAAGTGATATGTTTTTAAGTTTTATGAGAGATAGGCAGTCAGCTGCTCTCAAACCAAAAAGTCTGGAAATCTGACTATACTTCAATTGGAATATTTTTAACTATAATTTGAAGCCGACTACTCAAAGGTGCAGTTGGTAATTAATTGGCTGACTGTAACGTATGGTTTAAAAAAAAAAAAAGGAAGTAAAACATAACTAGCATATATAAACTTACAAGTAGTTTTTAAATGGATACTGACTAGAGGCCCAAAGTAATCAGAAAAGAAGTCAAAGTCCATAGAAGTCCATGTAAATTCTCTTGGTTTCACACGAGGTTTTCTCTTCTACGTGGACAAAAGGCACTTTATCCCATTCACCTTCAAAGAAAGTTTTCAAAGGCTAGTTGGTAGTGGTGAGGATCATTTCAGTCTAAACCTACAGTAATTACGGTCAATGGACAATAATGCTTCTGGGGTTGCAAAATTTACCAAGAAAAGGAAGTACAAATTGATTAGTAGAGAACTTTTTGAGCTGTTAGCATGCTGCACAATGCCAAACCATGACCCAATTTTTTTGTGTGTATGTTCTTGGGTCATTGGCAAGCAAAATACATTTTGAAAAATATGCAACTGATTCATCATAACTGAAGATTGCAAGTACTCGGGTGACTTTTGTTCTCTACAGACCAGTCACCTCTAGGCATTTTTTTTGATTGACATTCAAACATTGCCAAGTTCAGGAGGAGAGGAAAGGAGAATCTATCTGTTCCAAGAGGTTGATTCAGATCAAGAAATATTTGTCACTCCAATAGAAAAATTTATGAACAAGATGAACAATCTAAGAATAGGATAGGAGATTTTAACTTTGATATTAAACTCTTATATTATGTAGAACTGGAAGTTCTCTGTCAAGAGGTTAAACAACAAAAAACAAACAAACAAAAAAGAAATAAAGAAGTTTCAATACCTATTGCACAGATACTAAAGGAGGAAACAGTACAAATTTCAGAAATGTTTAAAAATTTTCCATGAGCTGACTAATACAACAAAACAGGATTATTAAGAAGAAGTATGCAAGGAAAAATACCCTGGTTTTATCTGTTGCCATTGCATGATATTTCATTAAATGACTACTAATCCAATATTTTGTAAGGAATCACGCTCTTAAGTATAGTAGGATAAAATATATTTTCACTCAAGCAGAACATTTAAAGGACTATATGACTTTTTAACTCGAAAAATGACATATTAAGGATATTAACTTCAATATGCCTTTCTTTGAAATAATTTATCTCAGAGAATGTGATTTTTGCATGATGGTAATTTTCAATTTATACAATGTCACGTATATGCAGGTGCAGCCTAGAAAGCCAACCATATCCTCAGCTGCATCGGATGTCTGGCCAGCAGGATGAGGGAGGTGATTCTCTAGATGATCTTTAAGGTTCCTTCCAACATAAACCATTCTATGATTCTATAATTTTATGATTTCTATAATTATATATTAGGTATACAAATATGAGTCTAAATTAATTTAGTTAGAAAATGCAATAGGGCAATAGAAATTTTTTTCCTTTAACTTGATTGTTTTCTTAAAAATTTAATATCTTTTTCACCAGATTTTTCAGAGAATTGCCTCTCAATAAGGGTTGTATAAAAATGAAATTTCATGCTTTGACAATAAGCACTAGGTCTATATATCACTTTTAGTGGGGAATCCTGACCTTTATTTATACAATCGCAATGTGTTCATGACTGTAAAAAGCCACACAAACGGTGTGATCAGAGCAGAAGAAGGTTTTGAGTAGGACCTATCCCAACACATAAAAAGGGGCAATAGTTCTGTGAGGGAAATAGGTGTTCTGTATCTGAATTAAATCATATAGGAGGCACTGGTAGCTTCAATAGTTATAACTATGTCACATTATGGGTTTTTTTGGTTTGGTTTTGTGTGTGTATGTGCATATGCCATGTTCTCTGATACTACTTGGTCAAGTCTTAGCCTTGGTGACAGTTGTTCCATATACAATTTTAGTTTATAATACATGTATGAGTTTTGTGTTCCTTAGCAGGCTCTCTCATGTGTGAATATTCAGATGGTACTTAGTGGTTCCAGGAAAATGCTTCCTTTCAATATGGTATATTAAGCTGTCAGACCTGTACTCATACAGATTTCAAAGGGTTCATGTTGCAAGGAATATGGCTGAAGAGTTGCTGATAAAGACTTGAAGCTTCTTGCAGGCAGGGAAGGATATATGCTTTACCTCCTACATGTTGTGTGGAACCAATGGCTCCTTGTGTGTTTTCTGATCAGTGGCAATGTGTTGTGAACGATGGGGAAAAAATATTTTCTATCCAGTGAACTAACAAATACAGATGCTTATTCCTCCTGTTATTGTTAAAAAATTAAATTACAAATAAACAAGTCACCATGAAAATTAACATTTTGAAGACTAATCTGTGAATCGTAAGCCTGCAGTACATATAAACCTGACAGTTTTAGATTTTATTTATACAAGGTTCACAAAATTTAAAATTGTCTGAGCAATCGATGAAGATGAATATTTGAAATACAGGGTACAAACCCCGTGTCAGTTCAACTGACATGCGGATGAACTTGTAGAATGACATTCTCTATAATAATCTGCTTAATTATTCATAAAATTATAGTAGAAAAACAATCAGCCATTTTTATAAACTTGGTAAAGATGCAGTTTTTGAATGACAGATATTATTGATAAACAGTCTCAGTGGTTTTTAATTCTGTATGCTTAGGAAACTCTGTCCTATTTTTAGCAACTGATTTCTGGAAATGTGTTTGTGATCATGTTTAACTGTTGTGGATGTCAACTCAAAAGCAAAGAATGATATTATTTCCACTTTTCTTGTGAATATCTATATTTAGAGATATTCTCTATCTCAAGCAGCCAACCACAAGTGTTAACACTTGAAAAATGTTCAGTAAAAAATAGAAATAATATTACTTAAAATTCATAAATTCAAAATTAATAAAGAAAATAATAATTTATTTGGCTGGTACAGCTGAGAACCTTTGAGCCTTAACAGCAAAATGTCTGCAAGTCTAGACTGAGTGACGAGGTTCATTAAAAGTTGAAAACTGTGAAAAAATAAGTGATGTGTTGAAAAAATGGAAATCAAATTGCTGCTATTCCTTAGGAATGTTTTCTCCTTTTTAATTTTTTTTTCCAAATTATATCCTTTATTTCCAGAAAATTAAGTACTGCAGAACTCAGATGACTATATATGAAAATTTAGGTATATGTGTGTGAGTATAAATATAGGACAAGATCTTGATAGCCTTCATTACATGGAACGGTACATTGCAATAGCCCTTTAAAGGTCAACGAGGCCACCTAGAGAGCTGTCAGTGCAAAAGAAGTTCCTGGAATCCGACTGGTTGGAGGCTGCAGTAAACAGTCTGTATAGTAATCCGAGGCACAATAAGAACAAAACAGAAATGTTTTGCTCTGGGGGGTAAATACACTGGAGCACACCACATCTCTTGTTGCACACCGAAAGGTTTTGTGGCTCTGTGGCAGTGGGATGAACAAGGAAGTAGCATTTGCAGCTTATAAAACCATCCCGTGCAGTGCAGGAGGGATAAGGAAAATCCTTGCATGGAATAAACATTTTCCTGTAGCTGTACTGTATCTCTTAATTACTTGTTTATGAGCACAAAGAAAATAATACCTTAAGCATGATACATGCCTTTAAAAATGCCCTCCCCCAAACCAGACCGCTTTTTATCAAAGCAGTGTTTCGTGCAAATACAATGCAATCTCACATGGACAGATACCAACGCTATGCTAACATCTGTAAAACAGACAATTACAATCAATCCAGTCTTCTTCCTACAGAAAAAGATGGGCAGTTTTAAAAAGGGTTGATGGCAGTCATTGTGCAAGCATAAGCTCTAGTATTCCATAATTATTTTCAGAAATAAAGTATTTATAACTGTGCGTACTCACCCCTACCCCAGTCACACTGAATGGGCTGGATTGAGAGCTTTACAGTCTCATTTATATATTTAAATAATTATGCACTTCAACGTGATAGACATATTTTCCAGAGGACAAAGTTTCCCTTGTGGTGTGTTTTGTGGAGTCTTTTTGGGCTGAATGCTTTCAGGTTTCTAAAGCAAGCATTTACAGATACAAACTAAATGCAAGATCTGCCCAAGAGAAAAAACTGCAAGAGCTGCAGTGGATGTTTACTGTTTTGCAAAATCGGGCATTAACAGTCCTTAAGCAATCTAGAAGATATTTAGCGGAATTTTACTTTCTGAGGCTCACTTAGATAAGGGGGAAAGGAGGTGAGAGAAATTGCAGGAGGAGGAGCTGATCTGTCTCAAGGTGGAGCTGTATCTTGTATTAAATGACATTGGCAGATTAAAGCTCTCTGGTGGGGAAGGGCTTAAAGGCTGAGTCAAAAGCCAAGAAGTCTCTTTATTTACGCCTACCTCCCAGCCCCTGGCAATCTGACTAATAACAAACTGAGCTAACAAGAAAGACTAGAAAGAACAGAGAGAACGCAGGAGCAGCTTGCATCTAAAAATCTGACAAACCAAGTGATCAAGTCAGGCTCTGCTGAGCGTCTTGTTTGTTTACTGCATCCAAATGCTTGCAAACAGTTAACTATATGCAGAAAAGTCAGCCTAGCTGTGAAGTATGCTGTGAATTTTAATTGAGGAAAAAGGACAACTGCTTACAGGATGGTCTGATGTGCACGGCTGCCTGGAAGATTTTTTCAATCGAACGCTTTGTACTTTGTCTTCTGAACAAGGATTTTAACTTCATGGAGCTGTAGTATTACCAGAGCTTGCAGCAAAGGGAAACTCAGAAGAAAGTGTGCATTTTTCAGAGGGAAAAATTGCATTGCATGGAAACAGCTGCTTCAACTGTGCATTACTGAGTGTATTGGGGAGTGTTGCTGCTGTACAGGTAAGAAAGACTCTAGTTAGTTAATTAGCTAAGCACATGAGAATTTCATTTCTCAGTACAAGTTGCATTTATTTTTCTGCATGACTTTGTATAACTTTTATGTTAAACAGTGGCAGTTTATCCTGTATTTTGAACGGTTTGTGGGCACATTTATTCAAACTGATTACTGAGTAGAATATGTGTATTAAGGGAATGCTGTTTTCAAATCCCTTGAGGGGAGAGGAATGGGTGTTTGGTTTTATTTCCTCAAGTGCAAAAGTGGTCTTAAATGCATCATCTGACTGTGGTTCCTTTAAGAATTTAATAAACAATCCGAAAGACTTTTAGAAATTGCTAATTCTTAGCTTGGGGCTTTGAAAATGCTCAACATATTTTTTTTTTAAATAGCTGAATTAAAACAACCAAACAAATAAACCCCCAAGCATAATGAAACAAGCTATTTCAATGTTTTAAAACCAAATAAGTAATTATTTAGGAAGCATGAGATGTCTTTGCTGTAAGGTGACTACTTCTGGAAGTATTCAACTTTGCCTCATAGTAAGAACTATGACATTTTTTAGTCTTTTAGAATTCCTACAGGGAGCTTAGTTACAGTATGCAGTCAGCAGTGACTTACATGAAAGCAGATAAAATGAAAAGAAACCTTAAGTTACCATGTGGAATTTGCTGAAAAACCTCACCACATGAAAAGGTCAGTTTTCCAAGTCTTTTAAATTACATTTTGCTGCATTGTGAATTCTTTCAGTTAAATGTTAATCATCTGTTACACGAGAGCAGTTTTTATTTTACAATAGTAGCCCACTGAGAACTTCATTACATATTTCTGTTTAGAAAAAGAAAAAAAAAAGGAAAAAAGGAAAAAAGAATACAACTCTCCTATTATTTTTTATTGTGTGTATATATATGTGTGTGAGAGAGTTCTGGCAGTGCTGCTTACAGAAGTATGATGATGATTAAAACGTGAATGTTTTCCAATTGGTTACGAATGTTGTTACTTTCATGTCTGAGAGGAGGGCTTTCATTTTTATAACCTAGTATCTCAATATGCAATAGAATGCAACATGCCTTATAGATTTTTTTTTTTAATTTAATTTTGCTCAGGGACTGTATAAGTGCTGTTTGAATTTGATGCAGATTGACGCTGGAATTTCTAATGAGAAAAAGTGTATAGAAATAAAGTTGAATAAGTCATAGAGTAGATTTGAAGCCGGCAACGGTGTCAAGAGCTTGTATTTTTTACCTTGGGTCACTAGAAAGGATACTGATGCATGTAAAGCAGGAATAAGTCTCTAGCATAATATGACTCTAGAATTATTCTGCATACTTCAAAATAACATCCTGACATGATATGTCTTATCCAATACTTCTTGGGAAAACAGACTTAAAGGCACATATGTTAAACTTAGGCAGCTAGAGTTCAAGGAGGGTCATACGAGACAATAATTGTATTTTCTCTACTAAAACAAAGATAAAAGCTCGTATTTTTAAGGATACATTTTCTCACACTGTGAATTGCACTTACTATTTCTAAACTCATACTTCTACTCTCACTTATCAGGAGCTACTAATAGAGAAAAACAAAATTCACTGTGCACACATTTGCTGTTGTTCCTTTTGTATATGTGTGTGTGTAATACTCATACCACAGCATTTAAGTGCCTGCATGTGTAAATCTTTGCCATCTGTTCTAGGGAAGCCTTGAGAAATAGTGTTTCTAGTAACCAAGGTGCATGATATTTAAAATATGCATTGATGAGATGCCAAATCATATGGCCACACTGTAAAAATGTTCATGCATGTAATCGAATTGATCCTTGTAAAAGGTTCTAATCTTTCAGAAACTAACACAGCTGGTTGTGTAGTGACATTCTGTACTTCATGTTTCAATAGCTTAGTTTGAAAGGTTGTGACCTTTATTAGATGGATTACTTAAGAATCTTGCTTAGTTCAGTCCTCAAATTAATGGCACACCCCATAAACATTACTGGTTTTTAAATCATCCATTGCATTTTAAGGGATTTTTGTGTTATTGTTTACTTCTTTGGAAATGTGAAAATACTTAATTAAAGATTATAAGCAATGATTTCACTCTACCTTATATATCAGGAGTTACCATTGGTCTTGCTAATGAGGCAGCCTTCACAGAAAGAAACACAGAATCTTCAAACTGACTGTAGGACAAATTAATTTAAACCAATAGTAAATTACTGATTTGAACATCTAAATTTAGTTTGAGACTCCATAGCTGTATTGTAATGATGCATTTATCAAGTGTTTCAAAGTTCAAGATCAGCTTGAAAGGTGATAATTATATTACATAACATATGATTTATATTAGTGATAGTTTTTAATTTGTAAAGCACAGGCTGTTCCATATAGATTTCACCGTGGAAACTGAGGATTATAATCATTGAAAGGAGTCAAACATTAATCTCAAAAAAAGTTTGCCCTTGCTTGCTTGTTTCTTCTGACATGTACTGCACTGTCAGTTCTCTTTTTTACTTTAATTATGTACACAAATTTTTTATATGTATATTATATGCAAATGTTGCACTGCTGTGTGCTGCGGTCCCACTCTCACTAAATATCCACGAACTACAACATAAGCATTAAAATTTAAGTAAAGAAAGATAATTATTTTGTCTACTTCCTTTTCAGTTTGTGGATGCAAGGATTTCAGAGGAAATACCTTAGGATTTCCATACATAATGCAGAACCAAAGACAGATTCCTTGTATCCTGACAGAATGGGCTTTTGCTCACAACACATTATTGATCCAAACCAAATCTTATTTCTTCTCTTCAACAGCTGGATAACATTAAATTATTCTTAGCAAGGTACTCTTCAAATTTGCTGTGCTAGGTAGTGACACAAAGCAGTGATTCAAAATATTATATTAGCTTTGATATAAGTTACTTGGGACCGTAACTTATTGCTGTTGTCCACTGGCAGTCTATACAGCATATAAATAAAACCAACACACTCCTGATTATTTCCTACTTTGGGTATCAGCATCTCCCCTTATGAAGATTTCCCCTTATGACTCTGTTTATTCATTTATTACATTAAACTAAATATACATTCTCTCATTTGAAAATAATTCAAATGTTTTACATGATATGATATTGTTTGGAAGGTGAAGCAGCTCAATGACAAGCATTAGGACTGTTTTTTCTTGCTGTTGCCCCAGGGGGGAAAAAAACCCAAAAAACAACCCAAGCCCTGCAAAATCATGACTCTCTTTTTCTTTTTCTTTTTTTTTTCTTTTCTTTTTTTTTATTTTTTCCATAGAATCTGCTGGACAAGATGAAGCTTTGGATTTTTATTCTATGCTCAATTGTGGTCGCGTCCGATCCTTTCCAGTCACAGCCTTCTTTTTCTTCAGTCAGAGGATCTTGTCAGAGTCTGTGTTCCTGTGAAGAAAAGGATGATACCATGATTATCAACTGTGACAAAAGAGACATCAAGATGATATCAGAAATAAATGTCCCACCATCACGGCCTTTCCATCTTAATCTGTTAAACAATGGCCTGAGTATGTTACACGTGAATGATTTTGCTGGCCTTGTTAATGCTATTTCTCTACATCTTGGTTTTAACAATATCGCAGATATTGAGCCTGGGGCTTTCAATGGTCTCAGCCTTCTTAAGCAACTTCATATCAATCACAATTCTTTGGAAACACTTAAAGAAGATACGTTTAATGGATTGGAAAATTTGGAGTTCCTTCAAGCAGACAACAATTTCATCACAGTGATTGAAGCAAGTGCCTTTAGCAAGCTCAACAGGCTTAAAGTGCTTATTTTGAATGATAATGCCATTGAGTATCTTCCTCCAAACATATTTCGTTTTGTGCCATTGACCCATCTGGATCTCCGTGGAAACCAGTTACAGACACTGCCCTATGTTGGCTTTTTGGAACACATTGGAAGAATACTAGACCTTCAGTTGGAAGACAATAAATGGGCCTGTAACTGTGATTTGTTGCAGCTGAAGATATGGCTAGAAAACATGCCTCCTCAGTCCATAATAGGTGATGTTGTATGCAATAGCCCTTCAGTTATCAAAGGCAGCATATTAAGCCGGTTGAAAAAAGAATCACTTTGTCCCACCCATCCGGTTAATGAACTTGAAGATCCTTCAGGGTCACTGCCCTTGGTTGTAACCACCTCTATCAGTGACAGTCACCTATCGACTAAGGTGATTCCTCTTCTGAAAGCTCCTACTAAAGAACCAAGTTTAGTGCTTCATACGTCCAAGCCTACTACGTTTCCAGGAATCTCTTGTCCCGTCCCTTGTCACTGCACCAGCCATATGCTCTCAGGAGTTCTTATGCACTGCCAGGAGCGAAATATTGAAAGCTTGTCTGATTTAGGACCCCCTCCTCCAAATCCTAAAAAGCTTATCCTAGCTGGAAACATTATTCAGACATTATTGAAATCAGATCTTGTGGACTATTCCAGCCTGGAAATGCTTCACCTGGGGAACAATCGCATTGAGATCCTTGAGGAAGGTTCCTTTATGAATCTGACTAGACTACAGAAATTATATCTCAATGGCAATCATCTTACAAAGCTAAGTCAGAATCTTTTCCTTGGCCTTCAGCACCTTGAGTACTTGTACCTTGAATATAATGCCATCAAAGAAGTTTTGCCAGGGACATTTAATGTAATGCCAAAACTGAAAGTTCTCTACCTAAATAACAACCTTCTGCAGGCTTTGCCACCCCATATCTTTTCAGGTGTTCCCCTCACCAGATTAAATCTGAAAACAAACCAATTTGCTCATTTGCCTGTGAGCAATGTACTGGATGAACTGGATATGCTGGTACAAATTGAACTTGAAGACAACCCTTGGGACTGTACCTGTGATTCAGTTGGACTGCAAAAATGGATACAAAAATTGAGTAAGAATACCATGATGGGTGATATTTTTTGTAAATCTCCAGGGCACTTAGCAAAAAAGGAATTGAAATCCCTAAACAGTGAAGTCTTGTGTCCAGGTTTAATAAACAGCCCTGCCCTACCAACTCATGCCAGTTTTGTAGTGGTCACAACTTCTTCTCCTACTGCCAACACCGCAGACACCATCCTGCGGTCCCTTACAGATGCTGTCCCACTTTCTGTTCTAATATTAGGACTGCTCATTGTGTTTATAACTATTGTATTTTGTGCGGCAGGAATAGTTGTTCTTGTTCTGCATCGGCGCCGAAGGTGCAAAAAGAAACAAGTAGATGAACAAGTGAGGGACAGCAGCCCAGTTCACCTTCAGTACAGCATGTACGGGCATAAGACAACACACCACACCACGGAGCATCCAGCTGCGACTCTCTATGAGCAACGAATAGTTACCCCCATGGTTCAGGTGTACCGCAGCCCATCCTTCAGCCCCAAGCATGCTGAACAGCAACAGGAGGAGGGAAGTGAGAAGGAAGCTAATGATTCCAAATATCTTCGCCGAAGTCTCCTGGAAAGAGAGAACAGCTCACCACTTACAGGTTCAAATGTCAAATACAAGGCTACAGATCAATCTGCTGAATTTCTGTCTTTTCAGGACGCTAGCTGCTTGTATAGAAACATTCTTGAAAAAGAGAGAGAACTGCAGCAACTAGGGATCACAGAGTACCTAAGAAAAAATATTGTCCAGCTCCAGCCTGACATGGAAGTTCGTTATCCTGGAACACATGAAGAGCTGAAGCTAATGGAGACACTCATGTACTCCAGGCCAAGAAAGGTTTTTCTAGAACAAACTAAAAATGAGTATTTTGAACTCAAGGCTAATTTACATGCTGAGCCTGACTATCTGGAAGTCCTGGAGCAGCAAACGTGAAGTGATAGCACGTTGGGCTGGGGCCGAATTTCTGTAATTTTATTTTGAGGTGGAACCATTGGAAATAAAAGTGCCTTATAATAACATGTCAACAGTCAGAACTTAAGCACAGCAGTAATCCTAGCAAAGAAAAACTCAGGGATCACTGTGGGAAGCCATGGGGTTCTGTGCAGGCAGTATGTCACACCCCAAGTTAAACAAGAATTTTGTGTGATTGAACTGTGGGAGGAAGATTGCTTATTGCACTATTCCTCATCATTTTAAAAAGGTGTGTATGGCACTCTCCATTCTGTTCTCTCTTTCCCAACCTGTAGAAAACATGTTCATTACCCTTACACCTGCTTTTTTCCCTCCATTTAATTAGATCCCTTAAAAAAAAAACAAGACCAAAAAAAGAAAACCCCAACACCTGTGTTCGTATTTATAATGTTAGAGTGTATTTGTTAGGTTAGTACATGCACTGCATACATGACCACTGTCTACAACTACACTTAACATACCTTTATAATAAATATGAAAGGAGTTGAAATGTTGTCATACTAAATGTCAGTTAAAAGGAAAAAAAGATAAAATATTTTTGTGTATTCACCCAGAGCCTGCAAATATTTAAGTATTTTACACGGAACTTCATGTGCATTCTGTATCAGTATGTGGAAGGAAAAATATGTAACTATGTTTACCCAACATCTTCAACAAAGAAAACTGCAAGCCTTTTGCTACTTTCCCTATCTGATAGCTTTACCTAAGTTTGGACAATCTTTTCTTGAGCTGCTGCTATAAAATATTGTGCATCACTGGTGTTTCAACTCATAATCCTGGGCAATTTGAAAAGCTACTGAGAATCAGCTGTAAATATGTTACTGTGTTTAATAAGTTTGATTTTTTTATATATATATATATGCGTATGTATATAAATAACTTCTGTGCTGGCTTTAAATATTCTTGAAGGATATGAGTTTGCTGTGGCTAGGAATTTCCAAGTGCAAATACAGGTCCTTTCCCACACTACCCAAAAGCAACGCTCAGACAGAATAACTACAACAATACACACATGAGGAAGAATAATAGTATTTAGCTATTTGTACAAAAATATATTTTCTGAAATTAGAAGAAAATAAAGTGTTGTGGGAAAAATAGGTTAGAAAAATGTAGAACACTGCAGGTTTATTTTTGCAATGAATTCTCACTAGATTTATATTTACTATTTATTCTGTATAATTTTGTATTTTTTTTTCTTTAACTCACAAGAAAAGAAAACGCTTATTCCTGGCTGATTTTCAAGCTAATCAAGGAACTGCTCTCCATTAATGAAAATGAAATAAAGAGTTTTTTAAATGTCTTTTTCTTATAGGTTACTTTTTAAAGAAGGCAGCAACTTCTGCATGCACAAGTTTAAAACTGTTTGGGAATTAAACACAATGGTTCTCACTCTTGTCATGTGGACAGAAGCATCTTATCCTGAGTGCAGTAAGGCCATCCAATTTCTGTGCATGACTGACATGGTGCCAAAACACAATTTCTGACCTGCATTTATCTTCCTCTAAGCAAATCTTTTGTAAACTGACTATGCATGAGGTTGTTTTTCTAATTCCTATTTATAAAGTGAAAAATCAGCTTAATTACTACATGTATACATATGTATGCTAAATTTAGCATTGAAGTCTTGATAAACTCAAAGTAAAAAAATATATTCTTTAGTTCAAAATACTGTTCATGTCTTACATATTTGTATTGACAAATGAGAGTTCTTCATATTCTTCTACGTAAGTTTCTGACAGAAAATTTTCCTATATTACATATGAAAGTCAGATTCTCAGTTCTTTCAAATTTGCATAGACATAACTTTTATGGTGCTATAGTAATTTCTGTAGTTTGAGGATCTGACCACACTTTGTTAACAAATCAATTTCCTTATTAATATTTTTGAGGTGTTATCAGTTTGTAATGGAAGTAAAACTTGTTGGCTTACAAAAATCAAAATTTCAATTATTAGAGAATAAGTATTATTTCCTCTTTCTATATCCGAAAATATTGTATTCAGAAAACCCGTCTATTTTGGAAGATTATGAAGAGTAAATGTGGTGACAATATATTTGTTTCATTACTATCTTTATTCCAGATAAGGAAAGAAAATAACAAGTGTTGCTTGTGTAGGTAAGGGTGAGACAAAAGGGAAAATGCAGCTGCAGTAACTTTGCATTAAATTAGTGATATGATGTTATTTTAGATGTACTTGCTTATTCAAGCACATGTGAATGTGCTTCATGGATATGCCATAGAACCTATGGAAACCCATGCCTGGGTCTGGAGGAGGAACTGGAGGGCAGGTGGGATGGCTTAGGGCATCAAAATGACACTAGATGTCTCCATTTAAAGAATTTAGTTTCACACAGAAAAAAAAATTCAAATAAATTCATCATATAATATAATGAAATGCAGTTAAAACTTGGATTTATTCAACGGCAATAGCACTAGAAAGCTTTGAATACTGAATCAGACCCATTGAATTGTTCTTTTTCAAATACTCAGAGATCTCAAATTAGTGTAGAGAAAAAAATCAGAATAAAAATGTAAATGGCACTTGATAACAGAGTTTATTATTTCACTGTCTTTGATTTCAGTAGTTATTTCCAAATAAAAAATGTGTGTAAAAATAACACCCTGCAATTGCCAAGATACGGGGAAATGATGATTCAAGCCCTCAGGCTTAGATTTAAGAGAAATAGCTTCAGACTAAAGACAATTGCCACATGCACAGATGTCACTTTGCTTAGCTGCTAACAGTTACTTGGCAGAATGTTGAGGACAACTGTGTGGCAAACATTCTTCTCTGTTGCAGTCTCAAAGCATCAGAAAGAAGAGGGAGCTAAATTAATGTCAAAGCAAGTCAGATACAGCTGTATCGGAGCCTCCCTCAGCAGGATTAAAGAGATCTTTACCATTTAGCTTTCCTTCAGAAGGGAGACTCATGCCTTTCACTTTATAAGGACAACTGTGCTCTGTGGCAGTCTTTAACACTCCAAGTGGTTTGGCAGTGTCCAGGAATCACTAGGATGTGGCTAGCTGTCCACTTTCCTATCATCGCATTGCCTACTGCACGGCCATGTAGTGAGAGTTTGTGTAATGAGAAGAGAGGGATCTGCCTATTGCCTTACATTCAGATAGTGATTTTTCCATCTATGAGGAAACTTCACGCTGCCGTAACAAAAAGGGACGAAAGTTTGACCTTATATGATTATTCTTCAGCTGAAGAAAGTAACTGTCTGCTGATAAAGATAAAATTGTGACATAAAAGCATCATGTAAGAAAGAAGGATGTGATATCTATTTCTAAAAGTTCCTTGGAATATTATAACTACTGGAAATGTGTCATTAGTATTATTGATGTTTGCAGAAAGTTGGGAAGGGTGTTCATAAATTTTCTTGTTAAAATCCTATTGTCTTTTTTTTTTCAGTGACAGGCACAGTTAAGTGGTTTGATACATTTTTACTTAGCTAGAATAATGGAGGTTGGAAGGCAAAGCATGTTTGACAGTGTGCAACAAAGTGGATCCATTTTTCTCCTGTCAGCATGATAGTTTAATTGAGTGCGAGAACAGTGCTTCGTCAAGAACACTGGTGTAAGTGGCAGTTATGTTATAGTTGCTTGGGTACCTCAAGGTAACCAACACTACCATTTTTCACCTCACATTTGAGTGAAGAAAATATATTAAGTAACACTACAGACCTGTTCCCTAAATAAACATATTGAAACCATTCATTGCATTTTTTATTTTAAACTGTTCTTATATTTTCAACTTCATAAAAGACAAATGTATTTCTCTTTCTTTTTCTTCCTGCTACAGGTCATTTTCACACAGACTTTTAGTACTGATACTTGACTATATTGCTTGCAGTGATGCCTCTCCAAGATTTTAAAAAGAAATAGAACCCAACCCCACACTTAAAAAACCCTGTCTAACAAAGACTATAAATTTATATATCAGTTAGGGTATTTGCCTACTCAGAAATGGCCTAATATTTTTACACATTCTTTTCCATTTGAATGACATATCAACCTTTCCATCATCTATTCCAGACTGAACATTAGTTTGTACGTAGTCTGTACTTATTTTCAGTGATGTGTCAAAGCTATCAGATTCAAATACAATCCTTTTTAACTTGTAGTCATTGTTTCTCTGTTTGGAATCTAAGGATCGGGTTTCAGCCCCTCTTTTCATGACAAAAATGTTCCCTGTATGACTCCAAATGGAAGTTGTTTGCCATGTACCACTTACTTAACTACAAAGAGATTACTAATTGTATAGTATGCTAAACTAAAGAAATAAGTTTGACCAGGGTGGGAAACCACACCCCCTTAGAAAGATCCATTTCTTGTGTGTTAAAAAAAATGGTGTTTACCACAAATAAGACATTATTTCACAGGATAAAGTAATAGTGGCAAGCGGAAAATGTAGGCTGAATCTCAAAGTCATCACCAGAAGGAAATCTGGATTATCATTCTGAGGATGTCAATGTCTACAGCAATATACTTTATCAGTCACATCAAAACAATCTGCAAGTTTCATGTAGATGTACTGAAATCATCATGATATTAAAGGCCAATCAAACACTTAATTCAAAAGATCAGAAACTTTCTTAAGACTGGCATATTTGTCTTCTGTTGTACTCCCCAACACAGAATACCCGCATTTCCATGAATGAATTTCACACTCAGCTATAGACTGCCCTCTGGCATTAAAATCTGTTGTAATTGAAATCTACTCCTTGGAGAGATTTTTCAGTGTATACATTGTCTTCAGTAGTGAGTTCCTCTGGGACCTGATGATTGACTATCGGGCATTTGAGACAGGGAAGATAATCTTGTATTATAAGTACAAAATTGTATTTTTTTAAATTTTCTGAAGTTTATGATATTTTTGAAGTCATTCGAGGAGCTATCAAATCCTTTTGTTCCTTACAACAGAAGTGAGCTGTAGCTGGAATCGATATGGTGAAGTTAATCTCCATACTGAAAAGATAAAGCATGGTGTTTTCTTTCATGCATATCTCCTAACAGTCAGCCTTGGCTTTTTGACACAACAGAACAAATTCTGAAGAGCCACAGTCTAATGGAAAGCAGCTAACCTCAAGGAAGAACATAAAAGGCCAGATGCTGTTCAGCTCTATGAAAGCAAGATGCGATGAAGAATTTTTTATTTTATTTATTCAGCTTCACCAAGATGGAGTGCAAGTACATGCGCACAGCACATTTCATAAAACATTTACCAAAGCTTCATGTTCTAAGACATTAACTTCAAAACATTCCCAGTATGTGAATATTACTACTGGAAGGACTACTTATACTTGATTTTACTTATAGTTTATGGAGTGGAATGTTGGAATATAGAAAAGAAGAAACAATATGGTTTCGTGTTTCAAGGAGAAATGTTATTTATTGTAACTTCAGCTGTTTGTTTTTGTAGAAAAATTCATCCAGTTTATTTCATTTTCAGATTTTTTTTTTACAAGTTGAGAATTTTTAAAATTCTTCTAGTTGTGATTATTTACCAAATAAACTACAGAAGAGTAGATAAATGGTTTTTCAAATAGAAAGAAATCTGAAACCTTTTATATATAAAAAAATCCTATTGCATGCTAGCATAAACTTACTTTTTAAAAGAAACTATGAAATTTGTCAGCTCATAAAATTTAGTATTACTTTTAGTTTTAAATTAAGAGACAGCTCAGCATTTTTCCATTTTTCAAAGTTCAAACCCAACATAACACTTCCATAATGACACACATTTGGGTTAAATGCATATTAAACACTTCCATTCTAAGACATATTAACAAAAAAAATGCTTTCAAATATAATCTTCTACTTCCCCTCATTTTCCCTACTGAAATGGTGTCATGTACTGTGCAAAAAAAAAAAAAAAAAAAAAAGAAATTTCCTGGGCAAGGAGACCAAACTAGACGAATTCTCTTTTATCTTTGTTACACATCCTTTTTGGAGAGTAGATTCCCATCCCTCCAGCACAGTATGTTTACGCAGTTCATATGGTGTGCAAAACAGAAGGATCTGGCCTAACTAGTAGTCTATGCAAACATTCTCTTTTGTAAGTGGAAGGCTGTTGCCACTGCACTTCTAAAAAGATCTTGTGTGTCAAATATCTTGTTAGATCAGACCCCACAGATACCAGATATTTATGAAACTTGATAAGATGCAAGATTCCAGGCTGCCAGTTCTGGGCTAGTTTATGGGAATCCAGACACCCCAGAATTTTTGGTACTTGAAGGAGAGTGAAAAATGTCCATCATTTTTTACAGAGGAAAGGTTCTTGAGCAACTGTTAAAGACTTCAACTGCTTCTCTCATCTTGCTTGAGGTGTTCAATGTTCCTCAGTGTTGTATCATATGACTCAAGGATGAATGTAAAACATCACTAAATCAGAAATGTAGCATTTAGATGCCATTATTCACAAAAGGTAATTGTTTCGATGAAATGATAATGGAATGAAGATTAATACTTCGAGATTTTAGTTGCCTCACACGTTATGCAAGTGTCTTTAAGTAATATATCACTTCAGGAGAGATGGGAGGGAGGTGGCTTTGCTGTCTATTGGCCACACACACATTCGGATTTCCTGAAGGGAGATGTTGTGCTGTGGATAGCTATCTTCATGCTACCATACATGGTATTATGAAGTCTGAATCATATTCTATAGATTCTAAAGTTACTTTTTATTATAGGCTCTAAGGACTGAAATGTCATTTCAAGTTGGACTTCTTGCAGGTTGAGATTCCATTATTATTTTTATTCATAAAAATGACTACAGAATATAGAGAATATAGCTTTATTATTTTCCCATGTAAAAGCAATCATGTAAAGAAAATAATTCCCTCTGAATTTTTGATTAATGCCCTGATCCAAGGGCCATTAAAGCTAAGGAATTCTGTTATTTTGGATATGGAGTGATTCAGAAACACCTCAGAAGTCTATGGTTTTGCACAGATACATATAGAAAAAAGTACTTACAAAAGCACCGGGATGTTGGTGCATCCAACTGTTTTCCAAACAGCATAAGTTGGAACTAGACAAGACCAGTGCCTGTTCTTAACTATAAGACCTGATCATATCTCAAAAAAATACCTCACAAAAATTATTCTGAAGACTTCCATGACACAGTCTCCCAAAAAAGTAAAAGGTATGTGTCTGTTTCTTCCCATTATTTTTTTCTAACACCTACTGCTAAGAAGATCATAGTGTGGGTTATAAAGGTAAATGTGAATAGTAAACACCTGAAAGACATTTGGATGAGAAGAAAACCTTCTTCACCACTGCAGCACCTAGATAGAGTACCTAAAGTACCCATGGAACCCCAGCCCCGTGAAGCAGGAGACTGGACCAGACAACCTCCAAAAGACCCTTCCAGGGGCAGTATCTGTGGTTCTAATATTATTCTGCAACAGATTTTTTAGGGCAAAATAATCTACAGTCTTTCTTTACTATACATAGAATATGAAATTAAGGAAAAAGGCAATATTCATCAAACACTGTCACGAAATAAAAACTTTTCACCTAACTCCTGTAAAGTACAGGGATGCAGTAGTACAAATGCTGCATCAAATTAAGCAGTACTTCTGTGATAGTGATATCATGGTGATGGTGAACTGTGGCTACCTAAGTTTATTATTGAAAGCACTTTTTTCCAGGATAGATGCCTTCAAACGTATAAATAAAAAGCTGAAACTATCTGAAACTTGAAAAGTGATTAATTTCTGTACTATTTGAATTAATGATCTTTGTTTTCTTGATATACTGCTGATGTAATTTTTCACGCATTTCAAAGGTAACAATCTTAGTTTTTTAAAGGTTCTTCCAGGTTTTAAAAATACTTAATATATTCTTTTCTTTGTGAAAAGGACAAATTATTAAGCAGTGTATCAGTAATGTGTGTTTTAAATTTAAAATGTTTTTACATAAAATTCTACTTCAAATCTTTCAAATTATGAAACAGCACTTGGAACAAGACTCTTTTGTCTAAGTGCAGTGCTTCATGATAATTAGTAATCGGCCTTTTCAAAATCCTTCTCTGGTATGTTATCTGTTACCTGAAACATGATACTTCCACACAGATTTAGAGCAAATATTTACACAATTGTATTTTAATGTTTCTTATAGTTTTTAGGTATATAATTCAGCTATTTTTGAAGACTGGATACTAAACAGATCTTGGATTTGTCCTAGGATGGCTGTTAGTAAGTTCCTTATATGTGATTGTATTCATAGAACATACATGTATATCTTTGTGGAAACCAAATTTCTCAGACCTATCTAGACCTATATCTGGAAGTAGTTTCTGAATAATTTTTGCTAATAGAGTCTTATTTAATAGAAAAGCCTATAATTTGTATTCTTTTGATAGGTCTGTTATATATTAATCTTGTAAATTAAACCTCTGAAAGGTAGGACAAATATGGATGTGTTGTTACCAGACCAATTATTTAGCCACCTGTGGAGGAAGTGAAGGATTGCAATAATCACAGATAGTCATCCATAAAAATTCAATAGAAAAACAGCTGGTTTGAGATTAAACATGAACATAAGAGTTCAAAAGTTTTTTAGAAATAGACACAAAAAATGCTTCTTATTCCTACAATTTAAAAGCACAAGATTAGACACAAATCATGTAATTCTTTGACAATGTACATCAATAAAAAATGTGGTTGTTTTCTACCTAAATATGAAAATACACTGCCACATAAATTTGAAAATTTTATTCCTACATAATATGCTTTTTCAGACAAGAAATACCAAAAAAAGTTATGGGAATATCTGGTTTAATGCACAGTTGTATTCTCTTGGTACTGCAGTGAATCCTCAGTCTCACTTCTAAAAGCTAGATTCAAGAGAGGACTGAAAAACATAAGCAGTGTTCTAATTAAAAACAAAAACAAAAACAAATCAGAAAAAACCCACAACAAAACACAAAATGTCTTTAATAAAAAAAAGGATAATGAAAAACCATTAAAATATTTCAAGTATTTATCCATTGCTCTCTGCATAACCTATCATATATGTCTCTTTATAATTTCATCTTTATTTTCTTTTTTACTTTTTTCCAGCTTTCTTTTTTTCATGTATGTAAAATTTTGTAGCCTGGACAAATTTAAGCTGTGGGGTTTTAGGTGGTAACGGTCTAAGTGTTTGTTGTTCACCACTGGACCATGATCTCTACAGTGGGCTTTTAAAATAACACAGATATGTAAGGTCCTAATAAAATTACTAGTGTATAACTTATTATTTTGGTTCCTTTCTCCAATGCAAGCAAACAAAGAAATATTTGTATGAGGAGGGGAAGAAAAAGAATTACACCTCAAGTTGATTGAGAATTTTCCATCAAAGTACAGCTGAATGGAAAAAATATGCAACCAAAACCATAAGTATTTCACGCAGGAAGATTTTTTTTCCAAAACTAACACCTACTTTTTCAGTTGAATGCAGCTGTCAAAAATTAAATATTTCAGTTTGTCAGAGTGTTATATTTTGTCATTACTGCTGTCTAATCTTTCCTAGAACCCTATAGAAATTTTAAGAGGTAAGCCTATGGGGTTTTTTTTCCCTTGAAAAAGTTTGTTCAAAACCTTTCATTATATCTTTAAAATTTTCCATCTAGCTTGATTTCTGGAAGGCCTGGTTACATAGAAGTTATAAGAGAATGAGAAATACATATTGCAAAATAGCAGATTATTATGGATGTCCTGACACGAGTTTCAGTATCTGTTAGAGAATAAATTTGGTTACGCAAAATTAAATGGAATGTTTTGCTTTAGGAATGATATGCTTTTTTATTCTTTAAAGCTTAATGTATTGATGAACAACTTTTAATAAATATTTTGCTATTTTACTTCCTGTTTTCATACAATCCTTAGCAAATTTGAAGTTCATTTTTTTATTTGACCTAATGTGTATAAAATACAGCAGCTTATTTGTGTATCATACTGAGATTATCAGTTCTCATTAACCTAGTATAAGAATACAAATTGCGAGGTTTGTGTGCCAGGCTCTTAAAATGCACTCCTGACTAGAATCTCTCATACCAACTGACTGCCAGCCCTGCAAGCCTCTGCGGGAACTGCTTTTAGATTAGTTGCTGATGATTATCCAACTTACTAAAGGAGATTGTGAAGTAGATAAACTGCACTGTGTATTTAATGTTCACATGGTAGATGAAAGAGCTAAGGAACTTATTACGACAGCTTGGAACAGCTTCTCATGGTGGATCAAAATCTCTTACTGTAATTCCCTTCTAACTAGTTGAGAGTCATGAGATGGTAACTACTCAGAAATGTCTTTTTTTCTAATTAATATATTTAGGAAAATATAAAGTCATCCTCTGTGTAACATCTTGTCCTATTTCCTCAAGTTTTGGTGGGTTTGATTCATTTTTCTTAATTTTTAATTTTATTTTCTTCTCGCTAAGTATTTAAGACATAAAAAACTACTTAATTTTCCTTGATATGCAGGAATAAGTATAATTTTTTAAAGAAGAACTCCTGTGGAGCAAGAGGAATTTCTGTAATATATTATTGTTACATAATTATTTCTTCTTTTCTATTTAAACATCATCCTCTGACCCAGTCTTCAGCTTTACCTGTGAGACTTTTCCTAAAGAGAATATTTTTCCTGTTTCCACCAGCAAAACAGGAAAAAAAATTTGAGACTAAAAGAAAAGGTGCACTGCTAACATATATCTACGGCAGAGGTTTGTGTGTTTTTCTACCCATTTGCCTACTAATCTTTGTTAAGCTGTGAGTGTAGTGATACATCAGTTTTTCTACTCCAGCAGCCATTACAAGTGTTTGTCCTTCCTATTAAACATGCATTGAAATACACAACTTGGCTAGCCCATCAACAGGTTAAGCTTCAAATTCGGGAAGTTCAATAAGTAATTCAATCTTTGGTAAAAGGTTTGTTTGTATGAAAGAAATGTGACATACGAAATATTTCCTTTCGTAGTGCATACTAGGTGTATTATCAAAGATGAAATCCCAGCACTACAAAAAATAATTATAGTGTCCAATTGACCCTCACTAGATCCAGAGACCTATGGCCCCTCCAACTACTTATGCTGGGACCTCTACTTGCTTTGAAAATAAATGTATGTTATCAGCAAGGATTTTCTGTTGAAATCCTTCAGTCGACCTGGACAGCTAAAACATTAATTGAAATAACAATAAATTCTCAGCTCTGTGCTTATGATGTGCTCCTTTTTACCTATAAAAAAGTTTGAGTAGACACTTTCACGAATCCTTCTGGTGAAGTAGACAGCCGGGTATGGCATCAATAGAATTGAGCAATATATATAGGGCAGAAAAAAAGGTAAGGTTTAAGCACCAAGACAATATTTAGACAGACTGATTTTATATTATACGTTTAAGAACTGCTTGTCAGCAGAAGTGAATGAAATTAATTGTTTCATTTAGTTTAAAATGTGGGTTTTCTATGGTGGTATTTCTTGATGAATCAGAATTTAATGATTCAATTTGTTTCCAGAGCAAGAATATTTTCCCTATTACACATCTTGCTTTTTAAATTATCAAGATTATTTTTTAAGGAATAAAAAATCTGTATTTCCCTATAGGTTATATTGTTTATCTAGATTTGCACCTAGAACTGTATTTTTCAAACAAGACTCGGCTTTGTGTTATTCAAATGAAGAGCTACTTCTTTCCATATATAAGGGATGGAGTATAGCATAAAGATAGGTAATCCTTCTAAGTGGAGACTGTGCAAGGGTTAAAACACAAGAAAGAAAAAAATTTACCCAAGGGACCTCTGTTCTGAAAATTTAAACTTCTAAACAGTTTTAACGAAAGTTAAACATTTAATAAGGTACAGAACTTGAGAAAGTGCAGGACCAGGGCATATAATTTTTTATAATAAAAAAAGTATTTAAGATTTGCTATTTCTGAACTATTCATTGAGAGTTTAACTAGTAAATTTAATGAATTTCCAAAATTATTAATATTTTGCTCTAAAACTAGTCATATTCATGGTGGAAAGGCATTGTAGAGAATGGATAGCCCTCTGATAAATATTTTATCAAAGACTGACTTCACGTATAATGGACTTTTTAAAATATATGGAATAAAAAATCCCTGAAACGATAGGATAAATCCTTTGTTTACCTTCATCTCTGTATAGTGGTTGTGTCCACATGAAAACGATAGTGAGAAATATGAAAAAGGTATTTATCTTTGGTGCTTGTCCCTTTTGACTTGCAGAGCTGAATAGCACAAGAAAAAACAGCTATAAACTTACACTGGGTTCTTCTTTATTTTCCAAGGCCCTTTGATAAAACTTACCTAAATTACCAAAGCTGCAAATGCGCTGTTCAGTCATTTTTCTAAATGTCTCCAGAGAGATTTCCTTGCCATTTATAGCTTAACTGTCATTCTTATTAGGTTACTGCAGGATCTAACAGCAAATGACATTTTCTCTGGTTTGTGGAAAAAATCCCATTGTAAGGTTTGAATTCAGAGTTCTAATAAAGAGAATTTAACTCAGTCTCCCAGACCGTGTCAGCTGTGCAGTTTCTATGAAAAAGCTGTAGCTTCATGGTCTTCAGAAGTAATAAGTCATTCTATTACATAAAGGTATATTTGCAGACAGAAAATTAAATTAAACACTTTAACTCCAGGATGTGTTGTTTATTACAGTGAAAAATCAGGAATTCCGAAACTTCTCTTTCACTGCGTAAGTTTATATTTGTATTGGCCCATATATATTTGCACATAACATATTATTTGTGTTAACATATCCTTTGCAGACATGAAAGAGAATGAGGTTCATTCTCTGTAGTAGAGTCTGGATCCTTCAGCAATGAATCACAGATCTTTTTCACCTTAGTTAAAGAGAGGTCAAGGTGGGACAAATCAGCTGTACAGTGCTGAACCATTTCTTTGAGTGTGATCACATGTACTCTCTAGTAACAATGAAGAAAACTTTTTTGCTGATATGAAGGGTAAAAAAACAGATGTTTGAAAGAAATAAAACATCATGGTCAAAATCACAGTCTAAAATATGCGTATATGCATATATAAAATATCCATGGTCTAAAGCATGTATATATGGACATGCAGAAACATGTATGCATGCATAAACCTCACATATGTATAGAAAAGACTTTGGAACTGCTTGGTGAAATATTTATGGGAACTGACTGTGATTAAAGACTTTTATAAAGAAAACAGATGTGCAATGAATACTAATATTTCCCATTTATTTAAAACCAGAAAGGCCTCAGCTAAATACCTATTGTCAGGTTTTTGCACCACACTTAAACAATTATTTGGAACAGCTGGGAAAGGACGAGACACCAGAAAGATTATCAGTGTCTAGGGAATATGATTTCGATGAAGCAATTGAATGAACTGGAACTGGACATCCTAATGAAAACCATTAAAGAAGCAAGACGACAATCCTTTAAATACCTGAAATTATGGCATAAGGGTAAAAGGAGTACAAAAATAGTAATGGCCCTAAAATTTAATGGGGGAAAATTAGATTAGATGAAGCTAAAAAAACTCCCATGAGACTTTATCAGAAATGTAGCAGAGCATTAAATACACTGACATGCTGTTAAAGTCTCTATTACGGGTGTTTTTAAATTAAGCTGGACAATAATCTGAAGAATATTGGGGGTACAATTAGTCCATCCTTGGAGCATGAACTTTAGGCTGAAGATTCTAAGATCAATGGTGATATTTTTGGTTTTGCATAGCTAACAATTATAATCATTGCTGCATTCTAAGACACAAAGGACCAGGAGAAAAAGGTAAGTCTCTTTTTCTTGCAGTCATTGTGACTAAATCTATGTATATGATAAAACTTGAAGACTGGACGGAGAGACACAGTATCATGGGTCAAGTACTATAAATCATAGAATCATGGAATAGTTAGGGTTGGAAGGAACCTTAAAGATCATCTACTTCCAACCCTCTGCCATGGGCAGGGACTCCTTTCACTAGACCAGCCCAAAGCCCCTCCAGCCTGGCCTTGAACACCTCCAGGGATGGAGCAGCCACAGCTTCTCTGGTCAACCTGTTCCAGTGTCTACTCTCACAATAAAGAGTTTTTTCCTAATACTTAATCTAAACCTAACGTCTTTCAGTTTGAATCTATTCCCTCTTGCTCTTTAACTACACACTCTTGTAAAAAGCTCCTCTTCATCTGTCTTGTGGCTCCTTGCAGAATCTGGAAGGCCACAATTAGGTCATGCCTGAGATCCCTCCTTTTCAGGCTGAACAAATCCAATCCTCTCAGTCTTTCCTAGCAGGAAAAAATGGATGCATGTTACGTTATTATCACTATTGCAGGAGGAGAAAATTCACATCTTTCTCTTGGGAGCAGACTTTTAACCTGCGACTCAGGACATTGTTGATGCTTTGAGTCACTTCCAAAAGCATGAGATATAATTAATTGGGATGTGTTTTTTATTCCATTTAACATTGTATTTTCACTGAGTTGTTAAACAATCTGTTCTGTGCTAGCTGTGGGGTTTTAATAAGGTTCAAATACTAACAAGAAGTTGGAGCTAGAACCTGTGCTGCTTAGAAACGTGTACATGTACATAGAAACATGTTTCTACTATAATTACCATCCCTTCTGTATTTAAAACACATCTGCTTCAGAAGTTCTGTCTTTTTATATATGATGACATTGCCTTTCCACTTCTACTCAGAGGAACGCTCACTAATTTCTTGTCAGATCAGGCATCACGTTAATTTGTGATTCATAAAGAATTCATCTAAATAATATATTATAGAAATGGAAAAATCAAGGGTAAATATGAAAAGGTCTAAATCCATTAGAAAAAGTAACTGAAATGTCTTTATTTGAGGACTCCTTGAGTACTGGGACTTATCCTTTGGGTATGTAAGTTCTTTCTTTACTTCAGTCATAGTCATTTGATGAATTTTTTGAAAACATTTTAGAAACCACAACTGTCAGGTTCAAATTGTTCCATACTCATTTTTCTGACACTGAGTTTATAAAGTTTGTGGTATCTGACTATAATCATTAGATACTTGTGCCATCATATTAAGAGTTTTCCTGGAAATTTGCATTTATGTAAATGGTTTGATTTCTGTTGCATAAAAATATAAAGTCTTTTATAGCCATTAAGACTTTGTCTCATTAACGTATTCTTCTCCTTTTAAAGGATTTATATTTAAAAGTGATGAATGCTACAGGTTATGTATTCAGCTTAGAATAAATGTTGTGATAATCAGCATTACTTTGTCCCAAGAAGAAAACCCTTGTACAGAGCATATTTATTGGAATGGAAATATAAAGCTTTGATGTAAGTTTCTTTGGAAAGTGAAAAAGAAGCTAAACCAGACAGGGTGGTTTGTACAGACTATGTGTTTCCAAATCTTTTTGACATGCTGTCCAGAAGAATCAACCAGACTACCAAGGGGTTTGAAAGGAGACTTCCTAAGTGATTTTAAAAAGTAATACAGTTTCTTAATTCATCAACTGTTATTAAATTAGTGTGCTCCCTTAACTGTCAGCTCAGGTTTCATCCAAACACAATTCTACAGTTACGTCTAACCACAGGGCATGTATTCACAAAACCATTTAAAATGCATGTTTTTTTTACAGATGTTCTCTGTATATTGTTCCACATTACAATTTCTTTGTAATGATTGCACAACAGCAATACTGTTAAGAAGATAGTTTAATAGCGTGTCACATCTTCAGCTTAGAAATCATTTAGCGTATCAAACAGATGGATGTCTTTCTCCTTCAAAGCAAGTGCTGTTGTAAAGTCTTTCCTCTGAATGAAAATGAGTGAACAGCACATTTAAAGAAATTGTGTGTGCATAAAATGTGTAAAATATGCACAAGTATTCATGTGTACATCTATGCACTTCCACCCACTGTTTTGTCCCCGACGGCTTTTTTAAAAAAAAACATTCATAATGCAGTCCCCATCTCTGTTCTTCAGGTCATGTATAAAAATCCATTTTCCATTATGCCTCAAAAGGATTTTAAACCTTTTATTTCTGTATGTGGTGAATAAGCAACCCATTTTTTGTGGGTTTAAACATCTCAAAAGAAGTTGATCAACATAGAGGCCAGTGGACAAACAAGGCTCTTTCTCTCCCTGTTGGTTTTTCTCTCTCAATAAGCCACTTCTCTTGCTCACTGTTGAGAGCAGATTGAGCTTCACTAGTGCTCACACATTCATTCACACACCTACACTCTCTGCAGTTCCTGGCACCACAGACACCAATCTTTATAGACCAGGCATTATCTGAAAAAGAACTAATCATCCAGTAAAAAATAAAACAAGCATTCAGAGGACAGAGAATCTCAGGTTTGTGACTACCTGTGGAACCTGACCGTACGTAGGTCTATGGAACCTGATGAGATGCATCCCAGAGTCCTGAGGGAATTAGCTGATGTAGTTGCCAAGCCACTCTCCATCATATTTCAAATGTCATGGTACTCAGGTGAGGTTCCTGTTGATTGGAAAAAGGGAAAAAATGCACCCATTTTTAATAGGGGTAGAAAAGAGAAGACCCTGGGAAGATCATGGAACAGATCTTCTTAGAAGCTGTGCTAAGGTAAATGAAGGACAGGGAAGTGATTCAAAACAGGCAGCATGCCTTCGCCAAGGGCAAGTGCTGCTTGACCAAACCAGTGGCCTATGATGGAATGATTACATCAGTGGACAAGGGAAGGGCTATGGATGTCATCTATCCGGACTTTTGGCAGGCCTTTGACATGGTCCCCCAAAACCTCCTTCCCTCTAAATTGGAGAGAGACGGATTTTATGGGTGGACTCTTCAGTGGATGAGGAATTGTTTGGATGGTCACAGCCAGAATGTAGTGGTCAATGGCTTAGTGTTCAGATGGAGATCAGTGGCAGATGGTGTCCCTCAGGGGTCCATATTTGGATCCGTATTGTTTAATGTCTTCATCAGTGACACAGTGGGATCAAGTGCACCCTCAGCCAGTTTGCAGGTGGCATCAAGTTTAGTGATTCAGATGACACACCTGAAGGATAGGATGTCAGTCAAGAGGGGACAAGTAGGCTCAAGTGAACCATAGGATATAAGGTGCTGCATCTGGGTCAGGGCAACCCTTGGTGTCAATACAAGCTTGGGGTTGAAGGGGCTGGGAGCAGCCCTGCCAAGAAGGGCCTGGGGATGCTGATGAGTGGAAATTGGACAGAAAGCCAAGAGAACCGTGGCCAGCAGGTCAATAGAGGTGATTTTCCTCCTCTACTCTGCTCTTTTGAGACACCACCTGTACTGCATCCAGCTCTGGGTTCCTCAGCACAGGAAAGAGTGCTGTTGGAGTGGGTCCAGAGGAGAGCAACAGAAACGATCAGAGGGCTGGAGCATCACTCCTATGAGGAAAGCCTGAAACAGCTTGGGTTGATCAACCCAGAGAAGAGAAGACTCCAGGAAGACCTCATTGTGGCCTTGTAGAACATAAAGGGATCTTGTAAGAAACATGGGCACAAACCACTTAGCAGGACCTGTTGAGATAGGATAAGGGGTTGTATTTAAAAGAGGGTAGATTTAGACTAGATATAAGGAAGAATTTTATGACAGTGAGGGTAGTGAAACACCAAGAGTGCCCCATCCCAGCAAAGATTCAAAGTCATGTTCGATGCGGCTCTGAGCAACCTAATCTAGTTGAAGATGTCCCTGCTTATTACGGGAAGGTCAGACTAGATGTTCTTTGAGGTCTCTTCTACCCCAAATTATTCTATGATTCTGTGATCTTGAGAACTTTACTATTTTCCTGACATAGGTTTCACTACAAATAGTAAATATCTTCTTGGAGATGATCCCTGAGGAAAGTGAACTGAGGAATTCCAGCATATTTGTTTATTTTGCTTCCTGTAAATATTGTTGGTGGTTTGCAGGGAATATAAAATTCAATGAAAGAGCACTGTGACTTATTTCTCAGAAGAAAGCTAAGAATCTTGTAACTTAGGTTATATAACACTGTATTTCCTTTTACATGTAAATTCATCCATGTTATAAACTGTGGGGAGAAATACAGTGCTCAAATTCACCTATTGTGTCCTAGTAGAAATACAGAAACTAAATTCCAGTGCCTTTTACAAAGTAAAAATATTCATGCTTGTACGCTTTTGGTGAAAATACATAAAATGAAGAAAGAAAGAACATGATGTTTTGGTAGTGAACATGAAGCCTATATTGACATGACTTGAAAAAAATTGAATAGACAAGAGTCTGTTTCAAGATGTGAAGAACTTCAAAGCTGTGTTTTTAATATCTGAAACATAATTCAGCAGTTCTAGGTTAAAGTTGTATCATGTATTTCATATTGCTGACACTGCAAATTCAAAATGGAAATTAAAAGAAAAAAAAAAAAGTAGCAGTATTGCTGTTCAAGCTTGCTTTTTTATGCTTCCAGTGTGTTTTTTTTTCCTCCCCCATGACATACTTATAAAATCTTGGGGTTTCTTATGCATTTTCACAAGTGGTGTGTCATTTGCAACAGTACCATGACATTGAAACCACAAGTCCTAATCTTGTATATTTACTTTAAATTTATTTGTAGAAGAGCAAGAACAGACCTGATCTCAGGACGCACTTATTTTGGGACTGAGTTTCAGATTCCTTTTCTTTATGGTCCTACAAATCTGGCATTTCTGTCTGTCCTTTAAGTTATATAAATCATCATGTCATGGGTCATTCATTAGTGGATTTATATATCAGAATTATTTGTCGATAATTGGATCTATCAATTCTATTTCAACACCCAGAAATTCTTATTTATCTATAAACTCAGTGCAATTCACAGTGCTTCAAATTTAAAACTCATTATTCTTCTGAGGAGAAAGGCAGGACTTCATTCTTCATTTTACAATTCTCAAAAGAAAGACTTGTAAAATAGGAATCATCCCAGAGTCTTTTTTTGTGGCTGAGAGAAACACACATTGTCTCTTCACAATGTAGATATTTAAAGTAAATCAGATGAATCTGTTCTAAAAAAAAAGGTTTTCTCTAGTCATTATAATGGGTGACCAGGTGATGTAGACTCCTTCATCATAGCTCCCTAAAGCTATGTGAGATGGAATCCTCACAGAGAGCTGTCAGGACTCTTCCAAGTTCACAGAAAATGTCTTGCAAAGGCAATTCAGCGCAGATCCCTTGGGTCTAATTTGTAGAAATTCTTTCCTGACTAAAAGAATTGTACTGACAATCTATAAATATAGCATTTATGGGGTTTGGAGGGGAATTACTGAAGGTGTATTGATGGAAGGTAAAAAGGCTTTCCATGATTTTATGGTCAGTTCAATGTAATTCTTTCCCTCATATAATTATTTTCATACCTCTGATTAGTCATTAAGTCATTGGTTTCCTGATTAACTGATCAAAATAATTTCCATACTAATTATCTATAATTTTTACCAGTTGCTTAAACAATTTCCATTTACTATTTTTCTAAACTATACTCGTAAAACACTGAATGTGAATAGCTCTGTTAAGTCTGCATTTGCCTCTCATCCTTTCAGTGCAAATAAAAGAAAATAAGTTGTTTATCAAAATATAAGTGTTACTTTGGCTTAATTCTATAGAGATATTTGATCAAATGTAATTATTTTTAAGTATATACACACAGTAGAAACAAATTCAAAACAAATATTTAACATCCCATTTACACGACTGGCGAATGGCCTGGCAAACAAAGAATTAGGACTGTGATTTTACGAGATGCCTCTTCAAATACAAAGCATTTTGGAAGACTGAATTTTCCTATTACTGGGTGTTTGTTTTTCTTTATAGTACTTCTTGTGCTATAATGAACCAAAACTTTAAACTTTGAAACTTTTAGTTTTTTTGAAAACTAAATTCAGACAAAATACCTTTTGAGAATACACTAGAGCATATATTGCTTCCGTATTATAGTCTGAGTTGAAAAGTTAAAGCTGGCTTGATGCATAAAGTTCAATATGTTATTGAGCTTGTCTAAAGTCACGAGACTATTAAGGGTAATGACACTCAATGCTTTATATTAAAACTTTAAGTGTCTTAAAATCTTCATCCAAAGCTGACTACGTCTTTGAAGTGAAGGAATATATATATTCTTATACACACACACACACACACACAAATATATATATGTACAAAAATATACACATGTCCAAGCTTTTGTAGATATATGTTACAGGTGTATCCAAATTTATCTTCAGTCACTTCATATGCTACATCACTACATTTCATGTAGCTGTATGATAGATAATATTGGATTTTAATTTAAGCATTAAAAAAATGGAAAACAGAAAACAGATATTTCTATTGGAAAAAAATTAAAATCAATGACAAGGGAAAAAAAACCTGTGGCACAGAAATAGGATAAATAATAGCAATGTTATTAAAAAGACCTAGAGCCTAGGACCATATATTTAAATTAATTTGCCATACCAGGAGCACTTAAATAGCCAGCTATTAGAACACATGTATTTATTAGAAACAGTGTAGTGTTTTCTCCTTTTCACATACTATTATCCAAACTGCCTTTGCAGTGAATATGTAATCTATCACATTTGCCTAACAGGCAAATCATGCATTTATACTTACAATTTTGCAATTGTTTTGGCTAATTCAGGCAAAATGAAGAAGTGAAACCACACACAGAAATAAGATGAGGCCACACACAGAGGAAAAGTGCATAAGGGAACTATTTCCCTCACCTTGTGCAGGAGTACATTTCTTACTTTTCAGAACAGTTCCCTGGCAAAGGACAGGTGAGGGAAAGAGAGCCAGCTGAAGCTGAAAGGAACAAACTACACCAAACGAATGTACATGCTCCTAAAGCCATGACTGATCATGGCAAATCATCTCATAGTAATTGATACATGAAGCATTATACATTTCTATTAAATTATCTGAAATTCTCCTGTAAGTGAAAACACACATCAAAAACTAGGGTTTGTGAACCAATAGCCACAAAGCTACTAAGGCTTTGGTGGGCCGCACGTCAGAGCATTTTGTATGCTTCAGTAGGCAGGCCATGTATAACTTTGAAAAGCAGTTTGAGATATTTTACAATATTATGCAATGTTATTTGATCTATATGCATTCAGCCTTAAAATCTTTCATTGATTTTGTTTTTCTCATATCTATCAAAATTCCCAGCTCTTTCATCCAGACTTCAACACATGTAAGATTTACAGAAACAAAGTATTTTTTTATGCAAAAGAGAAAATCATAATAAGGTGTATTTATTTTATCTTTTAATCCAGATCAGATTACTTGAAAGTCAGAATAAGGGACAATAGACATCAACATTAATAGGTGTATAAAGTATTTGTAAAAATACCTCTTTATACAATCACTAGATATATCTATTACTGAAAATATAAACTTTGACCAAAAAAACTTCAGTCTTTAAAATTTTTTGATTCTGTACAAGTGTGGCAATTGACAAAGAAAATATTTATTGTTCATCTGGAAGAATTTCCAAATACATTCAGTTCTGAATGTGTGGCAACATAGTGACAGTGAAGATGACTTAAAACTTTGAAAGAAAACATGTATGATATTCCATTCTATGGACACACACTCCCATGATATACACACAAAGGCTCACACATGCAGAGTGGTATTTCTGGTAAATTCACTTTGGGTTGATGCTACTAACAAGGGAAATATTGCAATTATTCTCTACAATAACATGTAAGTTGAATATTCAGAAATAGCATATATGTTTTGTTCTTCAATTTTCTGTAACTTAAAGATTGTAGAAATATGGAAAACTCTTAATGGTTTTTAGGCCACAGAGTATTCTAAAAAAAATAAATTTAGGAGGTTATTCCTCCTTCATCTGTTTCTCTTCTACTATTTCCTCATGGCTTAATAATTTTTTTTTTTAACTTTCTTTCATAATCAATGAAAATTGATGCAAAGTTACTCTAATCTCTTAAGTGTCTAAATGTAGTTGTCTAACCATCACTCAAGCTCAGTGAAGATCTGGGTAAGAAAGCCCTTGGAGTTCAGAGAATAGTCTGTTGATCAAATGTGGGTGCTCACCATAACGTGATACTTCCCTCTAGCCTCTCTTGGCAGAATTGTCTGATTATCCCCTGACCGTAAAGTAGCCTTTGACAGCTCTCAAGGCTGCACATCTTCACTGTTACAGACTTCCTCTTTCCCTGGTACAAAGAATTTTAACTTCTCTAGAACAAGCTGAGCAGCAAGTGTGGAGAAGCTCACTATTATGAGTTTTTTATTATAAAACTCACAAAATTTACACAATTCTTCAGGAAAGACGAAGAATAATTGCAGAAAGCCTAAAGAACTGGTCCAGAAAGAAAGATGCAATGACTTGGAATTGTTTAGATTGAAGATCAGTATGCCCTCCAGGCTGTTTTGGAGAGAGCAGGAAAGAATTGAGGTGAAACAAGAATGACCAGTTCAGCTTTAAGGATCACCAGCTCAGCTTTAAATTATTGCTCTGGCCAGCAGCTTGAACGGCTTGAATGGCTTGAATTTAAGCTTAGTATTGCATGTCTTTTGAATCAGCTGAATTTTTTGGATGGGTTGAGTTTTAGTCTCTTCATTGATTATATTTACCTGTTTTAATGACGATATGTTCTTCGAACAACGTTATATTTTCATTAACATTTAAACACTAACTAAAATGAATATAAATGGTGAACTACATCTGCTGCTTTCTCTCTGTCTGTATGCTCCATCCTGCCTACATTCATAACCTCTATAACAGGATATTCCAATCAATATGGTTCCCAATGCAGTTCAGAACAAATAGCTTCCCACAGAATATGGGAATATATGCTAGGATCTCATCTGCTTGTATTGATGTATTCTAGTTCATCATGTGCTTTATATGTTGTTCTGCCTGTACAGACACAATCTGTCTCATGAATTATATAATTTAGAAACAGTTGTTCCATTATTTCGGAGACATTAGTATTGCTAAATAGGTTTTGTCACCTTATTTAAATCATTTTATCTAAGCATTTGCTGTCAAATGCATGCTTAAGATTTTCTGAATGGTTCTAGCCTACAGAACAACTGTCAGCATCAACAAAGTTATCTGTGCTAGGACATAGATGCCCATATTAAAAGTAAATGTCTTTCTTATTCTGTGGAATATGCAAAAAAAAATTAACCACATGTCCCACCTCATTAACTGATGAAAAGTGATGCATTTTTCTCCCCAGAATTCACTGGAATGCTGGTTCTGGTTTAGAAGTAAAAATTGTATTTTAGTTATGGAAAGGATCTATTCATTACAGTTTTACACATGCAGGCACAATAATGACACTTGCAATAGTTTTGCTATAGACATTGGGAATTCCTATGGACATTGCACCACAATACAGTTAACTTGCAAGTCTAAATTTTACAAAAATATGTATAATATAACACTGAATTAGCATGTATTCCATAATGTATATAAATGAATCTTTTAAATGTTATAAGTTTTGTAAACAGCTATGTTTAAAGTTCTGG
This sequence comes from Falcunculus frontatus, assembly GCA_013398115.1. Lineage (NCBI taxonomy): Eukaryota > Metazoa > Chordata > Aves > Passeriformes > Falcunculus > Falcunculus frontatus. Next base: position 565,271 of record VZRV01005302.1, on the reverse strand, counting down.
AACTCTCAGCAAAGTTACTAGTAAAACTTCCTTTTTCATCAGTGTTAATGTTAAAATTGAAAACAGAACAGAACAAAAGAATGCTGAATTAGAATTTTTTCCGATTTTCTTCGTAATGGCTAAAACTATATAACACATATTTCAGAAAAAGTCATCTAAATTAAATCTAAAATTCTGAATCTGTACAATAACCTGAATTTGCATTCAAGTGACTGAACAAAGTTAAGTATATATGCATTATGGTAGTTAATGATGGTCATTATGTGCATTTAATTTTCACTTCAATATTTGTCTTTTTGTTGTGTGCAGCATGTAACAAAATTCCCACAGAGGAGTCTCATTCTAATAATTTCTAGGCTTTCATGTAGTACCTTTCTCTGGTGAGCTTGAAGAAAATGCATAGCACATTATATCAAATATCTCTGTAGCGGTAGGCATGACTAGACCATTTTTATTTTATAGCTACATGATGTGATTTGCCTAAGGGGCCTCAAGAAGCCAGAGGCCATTCTGCTTTAACAGTCACTGGATGATTGAATAAAATGGCAAAAAGACTAATTATGGATTTCAATTGTGTATTTGAAATTGAATTAATGTATTCAGAAAATTTCTGCTCTGGACTCAGTTTTAAAAGATTAAAAGGCCAAACCATGACAAGGTTGAGTACTTTGCAGGCTGATTTAAATGGTAAGGCTTAACCATCTTGTGGGTATGGAGGCATAATTCAAAATGGATTAACTCTTTACAACTTAGCTTTTTGGCCTACTTAAACTTCGCTGGATAGTTTCCAAAGTCAATGCAGAGCGATGAGCCCTCTAGCACATTCTTTATCAGTGAAATGAGTTACGCCTACATATTACGCCCGTCTTTTGAAGGCTTATAACTAGATGAACTAAAATGAACTTTACCTTTTTTCTCCCACTGCTCAGATGTATCCAGCTCCTGAGCACACACTCACGTGTGTGTGTGTACAGCACATGTAAACTAGCAGGTGTAAAAAAGGAGCACGGGTGCCTCTGTGCTCGGAATTATCCATACAAGAGGATTGAGGACCCTGTGTTAGAAACCAAAGGCTCCTACACAGTTCATCAGAAGAGGAAAAGCCCTGAAAGTGGGATCCAGAGTTACCAAAACACTGATGTAGCAAAGTGCTGAGAAATCCATCTGATGCCACATTGGAGATTGCCAGTGAAAACAGATATGTGAAGCCGCTCTTTCAAAAACTACTGCTATGATTCAAAAACAACTAACTTGCTTTGGTCTCATCTGTGTCACAGAAAATCGATGCTAAATATGTCTTACTTGCTTGACACACATTTTCTATCTTTGTAGAAGTGTCATAGCTCCAACTTCAGAAAGCTTTTATAGTTCTAGAACAACTTATTCTCTTCCTGCTATTAAGGAGTAAATAATTTTAAATTATCTGATTAAGAAAATAAAATTCAAAATCCAGTAGGTGTTTTGGGAAAGGGGACTGAAGGAGATAGGTTTTATTTCTTTGCTCACAATCTTGTTGGAAGTTGTTTATATTAAAATTCATTAGAAAATAGAACCAATACAATGAATTAGTGGGAGAGGGATAGTAGATCAAGATTTTTTCATCTCTGCTTGCTTAAATATCACAACTCTAGGCTAAAAAGACATTGTATTTCCTTTTCTTTGCCCGGTAAATCTTGATATAATCTGCTAGCATAGCAAATTTTTTAAAGAGAAGGCTGAGAGAATTGGATTTGTTCAGCCTGGAAAAGAGAAGACCTAGGGGTAACTAAATTCCAGCCATAATGTACCCAAAGGGTGCCTATAAGAAAGGTGGAGAGGTACTTTTTGCAAAGTCAGGTAGTGATTGGACAAGGGTGAAAGGATTCACACTGAAAGTATATTTAAGTTAGATATTAGGAAAAAATCTTTACTATGAGGGTGGTGATTCAGCAGAACAGGTTGTCCAGAGAAGGGATGTCCCATCCCTGAAGGCGTTCAAGGCCACGTTGAGTGGAGCTCTGAGCAACCTGGTCTTATGAAAGGTTTCCCTGCCCATGGCAGGGAGATTGGAACTGAATGATCTTTGAGGTCCCTTCCAATACAAACCATTCTCTATTTCTATGAAAGTGTTACTACCCTTTCTTTTACCTAACTGACAGGCTCCACTTTACTGCTTAAGTGACTGTCATGAGGATGAGAAATGTACATTTGCAATCTTTCATGCATGTAGGGAAACTGAAGCACAGATTCTCTTTGTACAAAAAGATACTTCAGCCTGTCAGATTTGTTTAAAGGCATTTCACAGTCTTTCATCAAAAGCATTGTAGAAGTATAGAGGTAGCTCGACTACACTTTGTGTGTTGTATTATTTCTTAAACTGGGGTTTTCAGGAACAATTGGGCAGATGCTATGATGTTCAGGATTTCCAACTTGGAAATGTTTAGTAATACTATCTGTAAAGTCTTTTTTAGTATAAACTCCTTTCATTTCCGTGACAGATGAGTAGGCAGTAAGATTTTAGATTTAGATACCTACTTCCTGTTTAATTTAAGTGCTTTAGTATTTTCTCTACTTTCCGTTATTTCAAAATACATGTACAAAACACAGAAATTGCCCAAAACCAGTAGTAAAGTTCTCTTCAAAGCATTACTGACCTTCGGTTGAACCTGTTCTGAGTTATTAACAAGACTCTTAAACAGCAAGCTCTGTATAATTTTTTTTTGACAATTTAGTAGTTCATTCAGTTACTATACCACAATAAAAATATTTGCTGTCAGAATGCTGTTATATTAATACCTTTGCTATTGATAAAATCCTTAATAATGTACAAATTGCTAAGACTTGTCAATGTTAGAGAAGTCCACATTAAAAAAAAAAAAAATTCATTTCAGAAAAATCTGCAAAATGTGCAAATACTGTTTTGACATAAGTACATTAAAATAGCATCCAGCAGAGTCTTTCTCCTGCACATACTCTAAAATAACATCTCTTTTTCTGATACATGAGAAAAAGGGAAGATTCAATTGTACTTCTTTCTAACCGCTGCTCAGCTACCACCCTGAGCTGCTTTAACTTCTTCGCATGAGACTGGCAGAGCTGTGTTGTGCTGTCCTGGGGCTTCCTGAGGATCAGAAGACATTTCTGCACTAGCCTGGGCTCCTCACATTTTGACCTCCTGCAGCCATCTCCTACACCACATAAACACATGGGTTTCCTGCAAGCAAGGACTTGCTTGCCTGAGGAAAATGAAGATGGAAAAACATGGTCATTTGAGCCTGATCCAAAGACTGCTGAACTCCAGTTTTGTCCATGGTTTTGGCTTTGGCTGAGCTGTTAAGATTCAATCTTGATCTGTCCCTTGTCACTGAAAGGTGTATCTGGTTTGAAAGACAGGTGTTGCTTTGTGCTGCCAACACTGCATGTTCAGAAACTTACTTCTGGAAACCATGAAAGAGACAAAAAATAAAGATAAAAAAGTAAATGATCCAAAAATAAAAGATGCAATTATTGTCAACATGCACATAAAAATTTCCTGTTCTGTATAAAAATATTTTTTTAGTAGTGATAATAAAAATATTGACTACAAGAAGTGAAAATAAGCAATACTTTTATATAGAAAAGCAACAGAAAATCTGAAGCATTTAGCAAAAAGAGTATTTCTTATGTAACTATGAAAATTGTTCCTGCTTAAAGTTAGGTATAAATCCTTCTCGGTTTCTGCTATACTAACATCTCCTTGAATAGTCTGTGTTACAGTCAACAAAATAAATCAGATTGTGAACACATTATGGTCAACCAGATCTATTCCTTAACCTAGAAATGTTTAATTGAATGTGACAGACTTGCCCTGAGTGGTTATAGCTGGAAAAGTAAAGCCAATCTTGGAGCATATCTGCTTTCTGTTTTCAAGATGAGCGCATTTAGCTCGAAAAACTCTTATTTATTCCATTGAATTTTAAAGTTGAAACTTGTTGTTAAACAAGATTTAATGAGAGGTCATTAATAGAGGTGACTTAATTAAACTCATGTAAACATGTCCAAATCTTATGGAGACTTTACCTGTCTTATTTTACTACAGAAAATTTCATACTTTTTTAAAAAGGAAAGCTACAATGATATGATGGAAAAGTGGCAATCATTGTTATGTACCCACAGAGACCCTGAAAATTCATATAAAATGATGCAGAATTAATATAACTACCTGGAGGCAGAAAAAAAAAAAAGGCATTTTGGGCCAAGGCCATGATGCTGACATTGTTTAATGAAAAAGAATAAATTATAGCTTAGTGTAGTTACTGTACTTCCTAATTTCAGAATGAGGTGAGACCATCAAAGAGGAACTGTTATAGACTGACTGCAATCCCCATTCCCCATCCTCCTGCACCACACAAGCTGTGTCTTTATCTTGATCCATGAGCTTTTTCATCTTATTTTCTCTGCCTATCCTTTTGAGGAGGGGGAGTAAGAGAACAGCTGAATGGGTGTGAAGGGCTGGGAGAAGATCTGGCATCCCTCCAAGGTCAACCCACCACACAGACCACAGCTTAAGCCTAGAAAATCCAAAGACATAAATACGAGTTACATAAGTGCTAGATTCAAGCTTGCACTTGAATGTATCTCTGCTTAAATTTTGAATGCATGACAGCTGAGTGAGCAATCTTGTTTTCCATGGGTATCCATATAGCCCTTTCAATTTCAAAACAGAGAAACATAAAATCACACAGTGGTGTTATAGTGATATATATCAGATGAAAACCTGCCTTTCTGGAGTGTCTGCTCTGAATGAGCATGTTTAAAACATAGGCACTACTGGCTTTAGCAGTCTCAGAAGCTGAATTCAATTTTATTCCATTCCATGATGATTCATTACTCCAGATTACAGTACTACAGAAAAAACCCCAAAAAACAGTAAACTAACAAATAAACAACTCTACCAATACAAAAAATCCCGTTAGATCACTAGTGTTTTTTTAACTGTTACAACTTTGAAACAATATTAGATTTCTGAGTTCCTGTTTCCTAAGAGAAAAAAAAACAAACAAAAAACTTTCATGAATTATCTAGATGTACACTTGAAATACTAGTAAGCAGAACAGTCAGGCAGAGTGGTATTTTCTCTAATTTGATAACGTTACACAAAATTGATAGGAAACTCTTGGCCATTAGATAATAAAGCCTTTGTGCTTTAGTGAATAAATTCACTAATATTCACTAAATAAGTGAATAAGGGTTTGGAGGTATGTCTGAAAATGCCTGATGTGGAAATTTCTTGTTCTTTCATGCATTTTGCCATGGAGTAGAATATATACTCTGTTTTCAGTGCCCAAGCCCCTTCAAAGTGCTTGAGGAGTGTTACAGACCTAAAGCAATCCATGAAGCCAGGCTGCTGAACTAAGCAGAAATAATTTGCTAGAAGAGAGTGCTGAGAAGAGCTGCAGGTCTTATGCTTCATTTCTTAAAGAGAGGCACTTTATTCTGGTCTGGAAAAAAGCTTCTCTCTCAATTTGAGATTCATGATCTGTCTCCTGACATTTAGGGCCTTTATCAGACACAGAGAAATTTCTCAGAATTTGTGATAGACTTGGTCTTCTTGTCTTTTCTAGTTTAATGGTTGAAGTGCATATTTTGATGCATATTTTGTTGAAGTCCATCTTTTGCCTGAGGGTATTTAACCTGTATAATCTATGAAGTTATAGATAGGATATTTTTTGTCTTTGCTGTTACTGTGGTATAGTTTGGATAACACTCTCATTATTATTGACAATACTTTTAGTGACTCTCATCTCAGAAGTCCAAAACAAGCTTCTGTTTCTGTTTGTAGTCTGGTATTCTCACCTTAAAGTATGTATCCAGTTTATTTCCTCCAGGAATGCATAAAAGGAAGAGTGGCTTGTTAATGTGACTGAGTTAAACAGCAAGTAATTGTAAACTGATTATGGCACTATTCTTGAGCGTTATATTTTGAAGCCGTTAGATATTTTTAAGTTTAACTTGTGATTTATGTCAAGTCCAATACATTTAGTAATGACTAACTGAGAATAGTGAATTTAGGAAATAAATGCATAAGTGCTTTTTAGAATGCTTTCCAATTTACAGAATGAGGGCCCTGCAGTACATAAAGACAACTGGCATGATGCCCATGCACTGGAGTGATAAGAGTAAAAGAGCTAATAATTACTGTAATTAGATGCCAATTCAGCAAGATACCTTGTAATGCATACAGCTTACACTTTGCTTGTATACCATGCTGATTGGAAGTTGATATTAAAAAAAATCTTATTTAAAAAATCTCTTTTAAGAGATATTTGTTTAGAAATATTGTTAAAAGAAACATGTCTCCTACACCAAAAGATTCTTAATTAAAGAAGACTTGAATTTAAAAGTGAAACGAAACACCTGTCTAATTAGACATAGTCTAGAACAATATCATGTTATCAAAACAAATCCTTTTGGTTAAGTGTTTTTTTGGGGATTTTGTTTATTTGTTTTGTTTGCTTGCTATTTGCTCGTTGTTTGTTTTTTACTTTATTGTCATAATTTTTTTTTTTTTAACAGAAAATATCGCTATTCACTAGCTAACTATTTTTTCTAATTAAGCACACAAGGTAAAAACTTGAATGAAAAATAAGAGTGTATCTGAAAATACACAAATACAGCATGTAATGAGATCCGGAAATAACATTTGATGGATTGTGTAAGAATTGGAACTCCAACAATTTGGTGCCATTTGGCTTTCTAAGCCAGGCAGGACTAAGTCTATTCAGCTCCTAGAAGGGCTGCCTCAGAAGGGTGCTTAGGGAAATTTTCATCTACCTGAATTAAAAAAAACCTGAAAGTTGAATGTCTTCTTCTAAGATGACTGCCAGAGGCTTCTCAGCAGACAATGAAAAGGGAAAGACATATTTGGATGGCAGATTTTCTAGTCATGGAAAAAAGGTATCTAATATTACCAGAATGATTGCACTGTGTCTTCTTAGATTAATGTAATGAAAGCTAGAGATGATTTGATTAGATTTGGTGTCAGATTTTGAGGTGTCAAATATGGCCAAAGAAATTCAATAATGTGATAGTGGGGGTTTCATCCTGTTAAAACAAATGTTAGTAAATGCATACAAAGACAAGATTTTATTTACATGGCAAAATCAGTCTGTAAGTCCTCAAAGATATGTCTTCAAATGCTACTTTTCTCGTAAAAATAATGAAAAATAATTAATAAATTTTAATGTCAGTCAAAATATGGTTTTGATTAAGAAGAAGGTTTCTTACACTTAATTTTTCAAATTTAACTATGAAGCAGCAATGAATTTGTCATCCCAACTCTCTTTTCTTCTCATATATAGTTATAGCTGAGGTCTATATTTCAGTGATTCTTAAAGGGATTCATGGCTGTCACAACAAAATGGTATCCATGGAAAGAAGTACCTGTCTAGAGAATCTGTCCTAAGAAACTTAAGGAACACAAGCTGATATGGCCTAATGAGAGACGCTAATGAGTAATTTTCAGCCCCTATTTTAATAAAAAACAAAAACATTCCTACATAAAGGTTTTTCTTTTCCTCAAGAACTTTTTTCATTTAAAGGAAACAAAAATTATTTCCAAAATTCAGTTTGACAAATAGTTCATTCAAGGTTGCTCTGTCATATCTGCTAGAATGAAGATGTATTGCAACAATATCTTGTCAAAGAGAGCTGCCTTTTAATGAGTTTGGAGTGATCATAGAATCATAGAACATGCTGAGTTGGAAGAGACCCTTCAGGATCATCAAGTCCAATTCCTGGCCCTGCCCAGGACATTACAGGAATGACACCTTGTGCCTGAGAGTATTGTCCAAATTCTTCGTGAACTATGACATGCTTTCTGCTATGACCTCTTCCCTAGGGAGCCTGTCCCACCGCTCAATTACACTCTGGGTGAAAAACTTTCTCAGGATTCATTTTCATACTCTTAAAGATTATCCTCTGGATGAAAGATAATATAGGAAAAATCATTGCAGATATGTACTTTTTACTAAAGAAAATACCAAGAAAATTTTCATTAGCATAGATTTGAAAACATGATATATTCTATATTCTATCTTGTATTAGATGCGACTGCCTGTATTTAGTTGATATTTGACTGATTTATCCTTATTGCAAACTTAAGCTTCAAAATTCAGCAGAATAGGACTCATCTAAAATGCTATTTTCTAGTATCTTACAGTCCAAAAAGCCTTTGTCTTTTAAATGTCTGTAATGTGTTACTGAAAACCAGCTTTTTTTAATTGCAACTTCACCTGTTGCGATTCATATAGTGCCTCTTGTAGCTCCATTCTGAAAAATAAGATCTGATGCAATCATGGTTACTCCTATGGAGTACTGCACTTGTCAGCCTGCCTTTGAAGTGCAAGTGTAAAGTTTTCTATTCAGATGACAAAGATAAGAATAGCTTCTATTTATAGGCAGCATTTATGATTTCAGCACTTAGGTAGAAGCACTTAGCACAAAGGTATTTAATTTCTGACAAAAAAGTCTACTTAGAAGTAAGCAATATATGTATAAAAAGACCGGTATGATATGAAGTATACTATCAAACATTAAATCTTAGAGGGTGTGCTCTAGCTTTTGTCTTGAATATTTTCCCAAATAAGGACTTATTTATTCATTTATTTATTCTTTTACAGGACATTGATTCTTTTTTCCTAAAGCACTTTCATCTTTCATTTAGAAAGAAAGGCTACGTGTGTAAGCCTTTAGACTACTTTCAGAATTCTGGGAAAAAACAGCCCTTCTGTTCTTAAAAGAGAGCCATGGAAAGTTAGTCCTTGTTCTTCACACTGACACAGATGTCAGCTTGTAGCCACCTCTATTTAATTTTAACAAGTTGTGCTTCCTATTTGGGGGAGGGGAGTATTGGAAGAAACCATAAGCTGAATCACAGCCATTAAAAAAAATCTAGCACACAATAGAAATCAGTTATAAAAGCTCTCACTGAGGGGAAAAAAAACCCCCTTTTTCATGAAGGAAAGATAATGCAAAGCTTTAATCTCTATGAAGGCTTTCTATGGATATGAAAGCATGTTACATTTTTGTGTTGGTTTTTGTACTCAGACTGGCAGGTGGCTGGAAAAGGACTCAGGAGAGGTTAACACCTGTGTTTCCATAGCTTGAAAAATTCAGGTTTCATCTTTAACTCATTTGAAATCTCAGAATGCTGAAAGCATTAGAATTTTCCCAGTCATTTTCCTCATAACAGCACCATGACGGATTTATATGAACTATGGACCCCATCTGAGACCAATTCCTAATGAGAATTATATAAACACAATATAGTTTCTTCCACTGAATGTCCTCAATTCAAGTTAATTATTGACTTAAATGATATAAAGGGAGAACATAATTATCAGTTCATGTGGTAAAATTTCCCTCACATTCGTCAAGGTTTTTGAATATATATTTTTTTCTTTTTCCCTTTTTTTTTTTTTTCTCTGAAGCATAAATGAAACTGAGATGAAAGCTCCAGACAAATGTCAAGCAACTTTTTCACATTGCTGTTAAGGATATCCCAGAGCCTTAGAATGGTTTGGTTAGGAAGGGACCATTAAAGATTATCTAGTTCAACTACATTGCCCTGGTGGTTTTCATTGCCCTGGTGGTTTTCTATAAATATTGGATCGAGCAATTGAAAGGATCCGCAGTTTCTCTGGACAACATGTTCCAATGTCTCACCACCTTCCTTATAAAGCATTTCTTCTTTATATCCAATCAAAACCTACCTTCCTAAAGTTTAAAATCATTGGCCCTTCCACTGACACTACAAGGCCTTTCTAGAAAGTTTCTCTCTGCCTTTTTTGTAAGTGCTCTTTGACTACTGAAAGGCAGCAATCAAATCCTTCCTGAGCCTTCTCTTCTCTGTGTTAAACAGCGCCAGCCCTCTCAGCTTTTGTTCATAAGACAGTGTAGTGGGTTTGGTTCGCTAACCGGGCAGAAACACCAATACAAATGTAGTGGTTTAGTTCGCATTTCTTACTTTCTGTGAGATAGGAGATTTGAAGAAATGCAAAACAGGCTCAAACTTCAAGAATCTAAAAGAAAGTTTATTACTAATAGAGTTAAGAGTAAAATAAAATAAGAGATTAAGACAAAAAAAACCCCTTTTCTCCAGCATCCCCCCCCCTACTTCCTCCAGCACAAATAATAACAAAACATGGGATTTTTGGTCAGCATTCACAATTCTTAAAAGTTTCTCTGTAGTATTTGAGGAAATAGAGGTTTCTTCTGCTTCTCGTGGTTCCCAAACTGCACCAGCCAACAGCCCCCGCCCGGAAAATCTGCTGCTGTAAAAGATGCTTCTCTCTCTCTCACGGGAAAGAAATCACAGTCTCTTCCACCCGGTCCCATGAGCCACACGTGGGGTATTCTCGTTTAAGGATAGACAAAATTCCAGCCTGAAAAACACAGCTCTCTTCGTTACAAAACATTTTAAAAAGTCTCTCACAACCTCTCACAGCTTCTAGGTAACTTGGCGTCATCACCTTTGTTTCCTCCACAGGCTGCACACAGAATTCTCATCCCCCCATGTCTTTAAATGGATTTAAAACAGTTTGTGATATTACAGTCTCTACCACGGTCTGCAAGAAGCAGTTTTAAGCTGCGCGCTAAAAGCACGACTCCGCCCTCTGTTCCCCGCAGCCATCTTTAGCATTCACTCACTTTCTCTTTCTCTCTGACCTCGGAGACGCCATGATGACAATCAATCTCCGTTTCTCGAGCTTACGATGGAGAAAAGCTTCGCTCCCATTATGCTGTTCATCACTTGATGTTATTTTACAGTTCAATATAGGCTGAGTTGGTTGTAGGAAAGTTCTATCATCCCCCGCCGGATCTCTGCAGCCACAAGGAGGGGGTGGTGGGGGGGAGGCTCCCCAGCAGTCGCTTCAGGTGGATTCAGTTCTGCAGCCATCACGGCCGCTCCTCAGCTGCCCGGGGGGAGCTCTCCCTCAGGCACCCGGGGAGGCCCGGGGCCCGCCGGGGCCGGGGGAGGGGAGGCACGGGGCCGCTCCGAAGAGCGGAGCCCCGGCCCAAATTCCCCTCCCTTCCCCGCCGGGAGCTTCAGACCGAAAATAAAAGGGACACTTCCTGTCTCTCCACTGGCTTAAATATGGAAATTTCGAGAAGCGTGACTGGTCAAGAGATCTGTCCATCAGACTCAGGGTCAACCCACGACAGACAGGTGTTCAAGACCTTTATCACTGTAGTGGCCTTTGTCTGGGTCCACTAAACAGAGTGGCTGGTTACGCTGTGTTTGCTGCATCTGAGGATGGGGGCTGTGCTCCTGGCTGCCAGGGCACACACCTGGCCCACACTGAACCTGCCACATCCCTTTCTGCAGTGCTGCTCTCCAGCCATTCCTCTCCCAATTTGCACTTGTGCCTGGCAGGAGTCCATCCCAGGTGAAGCTGGATGGCATTTCAATCTGTTAAATTACGTCCTGCTATTAATTGTCGAATGCTCCAATACATCTGAATCCCTCTGCAAGGCATTTTGTCCCATCTCTCATAGGGCCACAGAAAGGTTTGGGTTGGAAGGGACCCCAAATACCATCCAATTCCTATGCCCCCCACCATGTGCAGGGCCAATACCCATTATCATCAACAAACTTTTTAATGGTGCATTCAACTCCTGCATCCAGATCATTGATAAAAATCCTGTAGAGAACTAGACCTAGAAGTGAACCCTGAGGAATGCTGCTGCTGACCAGTTGGCAGCCAGGTGTAGTCCCATTCTCTACATTTTGAGCCGTGACCATAAGTCAGTCCTTCACCCAGTCTGGCATGTGGAATAGTACATAGAGTAATGTATAAGTAGTATACAGACAGTATATACAGTATAGCTAATAGTAGTTATGATAGGTATGTAGTGTATAATATGATAAATATCCTGTAATATCTATGTGTATATGTGTTGTATCCCTCTGGCCCACTGATGGACGCCCTCCAGTCCATCAGCTTGCTGCCCTCCAATGGGCAGACGACTCCCAGTCGGAGGGGCCGTCCATAGGCGAGGCCTCAGTTTAGGTTTACTCCCCCGTTCTACATCCTTCTAGAATGTTCCCCTCAAGTTAATTGCTCATTGGTTGTTTAGCTCATACATATGCATTTGCCTTATTGCATAATCAACTAAGTTCTTGAAAGTTCTATGTCGTTCGATTTGTTATTGGCTGGTTTTCTGTAACTCCTCCTACTCTCAAAGTTGATTGGTCTGTGACCCTCAGGATCCTCCCTCATGATTTGTCCCTATTGGTCCCCTTTTTCTCTCCGCCCTTGTATAAAACCCCTTGCAAACCCTGTCCCTCGGCTTTTCCCCTGTGGATTCCCTCGGACATTTTCTCCTTCTGTTCCTCCTTACTCCTCCCGCTTCGGGTTTGGCTGGAGACGATCATCAATAAACTCCGTGACCTGGAGCTAACTACCCAGAGGAAGCCCTCTCTCGACTCTTTTGTTCCCGGGGCTTGTTCGGGGAAGCAGCTACGCCGCGCGCTTCCGAGAGCGCCTGCCGCTCCAAACGGCCAGTGGCTGCCTGAACACTGGCCACGCCGAGGATCGGACACCTCTTTCATTGACGTGTCGATCTCGGGAAGGGTCGCTGAGGCCAGAAGGGGCTCGACCTGCTCCCCTAGGGTGGCGACATATATGTAGTATATAATTATACCAGGGTGCACCAAACACAGCATCGCCAGCCGGTGAAAACATGATTATCTTGCTGTTTACAATGTTACTGCAACCTCACCTTGAGTGCTGTGTGCAGTTCTGGGACACACAGCTTGGGAAACTTCTTAAGGCACTCAAATGCATCCATAGGAAGGCAACAAAGCTGGTGAAAGGGCTGGTAGGAATGTCCTGTGAGTAGCATCTGAGGACTTTGGGATTGTCTGATTTGGAGAAAAGCAGGCTGAGGGATGACTTCCTTGCTCTCTACAGCTTCCTGGGAAAGCAGTGGAGAGGGAGGTGCTGGTCTCTTCTCCCTGGTTTCTGGTGCCCGGACATCAGAATGGCTTAATGATTTCCAGACATTAGAAAACATTTCTTTACTGCAAAGGGGTGGTTAAACACTGGAACAGTCTTCCTAGAGAAGTGGTTGATGCCCTAAGCCTGTCAGCGTTTAAGAGTTATATGTCTAGCATTTGGACAATGCCCTTAATAACACACACTAACTTTTGGTCAACTCTGAAATGTTCAGGCAATTGGATGATGTGATCATCGTAGCTCCCTTCCAACTGAATATTCTATTTTATGCTACGCTATATGTGCACTATATGGATGGTATATTTACTATATACTATACTCTACTACATATGTATAAGTACTACAGTATAACATGTTATGTATTCGCATGTGTGACTTTTAGAAGATGAAAGAATACGCAGCAAACTGTGACAGAAGGCTGTCCTTATAGTCTTAGACTGCATCAAATGATGTTGTCTCCGAACTTCCAATTTGCTGCTTTTTGCATGGTATTTAAATCTTTGTTATGGACTGGATAACACGGGCCATAAATAAATGCTAAAGAGAATGACCAGCAGTGTATGCTTTAATTTCCTCAGTCCAAGTCTACATGGGTGGAAGACAAAAGGACTGCAGAAGTGATGCTCTGCTGTAGCCAGTTGTACTGCAGTAACAGGAACCACAATGCTGAGCTGCATAGACCACTGATTTAGGGTAATAGAGGTAATTTCTTGTTTTCTTCTCTTCTTGTTGCACTTCTTTCAAAGATAACTAATCAAGTCCATAAGTGAATGACTAAATTAAACTCTTTGATCATGTTTTCAGGAAAGCATATCGTCATGTGGTTTCTCCTTTTCCCCACAAAGTCCGTATATGCCCAAATCCTGTGATATATGATCCTATGAGGCATCATATGAGACTTACAATTAATCCTTCTCACTATAACTTTTAAAGATACAACACACAATAAAATTAAACATGAAAATCCTTATTTACATCTATAAAATCACCACATTGCAAAAATGTATGATGAATACCGTTATTTTTCTGGCTTTCACCTGAGCCCTGATTTTTTTTTTTTAAATTAATACTCTAATGTGTACAAAACTAAGCGTATGTGTAGTCTACCATTTAAAAAATAAAGCCAGGAAGGACCTATCTGTGGTCAAATGACACCACTATCTCACACTTTTTCTCTCATATTCCTTTGAGAAAGTCTAAGCAGTATGTCCTCTAGACATACCTGTTTTGTAAAAAAGCTAGTCAGAGGGGCTGGAAAACAGACAGAAAATGTGTAATCAATGAAGCAGTGAGGATGATCAGATGATCAGCATTTCAGCTTATTTTCTGGCTATGCATTAGTTTCTACTGCAGATGTAGACCAAGGGATTTATTATTTCATAGTCCTTCACGGATACAGGGAAGAAAGGTGGTGTGTGAAAGACTTATTTCTAGGCCAGAGGTAGTGAGGTATTTGGGTATTGACACTGAAGCATTGAATCCTAGACTCCCATCTTAGTCAACGAACTACACATCATTTTTCCTGTATAAATTATTCAAAATTTCCTGTCTCTTGGCTTATATTTTTTTTTTATCACCCTCATTCCAACAATTCTATATCTTTACTTCTGCCTTAGCTTGCTTTCAATCCCTGTTTTATGCCAAATTGTATGCAAAATTGTGTAAAGAAACTTTGATCCCTTTAGATATTCTGCGAGGCAAAGAAATGATAGCTAGATTTTAACATTCAGTCACTTCCTAATTTCATCTCAGAAAAGGTGGAAGCTTACTACTACAACTAATAAGTCTCTAAAACTCCCAGAAATGGATGTCACAGAAAGGAAGATGGAGATTTATTGCTGCACAGAAATACTAATTAATGACAATTCCGTGGAAGCTTTAGTGGGAATGAAAAGAATACTTCTCCCCAGTACCGGTGAGAATTGAGAGCCCACTAGTTATGAATTCTCCCATCATTTAGAGACAGAGAAGGTTCTCTTTACCAGCACACAAAGGAAAGAAATTTTCAATATGAGTGTTTCCCTTCCAGAAGCTACAGTTTACATGCAAAGACAGCATTGGACTTTCATAGCTGTCCAGTAAATCCAATATAGCATCTCTTAGCACTTTTTCACATTTCACTTCAACTAGATGACAAGAAAAGTATGAACAGTCTTAGTCTAAATTTGTAAAACATAAAGCAGTTCCCTTGTCACAAGTGGAAGTGCTAATGAAAACATAAACTGGGAATGTGAGATCGTCTGGAACTGTTTACATAGAAAAAGAGACATGGCTATTGTATCTGTTTTATATCTCTCTCCACTACATAAACACTCACAATCTGCATATACACAGACATAAATAAAGGGGGGG
>VZRV01005302.1:479975-549890 GCA_013398115.1 Falcunculus frontatus | reverse complement strand
GGGGGGGGGGAGAGGATGACCTGTATTTTCAAGCACTACTAAGAAGTGAATTTAATGTGAGCACCCTGAACAAAGATTTTAGCAGCTGCTGGCAACATTATTAGACTACGACTAGATTTATGACTAGGTATGTAGAAAAATCCTAGCTGAGTTACAAAGGCAGAGAGAAGATTATTTAAGGCTGGGTTAATTAAGAAGAGTAAATAAGAACAGACCCATCTGAAGTAAACTGGAATTCACTGGAAAATCATCTCTCACAAGATATACCATTCCATGTTGTATTTTGCAGTCACTAGCTACTAGCCAACATAAGAAATCTTATGCAAGAAAAATGTATTCATCATCATCGCCATCATCATCATCTATTTTACTCTCCTGAACTTCCATGTGCAATTTATTTTTATTTTCACTTTTATTCCATTTTCTTTTCTTCCAACAACAAATACTGCATTCTTTGAGTGTACCACGTTGAGGTTAAAGGATTGCAGTACATAGCACATATTCATTTCAGGCCAGCCCTTTATAGTTCATCTACAGATTGCATAATCATACTGCCTGTGTTACCCATGAAAACTACAATAAACAACTGGCACATGCTAGAAAAACAGAACATGGAATTAAGTCACTGCTTCCTGTGGGCAGGTAAGTATTCAGCCATCTCCAGGAAAGCAGGACTCCATCATTCATAACGCTGACTTAGAGAAACAAATACCATGACTCTGAACATTCTCCCTTCTCCTTATTTACCCCAGCTTTTATTGCTTGGTCATTTGGGGTCAGCTGTCCCAGCTATGTCCCCTCCCAACTTCTGCACCCCCAGCCTACTCGCTGGCAGGATGAGAAGAAGAAAATAGCTACTAAAAAGAAAATTAAATGTATTCCAGCCCAAACCAACACAGTTGGGCTTAAAGCCTCTTTGAAACAAAGAGACTTTTCTTGTCTTTGAAACAAAAGAGATATCCTCTACACTCGCAAGCCAGTTCTACCCTGCTGTACCCTATCAGTATTGGTTTGAAGAGCATCAGATATATTTCAGTCCAAACACTGGTCGTAAGGAGTAAGACAAGGAAAATGAGAAATTTTAGAGACCCATGTATTGCTCTCACTTATGTCAGTCAATGACAAATTAACAGCAAATTATGAAATCATGTCTCTGAGTTATAATAACTTAATTCCACAATTCCATTCATTAACCTTTTAGCTGTAAAGATCACAAAAAAGAGAAAACTATTGTCCATTCTGTAAAACATCATTAAGTCTGTAAAAATATTTGGTTAGGTCTGTAAGAAACCTGTCAAAAGAAGCAAAGCATGGGCACGTGATTAGTATTTGTTCTCTCTAGCTTGTGTTAATATTTCCATACAAACTGCAATGGAATGTAAAATATTGGTCATTAATGGCATACGGTGGGAATATAATTAGTGTATTTTTGGTTTCTTCCAGATGTGCAGCTTGTTAGAAAATAAATTTTAAAAAAAAGACTAACAAAGAAAGATAAAAGTTTATTCTCTTATCTTAAAAAGAATATTGTTCCTTGTCTTCAAATAACCAAATCTGTTGAAGTTTTTAATTTTATTTTATTTATTTTCAGTGGATTTGGGAAATCCAAATTGTAGGCTACCACGTAGTATGGATTACTTAGAGAATATATTAAACAATGTAATATTGTAATAATAACAAATCTTCATAGATATATGTCTCTGTTAAAAGTGTCCTAAAAAGACAACTATGACATGAGGGATTGATTTTTCTCCATGGGTTTGTAAAGTACTGTCACATACTCAAGATTTTAGAGTGCAAATGCCGCACTAAAGCAATGACAAGAAATAAAATCAGGTCTTATGTGTTTTCCATTAGTTTACTGAAATAAAGGTCAATGACCCAGACCGTGATGCAAGGAAAACCTGTGAAGCCAGCCCTGTTCTATTCCATCATAAAAAGAAACAAACAAATAATCAGAGAGCTTATCTTTTTTTTTTTTCTTGACCTATTTCTTGCTGAATTAATTTTTATATATTCCTCTTGTAACTTCGGTAACATAATTTCTGACAAGTGTCATCAAAATAATTTGTCTAATGCAAAACATTTCTTGTATACTTTTGCACTTTTGAACTGATTGTGATTATTCTACTCCGTTATATGTCCTTTAGTTTCTATTTTAGTCAAGATATGAATATTTAATTCTAGAAATCCTCATATCATAAAGTCTTCTATCAAAGTCTAAATATATTCTAAAGCTTTGTCCAGTTATTTAAAGATTTCCTCCAGACAGACAATCTGATATTTCATTAGTTTTTCTTCACCACATAAGAGAATGTGTACTTGTTCCCAAAAAAGTTGATTATGTTTCTGCTGTCTCTGGAAATATTTGCTGCATTATTTTACTGCATGTTTAGACATGATTTAGAAATTATAACTGCCAACAGCTAAGAGAAACTTTTAGTGACTCATTAGATATCATTAACAGACTATAAAGTTAAAAGTTTCTCTTAACAGTTCTGCAAAGGATTATGGTTCTGTATTGGTCCTTGCTCATTCATGTACATGGGAGGCATGACCATAGAGAGGAACATTTTAAAACCAGAGTGATTTATATCTTTGTCGGCAGAAAGTGACGTGATGTTTTTCTTTGTATGTTAAACTTGTAAGGTTCTAAATAATTCATTCTGAACTACACCATATGTTTTGAAGCACATCATACGCATTACCTCTGAATTTTACTTCAAGAGGACAGAGTGCATATTTGAGCTGTAACTCATAGAGTATCATTTGTGTTAAATTTTATATAACATGATGGTCATGTCTATTATTTTGGGGGTTTTTTTTTGATCGTGAAATAAAAATCATGTCCAGAAGGATATTAGACCAGCAGGATGGGAATAATGGCGCAGGGGAAGAAATATATAAAACAGATGTCATTTCTGAAATATTTCATTCTATCTTCTTGTACCGGGTTGACCCCATGTTGGGCACCTGCCTCACAGCAGCCATGCAGAAATCCACTCACCTGGCTGGCGGCTGTAATCTTTTCACAAGTCTCGAAATTCTGATCAGGTCAGGGATTGAGTAACATCGGTTTCCTGTTTAACTTGCCTCACTCCCTTCGATTTCTTTGTTGAAGGGCCTGCCTCTTGATCTAACCCTTCCTTTCATACTATTACTCCCTCTTCTTCTTCTTCTTCTTCCTCTTCTTCTTCTTCTTCTTCCTCTTCTTTTTCTTCTCCCTCTTCTTCTTCCTCCCTTACTAATCGGTGGTATGGACCTGAAACTTGCCTTGTCGATTTGTTTTCACTACTGGGGCAATTACTATAGCTGCTGTGGTTTGTGTCTCTGTCTCAGCCATAGTGTTCTCAAACACAGTTTGGGTTCCTGCCCTGACTACAGTCCTCTGAGAGTATGGAACAGAGGCCTGGTAGACCCAGGCCAGGCCCTAGTACAGGGAAAGAAGCTGCCCATGTTCCTGGGAGTAAACAAGACACCCTTCTATCAGTCAATGGGCCAGTTTGTTAGGCTTGTTTACCTCTTCAGAAGTAAAGTCCCAGGCAACGGGAAGTGATAACCGCCCTAGGAACCTGCCCAAATCCCTCCACACACCTTTCTGCCCAGGAAGTGGGTGCCACAGGGCACATTTTAACAGCTCCTCACCCAAAGTTTGTTTCCTCTTGTAGCAGGATGATGAAATTTCCGTGAATTCCATTGTGTTGCAACGGTATTGGCTAATACTATTAATAATGTCAGGCAGCTTATATAAGTAAGGATTGGCATGGACCACGGGAGTCTGCAGTAGAAAATCATCCATGTTCAAATTCACCCCGGGCAGAGAGAAGGAGTTATATTCATCCACAGTCATTGTTTGTTTCAACATGTTCTCAAACTTAGCAAAATAAAGATCAGCAGTGTGGCTGCAGAAGGCCGTGTGCCACACAGGAGCTTCCACATAGCCTGAAAACTGCTACTGATAATTACCAGAGCATGCAATACATACATAGGTACATACATACGTATATACATATATATAAAACTGCCTTTATCTTGTCCCCCTTTTGGGCATCAAAATGACTGTAGAGGGTTGACTTTGGCTGAGTGCCAGGTGCCCACTAAGTCGCTCTATCACTCCCTTTCCCACTGGGACAGGGGAGAGAATAAGATGGAGCACAACCAGCAGGGTGAGATAAGGCAGTTTTATTACAGTAAAAGAAAGAAATAAGCAGAGATCTGGATGTGTGTGAGCTAAAGAGAAAAAAAAGTCATTCTCTGCTTCCCATCAGCAGTGATGTTTGGACACTTCCTGGGAAGCAGGGCTTCAGCATGCGTAATTGTTCCTCCAGAAGGCAGACACCGAAAACTCACAAATGCCCCCCCTTCCTCCTCTCTCCCTTAGATTATATATCTGAGCTGACACTGTTGAGTATGGAATATCCCTTTGGCTAACTTGGGTCAGCTGGCCTGCTTGTGTCCCCTCCCAGGATCTCACCCACTCCCATCCCCTTTGGTGGGGGAAGGAATGTCAGAGGGACAGCACTGCTCGGCAGTAGCCAAAACACTGGTCTGTTATCAACCCCCTTCCAGCACTGTAAGGGCTGTGAGCTTTACCTCAGCCAGACCCAATGCACTTCTAAAACATTAAATAAAATTGAAGCACCAAATGCTTACAAATGTTGCAGTTTCTTTATATGCTATTGTCCAAAATATGGTGAACTTCATGTCCACTGATACTGGAAGAAGCAGTTGTGCAACTTTTAAAAGGTAATTGGAAACAAATGAAAGGGAATTAGACTGTAGTAATAAGTAGAAAGATAGCCTCAAACAAACCCAAAGTCAATGAAAAAGGAACCACCATCACAAATACTGTAAGTCCTGCAGGGAAGAACTCGAAACACTATCAGACCATCTCCCTACTGAGGAACATGGCTGCCATCATGTTAAAACCCCTGGAAAAATTAAAAGAGTGCAGCCGCAAAGATAAGGGTAAATAATACTTTTACCTATTCCAGACTGATATTTTGTTTTAGAATACTAATTTTCTGTAGAAAGCTATATTATTGAGTTATATTATTGTTACTGTCAGGCAACTGTCTTAGTTACATTACTTTTTTTTAAATTTTAGCTCTGCTAACGATAAATTGCATGTCCATGTACAAAGGGTGTTAAATTTTTGCCTATATAAAGTTACAAGTATACGATGGACAATGAATTTCATTGGGAGAAGGCAATAAAAGTAGATACTTCCATGAACAACATCTCTTCCACCAAGGTCCAAAATATCTCAGCTAAAAAATGTAAACTGTCTGGAACCAAGATTAGTCACTCTTTCTGTAAAGAGACTTAAAGAGTTTTCTTCCTCTGAGCTGTTTCTGATCATTTTGTTTATTGTTTACTTCCTAGCAGATGTGGCAAATTCATTCTTTGGAAATGATAGGTTGCTGCAATCACAGTTAAATCAGAAGCTTGTAGTCCTTTTTAATTATCCGATTTCCTACAGAAACACAATTTATGACATAGCCCTGTTTGTATGTCTTTGTGATCATTCCCCTCATCAGCAAAAGAAATGTCAACAATCTTTGTGAAATCAGTAAAGATCTCAAATACATTAAATATAGTGCAAGTTTCCTAAAACTTAATGAAATTTTCAAAATTTTGCTACCTGACATAATCAACACTTTGTAATATGTAGTATTAAGCTGCAATTTCTTTTCTTACAATTTACATATTTTAACAGAGATACCAAATTTACATCCTGCTATGGGGGTGTAACCATAGCAGACAAGGAAGAATGGATTTAAACTGAAAGAGAGTAGGTTTAGATTAGCTGTTAAGAGGAAGCTCTTTGCTGTGAGAGAGGAGAGGCACTGGAACAGGTTGCCCAGAGAAGCTGTGGATGTCCCACCCCTGGAGGCGTTCAAGCAGAGGGGCTGGAACTCGACCATCCCTAAGGTCTCTTCTGACCCTGGACAGTCTATGATTCTGTGATCTGCCTCTGAGTGGGACGCCTCTCAAAGCGAGCAAATTCTCAAGTTTGCTATACTAGGGGGACTACTGCCAAAAGGTGACAACAGAGCCTGGGCTGATATCCCCAGTCCTTTAACCCTTCAGAAGATGCAAAGACATCCAATGTGAGTACTTCAGTGAACTCAAGGGGAATTTTTCACAAGTATATACCTTGCTCCTTTGGGTCTGTGTGGGTGCAAGTGTGAATATGCTACAGAATATGTACTATGAATGTTCCTGTCTTAGACTCTTAAGTACATTAGCTTTGTAAGTTAGGCCTATAAGTGAGTTACTGCCATGCTATAGTAAAGAATCTTTTATTAAATTGTTTAAATCAGGCTATGAATTAACTGCTGTTAAAACCTTTAGGCCTAAACCGTTGATCAAGTCTGGGGCTAGGTTTGGCAAGGGGGTCCACTCTGAAGCTGGTGACTCAACAGGGGGCCTCTGTTCTTCCTTTCTATGCTTACCCTTTCCCATCTGTGCCCTTTCTCTATCCCCAGCATCCACATAGATCATTTTACACTGATCTGAATTAGAGATTGATTTATTTTAGATTTTAGTCTGATTTTTTTCTGTTTGCTTTTACCATCTAGTAAGTAGTAGAGTGGACCTTGCCAAAGAACTTTGTCACACTCTCACTTTTATATTAAACCTGCTTCTGCCAATATCTTTGCTGGTCATTCTTTGAATGACCTAAAACATTCATTAATGACACCTGCCCAAGAGAGTATCAAGGCTTCTCCAGTGTCTGTATCTAAACTTTTGTACCACTCCTGTTTAGAGTACTTTGGTTTTGTCCTGTTTGTTTTTTAACTTAATACTTTTGTGAAAATCTAGGATTTCTTAGAGGATTTAATCTTATTATTACAAAGATATTCTGTACCATCTGGCAGCTATTGAATGCCATAATTTCTTATTTTCCCTCTTAAGACAGGTCTGAATGAATAAAGAACTGCATCTTTAGGTATGTGTAACACAGCATTAACCAAAGGAATTGACTGTACTGCTAGAACATACGTTAAGAAAATGCTAAATGTTTACTTAACATTAAAAGATCCATACGGAAATGTTATTAATATATCTGACAAAAGATAACTTTGCAGATAAGTGAAAGAAAACAGACATTCAACTTGAATTCTTTCCCCCTCCATCAATCACAGAAATATTTAATTTTGAGGATTAAAATATCTCAGTCTTTAAATGGTTTTTTTGATCTTACATCACTGAAGAAAACGCAAATCTTGGCTTTGATTTTAATGAGCACAGATGTGCACCAACTGCAGAGAAATAAATTAGTTAAGTTTTCCATCTAATGCAGATGTGTCATCTTCCTAATTGTGCCACCAAAACAGGTGTAAGCTTTGTGTACATCAGAAGTAGATAGAATAAGACTATAGAAGCTGATTGTTTCTGAAGTGTTGAGATGTAAAAAAACCTGACTTATGGCTTATTCTCAGCTTGTGATGGCAAAATTCTTTTTATATGCAACATGATATTTTTTGGCATAAGCTCCAAATACACAAAAGTGTTAATAAAACCAAAATAATACCTGCAGTATTTTTTAACTGGATACATAAATACACCACGTAATTGAGAATTCATTATACACTACTGGTCATAAAACCATCAAAAGTTAGCCTTGTCCTCCAAACTATGAGTCAGCAAGATAGTATTTTCACTACAGGCTCTCTTCTGACCCCTTAGGATAGTGCTTTCCACCACCTTATTCAGACAATCATCTGAAGATTTTCAACACAAATGTTTCAAAAGGGGTGACAAATTTAGAATTAATCCTGATCTTGTTGTTTCATATTAGAGAAGAAAAGCCCAAACTTTTGAAGCAAACGTATAAAAAATTAATCACTGAGCTTATTTAGAAGCAATTAGGATCAGCTTTTGTTTGTCTCATATGCCTCATTTTTGCTTTGTATATTTTATGCAAAATATATTTTCATTAAGTCCACCACAAAAATATCAAGATTATTGACTGAGTTACAGTGAATTCATATGAAAAAGAAAGCCAGTTTCAGTACTGATAGAGTAGTGAATAGCATGTGCCATTTGGTTATCATTTTTGTGTTGAGTGTATTTGTTTACAGCCATTTTACTATTTAGTATTCCTTCTTATTTCAGTGCTGACAGCCAGACATAGAATTTGTCCTCTCACTTCGGTCTTCTAATTAGATTGCTAAATCTCTCAGAAAAACTGGCAGTGTTCCGTACTCTGAGATTTTAATATTAATTCACTGTAGGTTGTCCTGCTTTATCTTCAGCCCCACTGCTCTGTGCATCTCATCTCACCTTGGACCATCACCAGAGGTAGCTAATGAAATTTCTTTCAGACTTTCCATCATACCAATGTCATTTTTACTTGTCATTTATTTGAAAACCATTCAACAATTTGATGCCTGATTGCTTCTCTGAATGTGAAGTCTTAGACTGCTGGTATAATTAACTTTCAATAAGCCTCTTCAAACAGACCTACTTTTCTGGAAGCGCTTGCGTTTTAAAAAACAGCCACAAATCTTAAGAGGTGACCCTTTCCTGAGAACCAAAGATATATAATTATCACTCCACAGTCTTAGATTTTTATTGCCTTTTGTAAAATGTGGGACACACTTTGGTACAAGTTTAGTATTACTCAAATATTGTTATATTACCTACAGATCTGAACTTCCATAAGATACCAGAGCTATTGTTCCATGTTCATTTAATGTGAAGGTTATTATGAGCTGTAGTAGAAACACTACTGTTTTGGGTGTGCATGTGTGTCAAGGTTGTCAGGTGTAGGAGGATGGTCTCTGGTCTGTGACAGAGAGAGCCAGTTCCAGCTGGCCCCGACTGAGCCACCACAGGCCACGGCTGAGCCCCTCAACTGAGATGGTCGCATCTCAGAGAAAGCATTTTAAAGAAAGGTCAGAAAATGCCCCACAGACAGAAGAGGAGGGAAAACAAAAGTATGAAACTCTGTGAACACCAATGTCAGAAAATAAAGAGTAGGAGCTGCAGCCTGTGGCAAAAACCCTGATGGAGGGGATACTCCCCTTTACCATGTGATGGAGAATGTTAGAGCTGGCATTCGCTTGGAAGAACCCCCAGAGGAGAGGGCAATCACTGCAACCTGTGGAGGACTGCACACAGGAGCAGTTGGATATTTCCAAAAGGAGATGATAGCCATGGAGACCTCACATAGGAGAAGATTTTTCTCCTGAAGAAGCTCACCCAATGGGAAGAGCCTGCCTACCAGAGCAGGATAGCAGAAGAGAGAAACTGCTGTGTTCCAACCATACTTCTCCCTGTCCCTTCCTGTGCTGCTTGAGGTAGGGAGGGGACTTGGCAATAGCAGAGTGAAGTTGTGACTGGGAGAGGGTAGAGGAGAGGTGGGGGTTTGATGTTTGTCTTTGTTTCTCACTACCCAAATCTCTATTAACTGGCAAGAAATTGAACTAAATCCGCCAAGTTGAGACTGTTAAGATATCTTGCTACCTTTATCTGAACCCATGAGCTTTCTCATCCTGTTCTC
Organism: Falcunculus frontatus; assembly: GCA_013398115.1. Taxonomy (NCBI): domain Eukaryota; kingdom Metazoa; phylum Chordata; class Aves; order Passeriformes; genus Falcunculus; species Falcunculus frontatus. Next base: position 540,376 of record VZRV01005302.1, on the reverse strand, counting down.
TCCTCCTGTCCCACTAAAGAGAGGGAATGAGCAAGTGGCTGGGTGGGAGTTAGGCCGTTAGCTCTCCCCAAGCGTTTTTTGTTCACCGTATAGTTACGTGAGTCAAATACTAATGGCATTAAAAAACAGAGCCTTGATATGTGATCTATCTCCACTGGCTAGTTCCAGATATCTACAATGTAGAAATCTACATCTGAGCAGGTAATCCAAGGTCTCCTTCAAAATCCATAAAGAAAAATGACTGCATTATGATGTGCTTTCTCTGATTTATTATAGTGATCTTTATAGTAAGATAAATCACACCATCCCTTCTATTCATTTGAAGAAATGTTTTCAAACTCTAATTCAAATTATAGAGATACTACTGGACCTTACATCTCTCAAAATTTGTTCCTTTTTTTCATGTGATTTCTTATTAAATGTTGTCTGATTTGCCATAAGGTATTTTTAAAAAGCATAAAATAAATCTGAATTTTCACAAAGTTCTCCAGATATGAATTTCAGCGAAGACTTGCACTTCTGGTTTACTAATATCTGGATTTTTTCTAATATGAGATGCCATAAAAGGCTGCTAGATGAAACATGTCTCAAATATGTATGAAGCTAAAAATGTTGACACTCTCCATTTGTGGAGATAAAATCATCTAAATATTACAGGCGCCTTATGTTTGCTATGTATGAAAGCAGGCCTAGAGTAAAAGGAGGCTAGTGATTGGACACATTAGATAACATATAATGGGACAAACAGTTCTGGCAACAGTGCTGATCTATGCAGACTTGGCTCATTGCATTATCCCAGTAGTTGTACTAATAATTATAGAGATGTTATAGCTGAAAAAAACTATGAAAAAATGCAAACAGTTATTTTTAATTTTGAGAAACTTTAAGATACAGCTCCACAGTCAACTAAATCCTTATGACAGAGGAGTTCATGTTAGGGTAGAGCTACTGAGAAGGAGGTGATGCATAATATGACATAGCCCCAGAGAAATGCGACAGAAACAGAAACATCAGGCACATCTGTCTAGCCAGAAGTGCACATCTGCAGACCCACGAACACCATGAGAGAGCATTCTGCGGTTGAAGACAAACCTGGCATCAAATTCCTGTACGTCCGTCATCCTGTATTTTCTGGAAAGGGCTCTTTCATGCTTTTCAAGGCAGAGCTGTAATCAGACCGGCTGTCATACAGGACACAAGTCTACTCCTCACAGATGTTCTCCTGAACTCTCTTACCTAAGATCTTTTCCCTCAATGCAATAAATCTGTCCCTCCTCTCGTAGTTGTCAGCATTGGCATTTAGTAGTATTGGGGAGGTTTCTTTAAGGTGGTGGAATCTATTAAACATAAATGGGAAAGTTATTATGGCTACCACTTATGTATGACAGCTGGCACTCTACCATCTAAAATGCTGGACCTCAGAAAAGTCTTTTTCAACCACTCTTTTTCAGATCTCAGGTCTCAGATTTCTCTTTTTTTCAGAAGCATAAGGTAATGCCAGCATTTGCAACCAATCTTTTGACAGTTTACTAAAGAGAGTGCTCTTAAATGAAGATAAAAAATACATTCAACCAAAAAAAATTATAAAATATGTCCATCTCCTTCAAAATCTGCTGCTGTCTGCAAAGTAATTCAGGATTATATTATCAAAGAATGTTCTACTATAACACATCTATCTATTTTTTTTAAATGATCTCTTTTTCACCTGAAGTTACCATTAATATGAAAATCTGATGAATCAGCTTCACTTCCTCATATGGGCCTTTAAAATATCTTCTTCATTCATCCCAAGGTCTAAGATTCAACACTTCAGTTATGTCATTCTCTGTCTGGAAAATTATCCCAGCACTTACAACCCTTCAGAAAAGTTGAAGCAATATTCTTCCCCTAGCTTCATTCAACTCAGTGTGCCAAAACATTACAGACGACATTGTCACTCTTCTTGAAGCCCTGTACTACAGTTATATGAAAAAACAGGGATAAGCCAACTACTCAGTATTCCGTTTGTGTCACAGATCTTGTCTCAGCTTTCTAATACTTACTATGTATCTTGGACTATGATTCTTAGATTCCTACATGGCTAGGAGACTCCCAAACTGTCTCCATGACTATTCCATTTTCTGGAAAAAATAGTGGAGAAAAAGAATGACTTTTTTTACTTGAATTATTCAGATTAATTAATCTTTTTTTATATTTCACTTTAGACATAATCCAGACTGAGAACACAATTTTTATCAGGTTCTTATGTCATGAGCAACACAGTGGTTTCCCAAGAAGTGAGCATGCCAAGTTTGGTCCTTCCTTACTTTAAGGAAAATTTCATATCAGTTTAAAATATCGGGGAAGGTAAAAAAAAACCCCAAAAAAGCAAGCAAACAAACAAACAAAACACCAAAGAACAAAAAGAAAAAAAACCCAAACAAAACAACTGAAGCAGTGGAGGGGGAAACCCAACACTCAAAAAAATTTTAAAAAGAAAGATTTAGTTGAGAAAAAATTAAATTCCTGAAATAAGAAGTAGGTCAAGGCTGAGGCTCTGAAATTGAACATCTGGTTCAGCATATTGTAGCAATAAATGCTAGAGAGGATATAAATTTATAATCTCACTTCCAAAATTCCAGAAGTTTATCCTACCTTGTGGGTGAAGGCTTAAACCTGTACAACAACTATAACAACAATTATACATACACATATTCTTTGCAGCATAACAATACCAAATTATCTGAAGTTCGAATCAAAAGATAGCCTGAATGAAATATAACTGTACCAAGAGTTAGTAGAAGTCAATTTTTACTATTTCTCTACAGATAATTGAAGAAATAAGCAGAAATGTAAAAAGTGTGCTAGAGAGATGTATCCAAGGGCTGTCACTGGGATTAAGCAAATGCTGATAATTAAATTATAAAAACACAAACATCAAATTTCATTGAATTCAAATAACTTAAAATTTTATCAGTTCAGATGACAGCCTTTCTGAGCTGTACTCTTTGCATTATAAGTCAAATGACTTCATCTAGTAATATAATTTACTGGTGATTAAGCCTGTTTGTTTTAGAAAACTGTGTGAGTTTATGATTGAAGGACACATCTTTACAGTTTTGTGTTAACTGAATGTAAAAAAATAACAGAAACTAATCATAAAGCAGTGAAAAAAAGAACATCTTATGATTGGCATTGATAGTATTTGAAGCTGGAATGGAAATATTTATACCTTATATACTCTTATGTTACAATTGCTGGCTAGGCTTTTGTCAGAAGAAAACAGCAGAGTGTAAAATTTTTAATCAATATGAAAAATGGTGTCAGAAATTGTAAAAATTAGGAACAGAGTAAATAATGTATTCTCTAAACTCTCTGTGGTCTGTTTTGCCACAGTAAATTTCAGGAGTTGTTTACATTTGCTGTCTTGTGTTTCAGAACTCCTTATTTCCTGCTCTGGACATGAGAAGAAGTATGCGTGCTTACAGAATTAATTCCTGTTTTTGTAATTGTCTGTGTCCTTGTGATGTATGACTGAGTTGTGATACTCCTCCTTACTGCTATAGCCAACACTAGCAAATGCATAGCTAGGCAAACTCGTTTTTCTATGTACTGAAAGCCTCAAAGGTAAAATAAGTACTTTCATTACCACACCCACATTGTGCAATCCACTTTCTATAGTTCCAGGGAACTATTGAAATAACAAACAGGATATGCACTGAACCTGGTTAGGACTGCAGCTAAGTGAATTCCAATAGAAACCTCTTTAGCTGACTCATATCCTTATGTACAATTCCTCTGTTTTACTGTATTTTCAAAAATTATCTCTTAATCATTCAAGAAGCTGAAGAAATTAAGCAAATAATTTTTATAGCATGTCACTATTTTTTCTTTTTGGTAATGACAATTAAGATATATATATATATATAAAGTTTCTCTCTATGTTTCTGCAGTGGATAAGGCCTGTGTGTGTATATAGCAAGCAGCAGTAAGTGAGCCCAGTTCTTGTTCTACAGACAGAAGACAAAAAACAGATGAGAAATTAAATACTACATAAATACAAATAAATGGAAAACACAGCAGTGGTGTATTTCCTACCAAAACACGGTTCTTGCCTCTTGGTTCTTTCTTTTGTGGAAAGTACAGTCATTTGAATGAGCAAGATCAAAGCTTGTAGTAGGGCTTTGCTGCAATGTTTAAATGCAGCCTAATGATTTGAGACTGAGCAATGATGATGAAAGGGGGACTTTCAGGGAGTTTCCTTTAAAGGAATTAAATGGCTAAAACTTTCAGATGAGAAATTTAAGGTGCACAAAAATACAAAATCAGAATGACATATAACTGCTGATCACAACCATATTTCTAAAGAAGACAATTTAGACCAGCAGCCATGATTACCATCCTAAATGATGGCTTTTAGACTGTAATGTAGATATCTTAAAAATTATTTTCTAAATGTAAAGATTATTATTGTTACTTGTATCAGAAAAAGCCAGAAATTCTAATAGAACTACCCATTGGAACTGTTCCTGATCACATGAAAAATTACTTGTTCCATAAGACAGGCATGGATCTGTGGTCTCAATTTTTTCAATCTGTATACCCCACAACACGTTACAATTACAGCAGAAACAAGCGTTTTATCTGTGGAAAGGAATGCCCTTTTGGCCAATACTAAAAAGACAAGGAATTATAAAAGTTCCATATCATCTCATTTATTCAGTAGCAGAGATTTTGTATCATATTGCCCAGGTTCCAGGTGTACACAGGACTTTCACAATTGTGTTGTGTCAGTGACTCCATTAAACCTTTCTCTGGACTTGAGTGGTCTGGTCTTAGTCAGAATTGACGATTTTGCAGCCACTGATAGAAATACTTAGGGACCTGGGTGCATCACAGCAGTGCCTGCATGTAAGCCAGACAACTAAACAGGATTTATGCATAAGCAAGGTAGACACTCAGGCATTTATATCAGATGACTCTTAAATAAATAGATTATATGATTTTTTCTGTTGTTTGTTTGTTTGATTTTTAAATTTTTGTTAGTTTGTTTCTGAGGATAAATGAGAAGGTGCTGAGCAAGATGGGTAGCATTCCTGTTTGTAGTTCTGAATGCCTCTCTTTGAGTATGTACATTCTGATGAAAACTCACCATCTATTCACTCTCAGGAAAACACGAGCATTGAAGTTCATAACAAAAGTATCGTTATGAGAACAAAAACCTCAAGGAAGTTAATGAACTGCCAACTTAGACATACTTTATTTTCACACCAGAACTGAAGTACTTAGGAATTCTATTTAAAGCTTTGTAATCAAGCGACTCTTTAAACTTAGAAGATCCAACTCATTAACTAGTAAATATTAAGCAGATTTTTGCTCTCTAAGTGGGTAACTTCTAATAGGGCCTATAAATACTAAAATGAAAGAAAGAACAGAGGTCAAACTACAACCTGAATATTAAATTGCATGTCTTCCTGAAACACTGACTTTTTAAAAGGCATTTTGCCAGAGAAGCTTCTAGATATATATATCTCTAAGGCTTCTGCAGTTCACAGAGTCACAGACTAGTTTGAGTTGGAAGGGACCCACAAGGATCATGAAGTCCAACTCTCAAATGAATGGTACATACAGGGATCAAATCCACAACCTTGGCATTATTAGCACCATGCTCTGACTGACTGAACAAATCTCAGGGTTTCACATCCTTGTGGTAGTGCTAATACAGATTGAATAACACAGTGAATTTTTTTCATTCATCCACCCTGTCAAAAAAGATAAGTTAAATGAAAAACTAGACTAAATTAACTGAACACTGAAAGAGTAATGTATGCAAAGGAAACAAGCAACCCCCACCCACCAAATCCTCTCAGCTGTTTTGAGACTTTTCCAAGATAATATTTTGAGATATCTCTCTCAATTCAGGAATATTTCAAAATATTTGCAAGTGCACTTCTTTTTGAAAGTAAACATTTGTTATTTAAATGGGGCAAGAAACTTTTATCTGAATGCAATAGTGACTGCCTTCAAGTCTGAAATCAGGATAAGTTGTAGTGATTCTGTAATTCAAACCTGCCTATTTTCCATAGAAGTAACTGACGCTCCTTCAAGTCATTCAAGTTACAAAATAGCAGATTGTGACAGCTCATGCTGAGATACGTCAATTAATATATTTGGACACAGCTAGATCTTTGTGAGGTTTTTTTCCATCAGTTTGAGATGGAATGAAACAACTAGCACTTATATTGCTCACTTCTTTTAAGGGCAGAACCCCTAGACATTCTAAAGAGGGGCAACTTTCCAAAGATTTTAAACTCCTTAACAATATTTTAAAATATCTCCTGTTAAGACTACTGACAAATTTTGCTTAGATAACAAAAGTTCTGGGTCCAGATATCATCAGATATTATTCTGAGTACCGAAAAGATAGTGTAGAGTAGAGTCATTGTTCTCTAAATTGGTACAGATGATAGAATTTTCTCCATCAAATTAATAAACTCAACTCTATTGCTGGCTGCTGTTAATTCAAGAGAACTTTATTTTTGTGGGAGAAATGAATGGCAGTTGTTTCAAAGATTACATGTTGAGGAAGATATAGTGATTAATAGAATGCTGATTATAGGGAATCAGCTTTAGAAAGGAATCCTGTGAGCTGTGGTCATAGATAATGACAACTATATCATCTTGCCTGATAGAGATGTTCTGTTATGAAGAATGATTAACGTTTTCATGTGCCAAACACCATTTGTCCATTTCTTCAAGATCACAGGGTAAAACTTGGAAATGGCGACTAAAATTGTAGACATTGCATTTGGTATGTGGTTGGCTCGTTAAAGGCTCTGGGAAGCTTCCCTCAAGATCTAGGCATTAATGAAAAATAAGTTTTATAAATGTCTAGATTCTTATATTATGGCAAAGTGTTTCCAGGGATTTAAATTTGGGCCATATACTTCTGAATCGAAATTTTTAGAAATTTCTAGAAATCAGTCTAGAAAGAAGAAAATATTGTTTTAATGAATAAGTCCTTAAAACCTGTGACTTGGATTTCCAGTCACTCTACTAATTATCATTTTTAAATCATGACTGAATTCCAGTTATGGGGTAGTTTAATCCAGAAGAAGAAAAAGGGAAGTAAGGAAAAAGACAGTGAAAGTGATTCTGATATATCTGAATGAACATTACAAAAGATTTAACAAGAGCTGTGATTTAAATGGCAAGGAATAGATGGATGCTAGATCCTTGAATATTCTGAAATGCTGAAGTGCACTAAACAGCAGAAAGCTGTATTGCTTTCAGTTTTCCCATTTTTTATTTTTTTTTAATATGGCCAGAGTTTTGGGTGACAGATTGCAAGCTTGAAGATACTGTAAATGTTCTGTGATGTGACTGTCAAGAAATGTATTACAAATGCTGCTGTTAACTGCAGGGAATGCCAGCTGCTGGAGAAGATGCACACAAACTGGATTGTCTCCTGACATGTGGCAATTTCCAGGATAGTTTTCATGCCATATGAAATTGTTCTCCAAAGAGATGAAGCTGAAAGCAGCCTAACCAGAATGCATGTCCTAAAGATACTAAGGAATGCAATAGAGGCCTTTTTTGTGGCAAGAGAACAATGTTTTACCCCATCCCTTAACTTCAATAGTGTGTCTATGGGGTCCTACATTAATTTATGAGTTTAGCTAGGATGTTGTGGAGATGTGATGGTAGTCAAAAAGAATTATTTCTTCTGACAATGTAATTTTGGGAAAGAATTTGATTGCCAGGTAAATATTATCAATTAGAAGATGCACCAAATAAATCTGTAGTTATAAAACATCTTTTATATCTCATTTAATATGATACACCTGGGACAAAAACATAAAATTGCATTGTTTTATTGTTAAATGGCCTTGTTTGGTACTTTTAGGAATAAAGTTGTGTGGTAAGACTATCTTACTCATGTGATTTAAACTGTTTGTCACAAGAAAAAATAATTTTATTAACAAAGAGACAAGGGCAACTTGAGAGGAAGAAAACTAAAACTGTACAAGTCATTCTTATGCCATAAGGTTTATCAAACAGAAAAAGAAAAATTTCTGAAAGATGATGTCTGAAAACTGAAAAAGCTTTTTTCAAACACGAAAGCAGCAACATGCAGCTTCAGAAAGTTTTTAGTTTTAAAAACAAAATAGAAAATTATTTCCCCTTCTCATGATAAAATACAGAAAATAGAATTTCAATTTGTATGGATGAAAAATTCATTTGCCTTTTTCCGGCAGTGAGTGAAGCTGAATTCGAAGCTCATTACAACACCCACCATTAATATACATTAGTATGTGTATCTTAATTCTAGATTAAGGGGATGAATGTTTGGACTAACGTAAATTTTTTCTTAGTAAAGTCAGTGATTCTGTAAGAAAGGTAGAATTGTCCTTCATTTTTAAGTCTCATGAAATGCCTGGGTTTCTGAAAGTGGAAAAAATTTTTACTAAGAAAAGTGAAACAGTACTCATGCCCAGTTCTGTTCATGTCTCTCTGCTTAATGATTCAATTGCTATTCTTGTTCTTCTGTTAACAATGAAATAATAAATCTCTCCCCATAATGAAAACCAGACTAAAAACTTCTGTTCTAAGAAATATTAAGACTTTGTTAACTTCAGATAGTTTTCAAGCATCTGCTTATTATTTGTGATTCTGTCAATTAAAAAAAAAAGGAAACTGGTAGACGTCTGAGTCTCTGTTGTTTGTTTTTAGGTTTTTGTTGGTTCGTTGGTTTTTGTTCTTGTTGGTTGTTTGGTTTGGGGTTTTGGGGGGGGTTTTGTTAGTTTCTTTTGTTTGTTTGGAGGTTTTGGTTTGGGTTTTTTTTGTTTGCATTTTTTTTTTGTTCATAAAGAATTATAGAAATACAGGTAATGTAGAACAACCTGCCACTCATATAGGGACTACTGTCATCACAGGACCAGTTCAGCTTTAGCTTTGTCTAGTTGGCTCCTGAAAAGCTCCAAGGACCAATGTTCTGCAACTTCTTTGGACAACATGTTCAGATTTCATCCAAACTCCTAGTGCAAAAGTCTCTTTTTTCTGTCCAAATGTCCCAAGCTGGATTCTGTAGATATTATCCATCATTATATCATCTGCTACTACCAGAGGAGTTTGCTGACGCTATCTTAGCAACTTTTTCAAACAGTGGTAGGAAAGTATTAGATTATTTAGAGCCTCCAATGCCTGCATAATATGTCAGGTATGCAAGGCCCCTGACAGTGTGCATGATCTGCTGATGATGACCATTGAAATGCGGTCCAATCTGTGGTTTACCATATTCCCAATTAGAATGTTTTGCTGCTTCATAGCAAGTGTGGTATGCATTGTGACAGGACTAGGGGCAATGGTTTTAAACTGAAAGACAGCAGGTTTAGATTAGATATTAGGAAGAAATTCTTTACTCAGGGTGGGGTAAAGCACTGGAAAAAATTGCCTAGAGAAGTTGAGGATGCCCCATCCTTGGAAGTGTTCAAGGCCAGGTGGGATACGGCCTTGAGGAAACTGTTCTAGTGACTGGCACCCCTGTCCATGGCAGGAGGATTGCAAATAGATGATCTCTAAGGTCTCTTTCAAACCATTCTGTGATTCTTTGATATTTTCATAGAAATAAATCCTAGTGGTGAATTAATTGCTTGAAACAAATTTATGCACACAGAATATAGAAATTAGCATTTCAGTAGTACTAATGTCTAAAACCAAAATTAAACTTTATCTAACAGTGTATGGTAGCTTGGCATTGTTCTGCGGCTATTTATTTCAACACAAGAACAAGTATGTAAGAATTCTTTTGTATGTTTGCTACACGTTTTAATGTATTTCTTTATATAACAGTGCAAACATTAGTAACACACTGCCACACAAAATAAGGTAAAGACAAACAATTTAGCAGAATATAATAACATGATTTAGTTACTTGAACTTAAATCATAAATGCACAGTACATCTCTGGATCAAATGTCTTTTTCTATTGGACTCTTTCCATTTCTAGACAATCTAAAAGTTAAAAAAAACCAAAAACAAACCAACAGATCTTTGCTCAAAAGAAACATCGTTTATTAACTGTTCAAAACATTTTAGAGGATTCCTCTTGTTTGGTGGCCTTTCAGTACCATGCATAAAATTCAGGTTTTTGACATTTAATCTCTGCTAAATTTCTTCCTATTATCTTAAAAAACAAATACTAAAGTATGTATTCTGGAAAGGTTTGTGTTTCAGTGATGTTTGCTCACATATAAAGTGAAATAGATGTGCTCAAGGAAGCTCCCTGAATGCGAGGGATCTGGAAAACATTAAAATTAAAACTAATATTTTATGAACAATTTTTAATCAAATATTTAATTAAACAAGTATTACCAGGAATGGTAGCAATGAGATGTAGTTTTAATGAGTATGTATTTTTGATTTCTGCATATATGTTTGATGACACACTGAAAAGGCAATGGAAAGCAGACTTGACAAGAAGTTCATCTCATTTCACACTCTTGACCCTGTCAGCCCACCCTAGTGTTTCTGCACATTAATTACCCATCTGTAAAAGAGGAATAATAAAATAAATTTACCTTCTAGGTCATCAAGTACACTAATATTAAAACAGCTGATGATATGTTTTTCTGCTACACAGTACAGCAATATTAGGAATTTAAATGGAATATATAATTTATTTGAAATCTAAGAAGCTGTCATGATTCATGATTGTTGAAGGGCTGGTGGCATTTATTACTTTCTTTTTTCTAAGGAGGGGTGCAGTAAAACTTCTGACACTGATGTTGAATGAGATGTAATGTCCATTCTAGATGAGAAGGTGCAGTACCGTGCAAAGAAATCCTCCAAGCACAATATCATGGCTGAATCTAAGTGCTCTCTGAATGTCCACTTCAATGAAAGTCCACTAAATGAAATATTTTTTTAAAAGAGCCAAGGAGTGTTTATTGCAAAGTTTCCTCAAAATCTATTTCTGGGGAAAAAGAACACACCATTTCTATGGAGCTAAGAATTCATTTAGAGCCCAAAAAATATTTTAACAGAATAATAAAAACGCAGCAATTACTCTAAATCCTGTTACAATAACATTATCCTTCACAGTCCTAATCAATATAGAAAAGTCACATTAATAATACACTTATACTATTATAAACACTAATATCAGTTGCCAGATTAGGCCAAGGCAAGCTCAGGAAAACCCCGAGTCCTTGCACTGTCAGGTCGATTCAAAGCTCGTGGTTTTTTGACTATTAATGGCAGACTTATTTACTTGTATATAACAAGATCTATGTGGACCTATTTTTATACCAGTCCTTGCAAGCTTGTTTACTTCCTCATGTGTCTGGGCCATCACTTATCCAATTTTAATGTGCAGATGCCCATTTTTGCTGATATATTCAGCTTTTTTCAGCAGAATTTGCATCTGATCTCTTTACTTATTAATAGTAAAGTCAAGCTTAGATGAAAAAAAATTGGAGAGAAATCTAATTATTTTGAAAGAAAAGAAACTCTTGGGGAAGTTGAAAGACAGTAACATTTCAGCAATGCAAAGGGATATAAATAATTTTGTTGTTTAGACAATTAATGTTGACAGAGCACGTAGACTGTTTTCCCTTGTGCGAGTCAATAATATCATACTCCTTTACAAGAAACTCTCTGCTAGACTTTGTGACACAGACCATAATGAAAAAACAGCCTGGTATTAGTTTAGGAAGACTTAATCTCTACACAAATGTCCCCAATTTGCAAAGAAGACACAAAACAACTGACCCTGGAAAAGAGGTGTCTTTTCAGTTACATCCTTCTCTTTCCAATGAGAATCTCATCTATTGCCAGCAACTGTAATTCTAAGGTAGTTTTTAAATGGAAACAAACAAACAAAAAGCAGCATTTAAGAAACCTGTTTATTTTGTTATAAGTGAGTGGCAAGCAACTGCACTGTCAGGTTTATCCCTGTATTAGCTCTCTATCTGTCTTGGTTTAGAATGCGAAACTGAACCAGCTTTGCGCATGCTCTTCAGGAATGTAGTCCAGGAACAGGCTCATCTGTTTTCTTAGACAGGTCGCTCTCTCTGCGTGCTCTTGTTGAACTTGTTGTGCAGTTTATGACCAGCTGAGCACCAGCTGGATGAAGACATGAACCTGTTTCCCTGTACATGATTGAGAGCTCTAACAAAAAAGCTACAGAACTGGTCCTTTTCCTAGACTCTTTACAGTGATCTGAAAATTTAATTAAATAACTGGAGCAGATCCAAGGTCACAGTACCAGAGTTTTTTGCACTGCAAACTTAAAAGGACATTTTACTGGTTCATAGGAAGCCTTAATTCATTATAAATTGAAGATCAAATAAGAGGGGTTCCTCTTTGGCCAGTATTCAAAGTAGACAAACTTTGTATAGAATAGTGTTTGAGATGGGTTGAATGAGATCATACATTGCCTGATGCTTTTCTAACATTTGGGAACTATTTGTTGAAAGGTTTAGTTCCTAACTAATGCAACAAATATATGCTTATGGCAAAGAACCCAAACCCAAAGATCTATTTGTGCCCCCAAAGACCCTAGCTCTCCATCCCCAGATCACCTTGTCATTCGTACTCTATGAGCATTAGTTTATTCACAGACTACATTTTTAAGCTGAAGAACAGGTTTCTAGTTGAAAAAAAAAACAAACCAAAAACAAAAAAGCAAAACACTACCATATGAATATATATGACTGGAACTCTACATTCTTATATTCTTTAAATCTACACAGTCCTCCAGTGCCCCTCTAGTCATCCTGGCACCCTTATACAACACTCTCTGTCATATGAGGTCTATCCTTAATTTTCTGCCATAAAAACAACATTTGTGTTTGCTCAGTACTATTATTTCAGACATTCTGTAGTGAATGAAACCCACAAAATATTATAATTACATCTTAGAGCTATAGCACACCATGTGGGGTTTGGATTGGGACCCAGTGTCAAATGATTTGTAATATGAATGTGGCCTGTCTCCTCTAAAGAAGAAACTGGCCCTTGGGTTGCAGGTGCAAAGAAATAGCCAGTAGAGTTCATGCACCTGGCAGCGTAATTTAAGTTTGTAATTTAATTTAAGAAAGAAATGGGACCAGTTAGCAGATATTCAAATGAGGAAAGAAATGCAGGCATCCTTAAATGCAAAAGAGTGTCACTGACACTAATTTCAGTATCTTAAATGGTCAAATATTTGAAGAAATGTTTACAGAACAAGGCCCCAAATGATCAAACCAATTTCAGGGATAATGCTGCAGATTCTTTGACGAATGTTTGTGTTTATGGAGTGATTCCCATGTGACTTGACTGCCACTGCTAATAAATCCAATCATTTTTTACAGAAATGACATCAGAGATTTTCAGGTCCTCTTAAGCTCAATCGAATGTGCAGCCTCTTATTCATAAATTTATTCCTTGATTTTTTCCTCACTTTTAAAGGTCTCATTGATTGGAATTCAAATGTCCCCAGGCCCAGTTTGGGAAACTTTATTCCTGTACTCTGTCTTTCAAATTTTGGTTGGTTGGTTGGTTGGCTGGTTGGCTTTTTTTTGTTCAGTTGTTTTTTTTCCTCTTTTAATTGGCAGTATGTTTGCTTCAGCTTTTTTTTTCTTAAGGTTTCACAGTTCCACTCACACATCCCTTTCTATTAATGATGGTGAAACTATAACAACAATGAAAGGACTGCTCAGCTTTTAAAGAATATTAGCTCCTGGTCATTAAAATGACTTCTCAAATGTTTAAATTTAAAATAAATTTTAATGTACTTAGAGCTTTTCTGTTTTTTATCTTTTGCTCTGAATGTGGACTGCTCCTTCAGACAAAGTATCCTGCCCATTTTAATAAGCCAGAAAACACCAGGAAAATGTTGGACATTCCAAATTTCTGCATTGCACCTTTTGCAATGACAGGATCTTAAAGTATAAAGGACCATGATTTACCTTGTCATATTTCTTATTCTTTTTTTAGTTTACCAGGTGCAAGAGAATGTCACTGAAAATATATAAAAAAAAGTTTCTAAACTTTTTTTACATTCTGCTTATTTTTATTATTTTTTCATCTCAACACTGTTTTATTAATATTAAGCATTTTTGGTACAAATCTGTTTCCTTGGTACATTATAGCATTATGTTTTTGTAGCCAAAGATTCTGGGATTTTTTGTTTGTTTGCTTGCTTGTTTATTTATTTTTACATTGCATAAACGGATGTGAGAGTACTGATTTATGCGTTTATACTTAATACTTTAGGAGGAATGTATGAGAAGTTAATGAAATCAGACCTTATTAATGAAAGAAAATGGTATTACTTTTGCAGTTTTACTTCTCTATATGGTGTCATTTATTCAAGTTTATCAGCAGCATACAACAGCTGCCCTTGAACTTGTAAGTAGGACATACAGTGACTCAGACCACATCTTGAAGACTGCAGTCCATCACTGCCCCTGCTCTATCTGTTCTGTTGTTGGAAAGATTAATTTCCAAGTAATATGATTCTAAGAGCTTTCACAAATATATTCATTTTTGGAAAAAAACCAGTAGTGTAATACAGAGCTACAACTCCAAAAAAGAAATCTCAGAGCACAGAAGTAAGGCTTGAGCATGCATGCTTAAATGACAGAAAACTGAAATAGACTGTGTTTTAGTTACAATCATTCATGTATGTTGATATTTTTACATAAGGGATAGTACATCAATCAAAATATTCAATGCAATATATGTTTATTCTCTTTATCTAACACCTTAGCAATGTTCACATTATGCAACTATTAATTAGAAGGCACAAAGGTTAAAATATTACTATATAGTAAATGATGCAATCTTTCTTACAGCTATCCGTATAAGGACTTTGTTTAAACCTGTAAACATTTGTAGAAAGGAGGTTTCAGTAAAGCAGCTAGAGACAAACTTTTCAAATATTATTAGTCATCTTTTTACTCCTTCATTTTGCTAGAAAAAGCATTAGAAACACTGAAAAAGTAATTGATTTGATTTATTGATTCAGAAAGATGAATTTTCTAACGCAATAATATAACGTGTTTATCAAGGGAAGTGTGTTGTGGTTTAACTCAGTTGTGTAAATTAAAAATATAGTTGCCTCAAGCATCTTTCTTTTTCACAGACTACATTTTAAAGCATCTATCTCTACTTGATTGTGGAGATAGGTACTTCAAATTTAAAGAACTATTTTTTAGATGGCTGCAGATAGCTAAGATGAATACTTCCTTCTCTGTGTCAATATCAGTATTCACGGGGTAAATAGGAAAACACATGATGTGTAAACACATCATTGTTAAGCACAGTGAGAATAAAAAGGAGACTGAATTCAGTGGGAGAGATTCGCTCTCATTCTTGAACTCATCTTGATATTTTTTAATAGAACTTCAATTACTTGATTTTCATGTTCTGAAAAACAGTTACAGTGAAGAAACCTTAAGTCATGCTCTAGGTTTGGAAGTTGTCTAAAACCTAGACATGGACTGCACAGTGATATCCCCTGTCCTTCAGGAGCTTGTGTTTGAAATGGATTACATGTTCTAGCTAGAAATCCAAGATTCCTTAGCACTTTCACATTTGAAGAATGGATTGTCAGCATCCTTCTAAGCATCAGAAATTATGTTTTCATTGTGAAAATAGAATAGAAACCTGAGTCCCAATTTACAGTTATCTAAATTTGGATATGTGTAAAACTGTACCAAATTACCAAGGAAGTACCAAACACCAAGGAAGTTAAACTATAGTGTATCGAAACTACTGATAAGTGACATTTCAGCAAAATGGTAACATTTTATGGTAAATTAATGCTGTATTTGAAGGTAATGAAAACTTGCACTTGAGACGAAAGCACAAATAATGCAAATGTTAAACAGTAACTTGAAATGCAGGTCTTTCTTTTCTATCCATAGGATGAAAAACCTAATTTTTATATTCAACTTCACTTAATTCAAGACACATGTCCATCCTGTCTCTATATAAGAGCTACTACATTACCTAGGTCATATGTCACTGGTACTTCAAGAGCACTCTCACTGTCTTCTTTTTCTTTGTCTGATTTTTGAAGCAAGTGTTTCGCAAGTAGAACAACCCCACAGCATCAGTAATTCAACAGGAACAGGGCTGAGGTTTGCTAGGGTTTTTTTATTTTTATTGTTTTTAAATCTTCCAGATTGTGTCACGTTAGAAACACTTGGATGCTGAGAATTTTAGACTGTGGCCCTACTTGTGAATCTATTATGAACTGAAATTTTCTACAAAACCCATCCACAGTCGGGTTCTGAAAATCTGATTCTAAGTACTGACAATCTACCCTTATTAAAAAGAGAGATAGTAATGAAACCATACTTTGTTTCCAACTATTCAGACTGCAGAAACAATTAATCAAAAAACACATCAGTGCAAGAAATTAATTTCCTTCTGAGTAAAAAGAAAGCTGTAAAAAAAAAAGAATGATATTGTGATTTTACACTGTAATGGGTTTTACTATCCCAACCATTTGTTCTCTACCATAGCAAAAGCATTTTTTCCTGCCAGTCAAAAAACCTATTTTGTCTTTAATGTTTCAAAGTGACAAATCAGTTTGTCAGCAGCTATAATATCTTTCCCCCATGACATTATTTTCCCATTGCTAGTGTTAATTAACAGTTTTCAAATATTATATCACGTTTTATCCTTTAAAATACGCAAAATCATGGGGTATACCCCCTTTCTATACTATTCCCAGACTTGTATAACCTCTACTAATCTGCCTCATTTATTAATAATAATAGGAAACAGATCAGTTCTACATCAGGTCTCAGCTGCCTGCGAGAACTGAGAACATTAGGAACATTCACAACGGACATGTGCTGTAATCCATCTGCCACGAGCTTATGCTGTCAGTGCTAGATGAGAGGGATGTGACACATTATATTAGCTTCCAACATTTTCTCAGTCACTGTGATAATGGGGTAAAAAATGTGGAGTGCATTACCTCTTCCAGATACCTTCACCACCTTAAAAATGCAGAATCATCTGTTTTGTATGATTTCACTTCCAGAATTAAAATTACCTTGGAAAAAATAATGTAAACGTATAATTTCTCTCTTTTTTTGTGGTGAACATATGAACTTTATTGCTCTTCTCATTTTTCCTGATTTCTAATTGCTTCATGTACTCCCATATTTAAAATAACAGTGTTGAAAATTCATGCTTCTCTGAATCACCTAAACTAAAGCCATTTTTAGCACAATGTAACATGAAGACAGATTTTTATCGTTAAATTTACACACTATGGAAAAGGTCTTCCTAAGTATGTGTCCTAGGAAAAACTTTACTCCAGTGAGGTTATCTAAAATTTTTCAATGTATCTTTCAGGATAAGGGCCTGCAAAACTAAAACAAACGAACAAACAAAAACCCTATAGTATTAAACTCCTTTATATTGTAGTCAAGTGCAAGTACAATACACACAACACAGATATCTGTGTGTGAATTTGTGTGTGTTTGTGTGCACATGAAAGCATGTCTATAGCAATAGTATCTGAAAAGTATTTTTTCTCAGGTATTAATTACCTAGTGGATAGCATGGGACTTCTTTTTAGAATTTGAACTTAACATTATTGTTATATCCAAGTAAAAAAATATAAAGTGCTAAATTGTAATCAATTTATAGATTTAAAAGTGGGCTGTATATAATTCTAATTAATTGGAAACTCATACAAAATACTTTAACAAGCACTACACAACACATAAGCACACTGAGCAGTTGATATACACTTTTTTGGTTTTTGTTGGTTTTTTTTTTTAATAAATAGCAGATAATCAGTTACTTGGATTTCATTCTCTTCCTTCGAATTTTCTGGTCATAATATGGACTCCACCTCCTTTCATTTTTTTTTTATTTCTTTCAAATATTAGAATTTTTTTTTATTCCACTGGTGGGATTCTGATTTAAAGAAAATCTATGTAAATTTCTCTATGGAGCTTCATAATCCTTTGCAGTTTATTTGTAGAAATATAAAGCCTTGCCAACTTTAAAAGTAAAAAAAAAAAGATGTAATTCCTAGTGACATTTGGCTTTTTGATTGATCTTTTGCTAAGTCATACTGTGTGAAAAATATTCATGTAAGTGTCAAATCCACAGATAAGACTGAAGCTGAAATTTGTTGTCTTTTAGTTTTGTCTCTTCAGAACACATTTAGAGAGTGTGATGGCAATGTTTTTGATGTGACATATCCTGGTAGAAGAATTAGATAATAAAGGTCCCCTTTCAATCATAATCCTGACTTTATTTATTTTTCCACTGTTAAATTGTCTGGCAATTGTGAACAGTATGACAGTGATACTTGTTTAATTAAAATCATATTCCATATTTCACAGTTTAGATATTTCACTTGCATTTGCCTTTTGACATTTGCAATTGGAGATTCCTCATGTTTAGCTCATGAGCATGCAAAAAAAAATATTCGTATCAGAAAAGCAAACCCTTTTTTGAAGCCCATGCATATAAAAGATTAGAACTATCATGGAGTTAAAGAAAAATCAAACAAACGGCATCCTTCTTGTCGCACATGCACATACCTGGGATTATGTTGTTAGTACAGTACCTGACGTGCCTGATAATTTTAAGCATCATTTAATAAATTTAATACTTTCTATAAATATTTTAGCTATTTTTTGAGCTAAAAAACTAATCACTTTTTTTTTTGAACTTCAGTATTCCAAAAGGAATTTTAGTTTTAAAGTTTTTGTTGGGGGTGGGGGGGAGGGCAATGTGTGGCCATTGGCCTTTTCATACTAATTCCTCTCTATAAAACAACTTCTTGTTTCAAAAAGCTCCAAATCAGTGAGCCAGTCACAGTCACTGATTTAAATTTTCTGCACTTATTTTAACTATGCTACAATAAGGACTTTATGACCCATACTAAATAACTGAATCTCTTTTACCTCTTTTATCCTTCTTGTTCTACTTCCCATTTCAATAAATGCCTGAAAAGCAGTATCACGATCTTGTTGGTTTGTTCTTAACATTTATACTGTTAAATGTTAAAAAACTGAGCTTATCCACCAAAGCAAATACCTAACATCATGACTAATACCCTCTCACTGCTTCTTTGTATTCTGAATGAGACTTCTTGTATCAGTCTGTAGTATCTTCTTTTATATTTACCTTGTGAAATGTCTGTGGGATAAGTTCACCTTTTTGTTCAGTGTTTGTACTGCTCAAGGGAGACTTAGACTGTGACAAGGGCCCCTAGGCAACACAGTTATATAAAAGGCGATGCAGGAAAGGGAGAATATTTCAATATGACACATCTAAGAAAATGGAAATTCTACAAAATAACAGAGGAGACATCGCTACCTATAAAATTGTGAACTCTTCAGAGAATAGAGCAACTCAGTTCGGGTCAAATATGAATGCTGCAAACCGTGGATGTAGACAGAACCTTGTGTTAGCATAAATGAGTCTCACACCTTTCTATTAAAGCTGTAGATATATGAGTATTGGTGAAATTTATATTTTGCCTAAATTGTGATGGTTGACCCAAGCTGACAGGTAAGTCCCCACAAGTTGCCTGCTTACTCCCCCCAGTTTTATTGCTGGGCATGATGTTATGTGCTGTGAGATATCTTTTTGGTCAGTTGGGGTCAGCTGGACCATCTCTGTTCCTGCCCATCTTCTTGCTCACCCCTAGCCTACATTTTGGGGGCAGAGTGAGACCTTGACCCTGTGTGGGTACTGTTCAACAGTAGCTAAAACTTTGGTATGCTATCAATGCTGATTTAGTCATAAATCTAAACCAGCCATATGCTCTGACATGAAAAGAAAATCTGATCTTCCATCAGACCCGGATCCAGGGCAATAGTGGACTTGATTTTTTTCCCATTTTTAAAGATGTGATCATTGAAAAGCTATATTTAATCACCGTCCTAAATATTCTGTCCCTCTTCTAATTGCACCAAAGAGACTACAAATTAAGTATATGTTTTACAGTTGCCTTTTTTGTAACCTTTTTGTAAAGGGTGTTTAACAGCACCTTTTAAAAATTATTTTATCTAGCATTCACTTGCTGTTCATTAATTCCATGGATGAAGTGAAAATATAGGGGCAAATTATCTTCAAACAAGATTATTAAGAACCTGTGATCAATAATTATTTTCGTATCATTTTATGTGTGCCAAAATGTGATACTTTCTCATAGATATTTAGTTAATGGACCTGCTCTTCTGTGAATCCTTTTATTTATTCTGAATCTGCAGTAGGTTTCAAACAGTAGTTATTTTGTGGGGAAACACTTGCAGATAAAAAGCAAACTCTGGTACCATTCTGCTGTGTTATGGTATTGCTAGAAAGATAAGGAAATAAAGCAAATGAATATAAAGCAAACTACACTCAGTTACATGTTTCCGATTCTTACTACTTAAAAAATTGGAAATTTTATTCAAATACACGTACATTTTTTAATATTTTATTAGGAAGACTTCCTTATATTTTGTTTCAGAAAATGCCAGGTTTATGTTGTCACTCAAATTCATGAAATCTCACCTTTGTGTGAGAAACTTCAATGTATGATGATAGATGCTTTGAAATATCAGCCTGAAGTATATGTATGCCAAAGCACCCAGCAAGAAGAAAACGATTTAATACACCTTAGCACTGAGACCCCAAGTTTAGCCTCTTAAAAAGGTACTTAATACCAGGATAACAAGCCATCTGGATGTAAGAAATGCCTCAGTTAAAGCTACAAAATAGTAAATAATACAGAGAATGATAGGTAGAGAACATGTGGTGAGACATCATTGAGGAGAAGCTTTAGTTACACTTCAGTTGAATCTAACAATTGCACAGCAAATGATTCCTGGCCTTTGTTAAAGAAAATAGACTGGACTCCTTTATTTATCCAAGAATGTAAATAGAGAAGTCCATTGGACAGATGGAAATCCTGCAGCATTTGAAAGAGTGGAAAATTCTATAGGGCTTCTAGTGATATAGCTGATAATATTAATGGTGCTGGCACTGAGATACAAAATAGCCTGAGTGAAAGAAATTCTAACTGTTCTTGGTACCTTAGACAACAATAAGGTTGAAAGTGTTTGTAGATACGTGCAGTACTAAGAACACAATAATTTAGAAAGAAATCCATACACCACTTTTGTGTCTGTATGACATAGCCAATGCAGTAGATATGTAAGAGCAGCATGGGTCAGCTTACTCACTGTTTTTAAAGAACCACTTTTAGCATGTCACAGTTATAAGGTGTAAGGGAATATCCCAACAGCATCACTTAATAAGTTACTGGAGCTGTTTCCCTCTTTTTATCTTTTCACTTCATGAATTTTCAAAAGTAAGCTTTCTGCTATTCAGATAATCACAGTTCAAAACCTCAACAGTTAAAACTAAGTAAAAAGACTTAAACTGCTTTGAGGAGTACCACAACCTCTCTGCTTTACTTGGAGATTAATCATTGATGCAAGCTCACCAAAATTTCTGAGCATTCTCATTTAGAATTTTAGGCTCTGGAAAACCTTTTATTTGACAGTAACTCAATTTTATACATGCTTACCCTTCAAAACACACAAACCCTTTAAATTTCATCACTAAATTTTCATTTAGTTCTAAAAGTAAAATAACCATTTATTTTTAATTAAGTAGAAGTAATATACTAATTAGAGCAGAAATTACATTGCCTTCTTGCACTTTTTCTTCACTGTAGCTATTTGTTTTGCCCTGTCTTTATCAATACTGTTTGCTTTCAGTTCTGTGGTACATTAGGTTCTTGCATCTCAAGTGCTGTCACTTATCTTCCTGCTTCACACACTGCCAAACTCCTGAGGCTTGCAAAACAAATGGAAAATGCATGAACAGTTCCTTATTTTCTAGAAAAAGAAAAGAGAAGTAACAATAACATATCAAATTGCATTTGAACAATGGTTCAAAGGGAAACTTTGAAATGAGAATCAATTCTGACATAAAAAATAGAAAATATTTTGTTTTTCCAAAGCACTATTTATAAAAAATATTTTTTCAATATTTACCTTTACAATAAGACTCCTCTGTGACTTAAACTCGTTATGCTAGCTGCCTATAATTTCTCTAGTATTAATAGAGAAAATCACTTCCAGCATTGAATTATTCTTATTTGAAGAGGTATTTAACATATCTATTTTAATGAAAGGAAAACATATAAAAATTGGACCTTTATATATATCAGAAATATGAAATAATAATTTAACCCATGCTTTATCAAAAGTCATAGCCTGGAGAACTAGATTCCCTTTCATTGCTATCAATTTGAGGTGTTTCAATTATGCCAAGATTCTCGTGGATCTGTATTTTTTTTCCTTAGAAATCAATTTTGTTATAATTAACTTTGTAATCTATAGAGTACATGATCCAGTTAAGGAACCACCGTAGGCTGCATTCTGTTTCTTTTCAGAACATAATTTCCACCTATATTTTCAGTATCTAGGATAAAGTATGATAAAATTGAATAAGCTAAACACTTTTTGTGTCTGGCAGAGAACAAACAAGTAGAGTCACAGCAAACATGGACGTAGGCTTCAGCGGTTCAAACATCAGTGTCTAGAATAATTTCAGACTTGATAGAATATCGTGCCTGGTCTCCAGCCTCTCTGCTCCAGATGAATGTGAGTCTCCCATAAGTCTTGTGTCCCATCTGTAGTTCTAGGCAGATTACTCGGTGTTCTAGAACGTCTAAAATAATAATAAATAATAAAAAATATATATATTTTTAGCCAAATGAATCCATGGGAGCCAATTCTTTCAGATTTAGATACCTATATTATAAGGGTTCTACTCAGTTATCAATACACAGGTGCTTGATGCTGTTAGAGGTATCTAGTACACCTGAGAAATATCAATGCTGTGGAGCTAGCAGATACTCTTGGGATAATTTTTATAAATGGACAGATAGAGATATAGATGATATAGACCTAGATATATAGATATATATGTATGTATGTGAATAATGAGTTAGTGAAACCTGTCTCATTCTAGAAATCTACATGGAGTTGACACTGAATACTGTGGGACAACACAAATAATGGCAGTTTATGAGCAGGAAAGTGGATTGGAACCTGATAGACAGGCTAAGAAGCAACTCCAAAATAAGATCCCTAGATGTGTGTGTCTATACGCGGGTATTAAAGGTCTCATTATAATTAATGGAAATGTAAGCCTCAATTCAGTTACCAAGTGTATGCTTCTAGGGCCAATTGTCATATCCTAAAGTACCTGAGACATCTACACTGAGCTGGCATATATGCTAGAGGTCTTGAAGATACACACTCTGATATAGCAGGAACAGAAACTATATCTATGATTTGGAAAACTTTTATGTTCTGGGATAACTTAGTCTCAGTCCTCTGAATGAGAGTGCCTGAGTGGATGATGAGTTACTAAATCTCTTTAGGAATTAGTTACACTCGCTGTAACTAGATCATTGTCCATAATAATCATTGAATCATAGAATAGTTTGAGTTGGAGGGCACCTTTGAAAGGCTATTTAATATCTGCGTGCAATGAGCACGGACAATGGGAAGGTGGGGAACAATGGGAGTTCAGATTTCTGCCTTACATGTCAGCAGCTGTATGTAGATCCCTAAATATAAATGTCTTGATCCTTAGTATGTTTAAAAATAAGCCATGAGTGGAGACGTTGTTTCACCAAAGCTGAATGGGAACTAAGACACATCACAGCTCCAGATACACATCAATTTAATAATGTCTGATTTCTACTGAAAAAAAAACAAACCAAAAAAAGCAAATACTCCAGGAGACTGGGAATTTGAATGGTCACGATAGGTTCAGCTTTCAAAAAAAAACCGTAACTGAGGTCTGGAAGGCAAAAAGAAGAATAAATTTATTTCTGTTTCAATGCAGCTGAGGTACCTAGAATTGGAAGCAATTGATACTGGCATTTCACCTCCTGGCTTAAAGAGGTGAAAGGTTAAAAAAACCTAGCCTGAGTGAAAGGAATTCTAATTGCTTTTGGTACTTTAGAAAAAAACTCTTCACCTTGACCATGTGGTCCGTAAAAAACTCCAACCATGCTATTACCCATATTGACCTCTTGTCTTATCCTGACCAAAAAGCTTTCAACCTACCCATCATCCATCCAGTACAACACCTCTGTACATTTGGCTTGTTTCTTCAGAGAGAGGGCAACTCCCTGACTCTCATCTTCCCTGCTTGTCTTCCCTGAAGAGTCAGTGTCCGTCCATTGCAACACCCCTGTCCTGTGAGCTGTTCCGCTGTGTCTCAGCTACTCCCATGGCATTACAGTGTGTCAGCTAATGAGTTGCTTTAGTTACTCCTGTTTCTTTCTCAGGCAGTGTGCACTTGGGCATGTACATTTGAGACTGACGTCCTTTTCCCCCAGTTTGCTATTCCTGAGCTATCTTGTAACTGTCTTTATGCACACTTTGCTTTTCAACTTCATCAACCATTCCCTCACTTAACTGCATGTTTTCATCTCCCTCTGTCATTATTATTCCCAGCTAAAGTTCTTCTCATGAGCTTCAAAAACATGTTGGTAGAGATGATTTTTCTGTGTTTAGTCAGGCACAGACCATCTCTTCTTGGCAGTCACCAGTCCTCGGGTAGCTCTAATGGGACTCCAATGCCCCAGATCCTTTTGTCCAGAACCAAATAGTCCCCCGATATCACTGCAGAATTGTCACTGGTGCCCACATAGATGAGCAGCAAAAGGTTTAGTTCAAGAGTTGGACCAGTATCAGTGGTCTCTCCATAGCATTCCTGATCCAAGGCCCTGTCAAGCAGCAACCACCAGGCAGCAAGTCAGGTTGTGGATGGGGACTTCCATTTCCCACAGTCAGGAATCTCCCATTACTACCACTCATTGTTTTCTCCCGATACGGGTGTGTAGCTGAGACTTGGCCAATGTGGTAACTACCCAGGAAGAAGTTTATCCTCCATGTGTGATGCAAAGACACTAAACCCATTCTGCATTTGCAGCGTTGGGTGGAGAAGGAGCTGTCCACCTGCTACCAAAATTCACTTGCGCTCAGCTTTCACCACCCCGGGAGTCTCCATTTTCCACCTGAATGAGCACAATCTCTGGCTGTTCCTCCTTCTGTGCAGCTTGAAACTTGGGTTTGTGTCTCTGCAGGGTCTCTTTAAGGATCCCGCCAACCTCATTTTCATTTCTCCTGGCGCTACACAGTCTGTTCATCTCCTCCAGAAGTTTTTTTTTTTTTGCTAGGTAACACAGCTTCTCAGCCATAGCACAGATGCAGGCACGTGCACCTTTTTAACTTGCTTCAGTGGGAGACCTAGGGGCCCTGCAGCTCAGGCTTTGTCTGAGGGGAAGTCTCCGATGTGCTGGGATGGTTGCTCTTGTTCAGGCTTGTGTTTTGTGCCCTGTGGCACATCACAGCATATTGAGCAGTCCTGTGCTGTCCTCAATTTGCTGCTGGCTCCCTTCCATATGCCCCTCTGCACAAACTGCTGTCCGAACTACTGCATTTGTGCATTTATGTTTGCCGTGCTCATGTTTGCTGGTCACCCTCACTTTAGCCTGCAGGAATATTGGCTAAGTGTACTGGGGGTGCAGATTTTGCTTTGGCTAGGTTTATCAGTTTACCAACAGCAAAATGACAGTCAGAGAAAAAAACACCCAAAAATTACTGCAGAGGAAGATTTTTTTTTAAGTAAAAATGACATGTTAGAGTTCACTTTTAACATACTGGCACAGATCAGCATATTCACTTTTATGTTTAGGTTTGCTGTCTAGCCCCTCATGGCTTAACATCTGGGTTTGGGAATTTCAGATTTCCCCTTTGGCACAGATTTGACAACCCTCAGAAAAATCTTTTTGAAGATCTGGCTGCAGAGGGAGACACCAAGGAGTGCTCTACAGAGTACTTAAAACTGCAGAATCACAGAATCATAGAATTGCTGCAGGTGGGAAAGGGCTTCTATAAATCATGAAGTCCAATCCCCTTGGCTCAGAGCAGGGTGAGATACTGCAGATTGCTCAAGGCCCTGCCCTGCTGGGTTTCAAAGGACAGAGACTCCACAACATCTCAAGGCACCTCACTCAGTCTTTGACCACCCTTGTGGTATAAGTGCTCTTATGTTTAAATGCAATTTCACCTATTTCCATTTGTTTCTGTTGACTCTTGTCCTGTCACCTGTCAGAAGAGTCTAGCTTTAAGTTCTTTGCTGCCCCTCCTCAAGTGTGTATGCAGACGGACAGGGTGCCCCTGAGTCTCCTTTTCTCCAGACTTAACACTTCCAGCTCTCTTGTCTTGACTATTGATGTAAGTCCTCAGTCAACCAGCTCTAGGATCCCCATATCTCTCTTGAGTTGGAGAGCCTGGACCTGGACTCAGCACATTAAATGTGACCTCAACAGCGGGAAGGACCACCTCCTCCCTCACAGGATGTGATGAATCTCCATCTCAACCTGCTGAAAATGCTTTTCCTAATGCAGGCCAGAAGGCTCTTTGCCACAGGAGCACTTCTCCATGATTCCACTGCCATCAGATTGGATAAAGAAATTAGTCTCTGGGAGAGCTCTGGTGGGCATAAAGCTCGTTTTCAGTCTTTGCTGTCAGGAAATATAGACTGTGAGACTATGGGAGGGAGATGAAGAAGAAAGAGAACACCCATAATCTGGTGTCTGGTGTCCCTGCATAACACAAGCAGGTTGGAGGGACCATTCAAGAGAAACTCCTTACCTGAGAATGTGGGTACAGGGCCCCTTTAAATTCCCCAGGTGTGCTCTGTGTGCCATGTGAGACAGAGAGGAGGGGCTGTATTGCATAACTTGCTGCCGAGTCATACCGGTGTATGAGTAAGTAAAACACCAGCAGGATCCTTATCGTGTTGGGGCCTGTGCCATGCAGTGTGCAGAGGGAATGTAAGAATGGCAGACCAAATTTCCAGCCTAGGCACAAGCTGCACCATGCCAGCTGGTTTCCGTGCCAGGCATTTAGTGCACTCATGTAGATGTGGCAACAAAATTCAAGTGAGCATTCAAAACATTTTATCATTACCATCTTCACATTAGTTGTATCTTTCTTCAAAGAGTGAACAGGTCCTAACATAACTTCCAAGGTTTATTCAATAGAAACTGATTTTTCTAAAAATATGAACACAATTTATTTTAGATGCCAACAGGGGTTTCTGATTGGAAAGGCAGAAGTATTTTTTAGATAAGATTAGTACTATATTGAATTAGGGCATCTGTTTGCTACGGTACCAAATAAAAGACAATTCTTTAGGTAAAGTACATTTCTTTAAATGGAAAAAAAATCATGATGGATTTTAAGAAACATTCCTCTATGGAGGGTGATCAGTAGGCAGAATATCTAAGAACCAAACATAACGAGCATTTTCAGAAAAAATATTAATACACTGAATTTGACTGAAGGGTACTGGCAGGCTGGAAAACTTGGGTTTGGGTATAGTCAGCCATGCCAGCTAAATGCCAGAAGGGAACTCCTGAGTTAGCATACTGATTTCTTCATGGATTTGCAATGATTTATTTCTTATAGAATTTCCTTTTTTTTTTTTTTTTGTTTGCTTATTTCCACATAAACAAACAATGAATAACTG
This sequence comes from Falcunculus frontatus, assembly GCA_013398115.1. Lineage (NCBI taxonomy): Eukaryota > Metazoa > Chordata > Aves > Passeriformes > Falcunculus > Falcunculus frontatus. Next base: position 512,803 of record VZRV01005302.1, on the reverse strand, counting down.
TTCTTTTTTTATTTTTAACTTTCAGTCCCTATGGATTGGTGTGGCTAAATTACTTGGCAAGTATCCCATTGCCAATTCAACATAGCTGTGTACTGTACTATTGTTTCTGCTTTTGAAAATAAAAAACAAATCTCAAGTCAAAAACATGCAATATTTAGACAAGATGTAAACAAACTGCTGTGATTTTTTGGAAATGCCTTCCACAAGGATAATCTTGAGCATCCCATATGTAGGTATTTAAAGGGAGTATATATCTGGTTCCATTAGTCTTTAGTTTATATATTTAATGTGTATTTTTCTATCAGAAGTTTCCCACAGCCAGTTCCTATGTAAGCATTCAGTCTAAGAAAAAGGGCTGGGCATTCTATACAACTATTACAGCGTAGGCAAATTCATATTTGTACGTATTAATAAAATGTAATCTCCATTTAAAGTCTGAAGGAAAAGATCTGCAGGACCACACTTATTTTTGACTAGTCTGAGTCTATGATTAATTTGGCAATGTATACATTAATGTGAGCTGCTGATCTTGTCCATGCTGATGGCAATTCTTATCAAGCATCAGTCTTGCCTACTGTGTTAGAATACTTCTTTCTGAAGATGGATCAAGTTTTTTGCTTTTTTTTAAGTGACTGAAAGAAGCTAAAGCACCTTTGGTGGGGTGCCTCTTTCATAGTGACTTGTCCACTTAGTGATGTGTCTTCAAAGTGCCTTTTAGCACAGCTGGAGATGTAGTCCATGTTAACACGATTTCTCTGGTTTTTGAAATGTGGGACAACCTACCTGAAAAAATAGATCAGAACTCTTCAACATTATTTTAAAGCATGTTTCAGGAGGTGGGAAGGAAACTGTGGAGGTGAAAAAGTCTTTGATTAAACTGGTTGCCTAGTTTTTGACATTTCTTATAAAGCAGCTATTATGTATAGACAATAGCATTTTCAGTTCTACAAATCAAAATTATTTAATAACTTCATAAATCTGACAATTGTTTGTGAGGATTTAAAAATCTTGTCATCTTTGATGAAATGTTAACTGTTGAACCAAATATTACACATTAATAGACTAGAGGGGAAAAAAATAAAATCCTTCCCAAAACAAGCAAAAACTTTTGGTACATTTTTTTAAAAATTGGAGTTAAAAAGGAACTGGCATATGTATTTGAGCATCTAAATGTTCACATTAGTATACAATACAGCAATCTTTTGCAGTATTGTTTTTTCATAATTAAGAATATATGAGTGTAACAAAATCAAATATTCTGTAACTGGAAACACTTAAATCAGGGCTTATGATGAATAATTAATTCTTTACTTTGTGCATTTCTAACCATTTTTTTAATAGCTAATAGGATTTCATAGACTGGAAATTTTTCTTATAAATTAATCCATATAATGCTTTCTAGTCAAAGCTAGATGTGTAGGCTGTCTCTATAGTCACTTCAGAAAGAAATCAGAGGGAATCATTTGCCTTTAATTAGATGTATACACCTTTAGACAGTTACACTGGAGTAGATGTTCAAATTTCACATGACTAAAGCTAAGTAAGATAAAATGTTACTTTTTTAAAAAATTATTATTATTTTTTCTTCCCCCCCCCCCCCATCTCAGAAGTTCATTTCTTCACAGAGCAAAAGTGTTCTAAAAAGAAATCACAATGTCATGGGGAAGGAATGATTTCTAAGTATGATTTCTGTCTCACTTACTGAAGAAGTTGGATTTTCAGTAGCAAATATGGTAGGGGACTACAAGGAGAAAATAAAAAGTGCTTACAATTTCAGGTTTGACAAGTGAACTAGCAGCTTGCTTGGAAACAAGCAGATTCCAAGAACCAAAATGTGTACAAAACAGAAAACCTGTTCCTCCCACCTTAGTATAAACACTGTTGTTTGATCATCTCTCTAGATTTCCCTGCTTGTCTTACTGGAGGCCTCATTGTTGCTGCCGGTACAGGCAGCGCATATTATGTGAAACGTAATTGGGCTTGGCAGATATTTCGTGTTATTGACAGGACATGTATTCTTTGTGTGGTTCAGGCGTATTACTCCACACTTGGTGTGATCTTATCCCAGGGACTGAAAACTTCTGCAGCTGAAGCACAGCAGTGTCCCTCTTATGGCATATCTTCTAAGTCAGGGTAGTCAAGAGGGATCCTGTTGATGATTCCCGAGACTGCTGCAAAATGGTCAAATGAACAGAAAGTATAGCAAAGTGGAAGATTTGCTTCAGTGGCTTAAGAGAATTCAAATGCTCAAATGGATATCAAGCCCTTATCATGTGCTGCATGGTCAGTTTGGAGGCTGGGACTGAAAAATGCTGGAAAATTGAAATGTTTGGAAATAACTATATACAGTCCTATCAGCACATCAAAATAGTTTCAAGTTGGCTGCCCACAATTGTTTGATGATCTTAACCTTATTTTCTCTATTATTTGAAACTAAAGAAAGAAATTAGGTATAATAATACCTCTTGGGCTTACCAGTGAGTATTGAATTATACATTAATAATTTCTAAATTTCTAATGTTTAATTACAATACCAAAATTTCACACTTTGATATCTTACACCTTAGTCATGAGACCAAATGCATGACAAAATTTCTCCATCCCATCTGAAATTAAACTACAAAAAAAAATTTTAAAATCCTGTGTAAGAATTTCTGATCCTGTTGAAGCAAAGATTTGCATTTGTTGGGTTGAGTATGTACAGAGAATAATTTCATGAAATGATATATAATCATCTACTATATATAGAAAGAAGAGCACAGTGGTCTGAATTTCCTTTTTGCTTAAAGCTTTTGCTTTCCTAACAGTGTTACTACATAAGCAGCTGACAGAGTTTCAATTAAAGTTTTATGGTTTTTCCACACTGTTTGTTTATCTATTAGGAAACATGTATGTATTTATATATATGTGCTACACTACCTGCTTACAAATGTAGACACAGATGTTCAGACACAACATTTAAAAAACGTCTGTTATTATTTTGGTTAATTAGGCTATATGCAGGCATTTTGTAATAAGATTACAAAGATAATTACAGAATAATTTTCTTTTCAACTATAATTAGCCCGTGTTTCAAGTTAATCATGATACATATTGCAGAATGTTTACATTGTCAGAAACATACACTGATAAGCTTCAGATCTAGGAACATAGCTAATTGCCCTATGAAAAAATGTGAAATGCTTCTGTGTTCTTGTTCTTTAATTAAAGTGTCCTCTTTTTTTTTTTTTTTCTGTGAATTGGTGTAGATACTTTCCCCTGGAGGCAAGTGAACAGTTAAAAAGCTTTGAACTCAGTGTTTTTAAGGCTTTTAATAGGATTTCCTAAATATTCAAAATTAATATGTGCAAAGCAGGCTTACCAGGCAAATTCTCTGCAACCCCTGGCAAAAACTCTTGGGGGTTTTGTGTATGTTTTGTAAACTGGTGTAGACTCAAGAAAGGTCAACCACTTGACATTCTTTGACTGTACAGAAAATCATTCTGCAAGGATTCTCTTGTCACTCAATGTAAAAAGGCTATCAATACAAGAAAATTTCTTCAGTTTCTCTAGATGCACATGAAATCTGAAAAAAAATTAGTTTGCGGATTCAGGAAGGGGCTTCTGGTGAAAGCTTGTGTTTCTAAAGAATACAGCGCATTTCCTCAGGAAAAAAAAATTCCTGAAGCTTATCTCAAGTGATTATTTTGTCTGGCTTTCTTTTGCAAGCATAAGGAAAAGGAAATTGTCCGGTTTATATATTTCCCATAAACATATGGGATGCCAAAAACCTGAAAATCAGTGGTTTTGATTCTGTGATACAAAAACATGGCTATTACCATGATTTTGAAGTCAAACAGAACAACTGAATGTAGATTATCTATACTATTCTGCAGCAAGGTTCAGGAGGAACAAAGCAGCAGGCATCACATACGAATGCACAGGCACAGCTCCAAAAAAACCACAAAAACTGTAGCAGAATTAGAACTGATGTGTTTTCTAAACAGGAGGCTGCTGTGGTTAACTTAGCGATTACCTAATTTAAATTGTGAGTCATAGAAGGTACATGGCCTTTACATGCTTCTCGCTGTTGCAACGGGATGGCTCGTGCCCGGCTGTATGACACCAGAAAGTGGTATCAGCAGGAAGAGTTACTCACTGGCACTGAACTGCTCCTTTTCCCCTCTGTTATGATGCATGAGCTCTACGGCAGCACTGCATAGGAACCAACACGTTTGAGAAAAAGAGACTGATTTTACAAAGCCCATGAATCTATAACCCTTATTACTATGCAACAGAGCCATGAGTTTTCCTACTATTTTGAATAAGGTTATATAGAGAATAAGACCGTTCTCTCTCAAGCAGTGGATGGAAGATTCAGTTGCCTGGTTGACAGATCCAAGCAGATCCTCTCCTGATAAAGTCTGTACTCCTTCATCTGTCAATTTATTCAATTTTTGTCTTTAATTTTCATTAGTGAAAACCTTTGACTTTTTCTCATAAGGATGAATAATAAGGATAGAGACAATCATTAGGACACTCTTCTCCCACATGGAACGGTTTTCCCCAACTGCTAGACTTGCCGGATTTTTTGTTAATATACTTCCACCTGTATGACCACTGAAAAAGCAAACTAGAGATGAGGAAAAACCTGTTGCTAGTTGGCCTTTTTTTCTCCTACACATAGATAATACTACCATTCCACTCTAAATTCCACTCCAGCAGAGCTCTTGTACTGCTGGTAATACTCTACCTGCTTATATTCCTTACCCTCTATTAGAGAGAAAAAAGTAAGTACAAGGATATAAAATGATTCTGATAAGGTCACCCAGGGGGTTGGTAGCAGACATGACGCTGTCATCTGGTGTCCACTGCAAGTGTCTGCATTAGAGTTTCAGTTCAGATTAAATATGGTCCAGTCCATGTGACCAGAGTAGAGCTCATCATAAGTGAACCCTCTAAAGCTGCACAGAGTTGAAACTAGGAAGCAACCATTTCTCTCTACAGAGTAATTTCTATTAGAAAGCAGATGTTAATATATTTGTTGGTTCCATGCACTCAGACACACCAAATAAAGTCACAAACCTCCCTGTGTAAACCACAACATGAAAACAACAAATATATATATATATATATATATATGTATATATATATGTGCCCCTTTTCGTGACATGCAGTGTATCCTACATACCAGGTTTGGGGTTTGTATTTACTGCTAGTCAATTAGAATACATAATCTAGTGTAATCTTACCTTTTCAGCCAGGATTGCCTCTGATAAAGGTCTAGGAAATGTCGTTCTCTCTCCTCCCTTTGTTAGTAGAGAAACAGAAACTTCCATAGAAAGATTTCTAAAATTTTAAGAGCTGTCTCATGAACTGTGTTCCATCTTCTTATTTCCAAAGCACAGAGAGCTTTCCAGTGATTAAAATACATCTATGAAGAAATAAAGAAAAATGTTAAAATTAAGCATGGTCTTTTATCATCTTCTTATCTTAACATTTTGTCTGTGACTTACAAAGCTTTGAGACATTTACATGAGGATATTTCAGGCTACGCATTATTGCACCCTAAGCAACTGTTATTCAACCTACACAAATTTGAAATTTGAAAGTCAGCTATACTATTAATATCCAGTTTTACTGATGTATTGGGTTTTGTGTGGTTTTGGTACTGGTGGGGCTACAGGGTGGTTTCTGTTAGAATGTGCTAGGAGCTTGCTCCCCCATGTCTGGCAGAGCCAATTGCAGTCAGCTCCAGGACAGTCCTGCTGCTGGCCAAGGTTGAGCCAATCGGGAATGATGGCAACACTTCTGGATGATATATTTAAGAAGGAAAAAAAAAAGCTTTTGGGCATAGGTAATTGTGGCCAGAGAAGAGCAAAGTCAGAATATGGGAGAGGAACAATGCTACAGACACCAAGGTCAGTGGAGAAGGACATGCAGGAGGTGATCCAGTCACCAGAGCTGAGATACCTGCAGCCCATGGTTAAGGTAATGGTGAAGGTAATGGCGAAGCAACTGTGCCCCTGCAGCCCACGAAGGTCCGCGGGCATGCAGAGATCCTTCTGCAGCCCGTGGTGGTGACCCTCGGAGCAGGCAGATGCCTGAGACGAGGCTGTGAACCGTAGAAACCTGTGCCAGAGAGGCTCCTGCCAAGGACCTGCAAACCTGTGGAGATACAAGCCCTAGCGCAGGTTTCCTGGTAGGACTTGTGACCCTGTGGGGGATGTGTTGCGGTCTGTAGTTTCTGCGTCGGCAGGGCAACCCGCAGCCTTCCCGGAGAGCGCTGCAGGGCGGCATCGGGGAGAGCGGCTGTTGCGCTTCCCAGAGCCCTCCCAGGCAGCCCCATGCCCTTGCTCCGGCTGGCTGCCGGCTCCACAACACGGTAGCGATAAAGGAGGTGAGAAGGCCCTACACATGGGGACCAGAGGCCTTTAATCACATGGTGACGAACAGCTTCCCAGAGGCACAGAGGCCACATGGCAGCCCGTTTTGGGGGTTTTATAGGGGGATGAGGGGGGCGGGGAGAGCACGTGGACTACTGGTTTCAGGGTGCAGGGGCAGCACATGGGCGGAATTGGGGTACCAGAACCAATGGGAAAAACCTGAGGGAGTGCCCAGGACCAGGGGCAGTGAAGGGCAGAAAAGGAATGGGGAATTCCAGCAGGAAAAGGAATGGGGAATCACAGCACCACAGGGACCCATGCTGGAACAGGCTGTGCCTGCGCGACTGCACCCCATGCACTTCATGGGGAGCTGTTGCCCGTGGGATGGACTTACACTGCAGAAGTTCACACAGAACTCTCTCGTGTGAGGGACCCCACAGTGGAGCAAGGGAAGGACTCCTCTCCCTGGGCAGCAGCAGGAACAACCTGTGATGAACTGACCATAACCCCCATTCCCTATCTCCCTGTGCCGCTTGAGGAGGAGAGAGGTAGAGCTTGGGAAGGAGAGAGGGGCAGGAGGAAGGTGTTTTTTGACTTATTTTACTTCTCATTATCCTGCTCTGATTTAGTTAGTGATAAATTAGATTAATATCCCACAGCTGAGTCTGTATTGACCATGATGGAAATCAGTGAGTGATCTCTCCTTGTCCTTATCTCAACCTGTGAATCCTTCATTATATTTTCTTTCTCCTGTTCACTTACAGAGGAGAGTGATAGAGCAGTCTTGATGAGTGCCTGACATCCAGCCAGGGTCAGCCCACTACAACTGAATATTAACTGATGTCTAAATTAGATAATGACTTTAAGGAGAGATAGAATATACATTCATTATTAGTTTGTATAAGTTCTGTTAATTAAAAAGGAAAAAAAAAATTAAAAGCATTTAAGTATCTAGAGTCAATTTCAAGGTTACTTTTAGTGGGAAAAAATCCTTTAAAGATGAGTTTTGTTAACTTCAAAAGACACATAAGATCCTAGATTAATTTAAAAAAAACCCCACAAGTTCATAAAATTGAAGTGTTTTATTCTATATCTTACACAATATTTCCCCTGGGAAAATAATTTTATTGTAATTTGAAAGTTTTAAATATTTGTGCATGAACAAGATAGGATAAAAATACGTCAGATGAAAATGAAATAAATGCAAGTGATGAGATTTATCAGATCACTGAAAAAATACATTATGAAACTAAGCTTACAGAGAACAACAATTACTGAAATCCACACAGAGTGAAAAAGACGGCAATAGCAGAAGTGAGTAGCATACATTCAACTCAAAGGGAAAATACTGGCAAAAATTCAGGAAAAAAATGTGCTAATGGCTTTCCTATTATTCATAGACTGACATAAATACTCCTTTCGCAATTCCATCTACACACAAAAAGATTTGTCAAAAGACTGACTAATTCACTAAAAGATACAAATAAGTGCAAAGAGAAGTGAGCTATGTCATTTCCTCTTCATTTGCCATTTCATCCTTCTGAGAAGGTTATCCTCATCAAGAGACTGTAACAAGATTAAATGCCATCCCTCTTAGTGTTTGAGACAGATGTGACACATTTTCAGCTTAGAAAGAAAATGGGCTGACCGTTTCAGCAGGATAGAGATTCCCTGAGGGACAGAATCTATTAAAACAGTTGACAAAATAAAAGATTTGATGGCCAGAAGTGGAGGCACACACAGGATATGCAATATGTACAATTTTTCGTATGTGCAGAATCATGTTGGCAGGAGGCAGTGTCAGCCCAGCCTTACCAGTACTGGTATGTTATAGACAAAAGGAAGGTTATGAGTCTGAGCAAAGCCTGCCCAGCTGAATTTCACACAGCTGTGGGTTACTCTTGTCTCTTCTTTCTAGTGAGGCTGAATCGGGCATTGCAGCATGAAATTTCTTGTCCGGCAAGGTGAATGTTGTACACACTCAGGCAGAAATGTATTTTTATCAAGGATAACTAATAGTTTATTTCTAAATGATTTATTTAAATAATATATGAAATATTGTAAGAGATGGAATTCTTAAAGTAGATTACTGAAGTACTTGTGATTGCCTGCCTTTTGTGCTCACGAGGGTATGTACACATTTCTTCGAAGGAGATATATCAAGGATAAGAATTCGATAGATTTGGAAAGACCAGTTTCCCTAAACCTAAATTTAACCATATATTAAGCACAAGTGTACCTGCAGATGTTCTTTCTGACATCTAAATTAAGAAAATTAACTAAAATAATTATTATATATTTATAATTGTTATAATAATATATAATATACAAATAGTTATTGTATAAACATAAAATTATGGAAATTAACTAGAATGATTCATGTCTATTATGTAAATTACATACAGAAACATAGATCCACAGGAAAGTGAAACCTGAGCTGTTTACATTTTTAAAGATTCACGTTACTATTCCTGCTCTGTGATGCTTTTACCTATTACTCTGCTGCAGCCTCAGCTATGGAGTTTATGCCACTATAATTTTATGACCAAAGTGTTACACTGCCAGCTGAAATAAGACCTCTAACCCTTTAACTGAGGCTTTTAACTGTGTATCTGAAGAGGTAATATGAGGCAGGGCACAGAACATTGAAAAATAGTTGGAGAGCAGGTGCCTAGGTTTTTATATAGCTGACAGTATGTTTTAGCCATTAGCCAAGACAAAAATCCTGCCTGTTTAAATTTCCTCTCTGACTCATGGACCATAATTAGAAGATTCAGTCCTGCACCTATTGAGATCAGTGAAATGACTACCAGTAATTTCAGAGGCCAGTGAATTAGGACCTAAATTCTCTCCTGCTCTCCAGGGACAAAGGGCCATATGGCAAGCTGACTGCTCTTGCTCATAGTCCTACCTCAGAGAGAGAAGAAAAGGCTGTGTGATCAGACATGGGTACTCTGCACCTGCTCCTTTCTTTTTCAGCATCACTTCAGAGTGGAAGCTGCTTTCACGGTTGCCGAGTATAGGAAGTGGGAGAGAGAGAAATAATGGCTAGCTGTATCTTTTCAGTGTCATCACAATATTTTGCATTTTATTCAGAGATACAGAATACACAGCTCAGATTTCCTGAAAAAATGATAATTCTTTTAGTTTTGCCTTGTGGTTGTATCTGAAATGTTTTATTTTTTAGATGATTCTATTGACTTCAAAGAATTTAGATTTTGTCCTAATTCTAATGCTGAGGTATTTGATATTTTCTAATTCTTCAGCAGCATTTTTAAATTCTGAATTTGCTAGTGTTTTCTCGCTTTCAAAAATAGCATATTATGTCATGATTATGTTATTAGAGTTTTTTTAATGGCTATGATTCTACGGAAAATATTTCACTATGATACCTGATGACTCAATTTCTTCTTTATATGCAATATGTCAACATTGATTAATCTTAATTTAAGGAAAATACTAGAGTTTTAATAGTTAAATGAAATCTAGTGCTGTAAGACTTATTGTATGTAGAACAAGGCAAATAGTCACACACTATTATTTTCTGAAATATATTATCTAATGCCATAAGTTAAGTATTGTAGGGCAAGATGCTCTTAGGATTTTATTATTCTACCTTTTGAATCAATGTTGTATTTGATTGATATAATATAGGTTTAAATCAGCATAATAAAAGTAGCAACAAAAAAAAAATCTAGGCCAGCTTATATTTTAGATTCATTATGTAGTTGAAAGAACACTTTGCCAAATATTATAGGGACTCAGATGACTTTAGGTGAAAGCTGCTGGTGAAAATGCACATTTAGTAAGCCAATCATAAAATTATATGGCACAAAAAATTTAGACAGCTGTATTTCCTTCACAAAGCTTTTACTTTTCCTAAGTAAAAACTAAAATGCAGAGCGGTTTAAGCTTGCAAATTTTTGAAAAAAACCCAACAATCCCCCCAGAAAATCTCCAAACCAAACTCAAAATTAAACCACAGAATTATACCTTAACAATAGGCATAGTCTTGAAGATGTGCAGCAACATGAATTTAAGAAAGTGACACAAAACCCAAAGGGCAAGAAAATTCTGTTAAAATACTGTAGGGTAAATAGTTCTATTTAAGTATATCCTTAGTTATGGGAGATGCAGAACCTGCCTGTGGCAGCTTTCAGAAGGAATTTTGTTTCAGGCAAATGAAATCCGCCTTTAAGTTTTGAGTTGAGAATAGGAACATACAACTTTTCTACCAACTTGATCCTTCCTTCATCTCATTTTTTCTTCAGAGAACCTCACACCAAAAGCAATGAGAAGACTGTCCCAGCTTATCCACACTGTCCATCTGAGATGCAAAATGCCTTGGAATTTGTCAAAGACAACATATGAATCAAACACATGAAAAGTTACCAAAATCTCTTGGAAAAAAAAAAAAAAAAAACCCAACAAAGAAAAACCATTAAAGAAAAACAGAAAGAAGGTAAGTCAGTTGTATGACACCAAAATGTTTTCTGACTATTCCGCCATTTCTTTGACTAAAACCGAGAAGCCCTTTTTGCATTTGGATCACACTTTACAAGTACAAGTATATATTTCATCACCATCTCAGTTAAAGTCAATAGAAATCAAGAGAAATTACTTAACTTATGCACACTACCATACCAGTCTTCATTTTTATTTTTGAGACAATGCCCCCAGATATTATCATCCTAAAAATATTAGAAATGACATAATTCCAAGACAAATAAACTTGTAATGCATTGGCATTCCTGTAGTAATTATTCTTTCTAAATGTCAAACCCAAAACAATTTCTTTACTAATAATTTTTTTTCTTTTCTGTTGAAAAATTGAGAAAAGAAATATTTTATGAAACCTTTGTTATTAGGTTATTCAAAATTCAGCTTAGCACTTGAAGCACCTTATGTGTCTTTTGTCCAATTGACATATCAATGTGACTCTAACATATCCTTTCTCTCTCCATCAGAGTATCTGTAGTGAAATTTAGGTCAGCTGTAACAAAAAGTTTCTGCTTTCCTGAGCCATAGGATCTGTTCATTCTATTGCAAATAATGTCATTCTCTCGTGAGTTGCAGGAAGAAAAACCTGTCCTGTCTTTTTTCTTTTTTTTTCATTGTGTTTTTGTTCTCTGTTTCTCTCTATATGCCTGTATTTCATTTTATAGTTCCCAAAACTTTAACAAAGCTAAACAAAGATCTGGAAACTCTCAGTGCAGCTCAATGGAACAATTTTCAATCATTTGAAATAAACTATTAGTAGTCTTTGATAAAAATACTTCTCTTCCTTAGTATATACGACATTCACTTTGCCAGACAAGAAATTTCATGCTGTAACTCCTTTCTCCTCCTTTCTCTGCATGTGCAAACTCCTCAACTAGTACCTCTGAAAGAAGAGTCAGAATCAAGTCCATTAGGCATTTTACTAATATTACTTATAACACACATTTGAAGAACCAAAAAATATTTTTTTATTTATAGACATTTAGACAATACATCAAAGATATTCAATTTAGGTCTGTAAGTGTGTAGTTAGATAATAGATTTATGCAGTGAACATATTTGAATCCTAACACATTCAGTACACCAAGGAATTTCTTATATACAACACAGGGTTCAAAGAAATTCTGAAAGTAAATATTTATATGTATTCTGAACTAATTTAAAGAAATAATAATTACCAGAATAATGCAACAGTTGTTTTAATTTTAATGTCATATATTTATATTTAAAATTTCACTATTTTAATAAAAGGAGCTTGGTTATTAGACTATTCAACCTCTATAATTTGCTTCTATACTGTGCTTACATTGATATGATTTGTTAATGCTAACATCCAATTTAGGAGATCGGGGTTTAGAGGCCACAGGGAAAGGCTCAGTTAGGACCTGAGGACAGAGGAAGATTGAAAAAATGCATATGTATGCAGCTACAGCTTACAGATGACAATATGGTTCATTTATTTCATTTTTCATCCTCAGAATGAGTTATAAACATTAAGAAATTAATTTCTGAATGCAGTCATGTGATGAGTCAGAAAGCACTAACTCTATTTAGGGAAACATTAAAATAATTTTTAAAGGACTCTACACTCTAGTTAACTATGCTGGTAAAGGATTATGCAAATTTATGATATTAAGGTACAATATAAAATTCCTTTGCCTAAAGTAATGTTTTTTCAATGCTCACTTTCTCATTATGTAGAAATTTGATTTTCTGTTTAAAAATTCATAGATGTGTAATATGCAGAAAAATCTCAGTGACTACCTGAAATGAAAGTGATAATACTACCTTTTAAGGCCTTAAGAATATAAATAAAACCATCATACTTTTTCGTAATATTTTATAACTTCCTGTTTTTACCCTCCAGAAGTCTAGTCATAGTGCTTCAATGTATAAAAGTTCCTGATACCTGCAAAAGCCCTAATTAACTGATGGGTATGGTTTACTTTAGTGCCAAACCTATCTGTGTTTCTCTATGTTACCTGCGGATTTAATAGCCCCTTCTTTTCATTACTTAAAATAAATTATAAGAGATATAAGTCATAATGAACATTAATAAAATTAATTTTAAAGCACTTCCATGCTATCTTCATGATTAAATACTTTTTCGTTTACTGCCTTGTTACGAAGGAGTTCATATTAATCCCACAAGGAAGTAAATCAGCCTCCAGCATTTTGAAAATCAGTTTCGGTATCACCCCTTGTTATGCTCTATCAAGCAAGTGAAAGAAAGACAACTTTATTTCTAAAAAATGCAAAATCAGGGTCTTATTGAGGACAAAGGTATGTGTCACTTCTGGAACTAAATCCCAGTGTTTCAATCATGCTCAGTCACCTCTATTTATTTAGTAAGTCTGTCAGATGTATCAGTGGCAGAACAGGAGGCTTGCTGTATGGCAGCCTTGGTGAAGCTATGTGAAAAGGAATATCTGATTTCTAATCGATTTATTTATTAACATTCTTGTTTCAAAAATATTCTTATTCTGCTTCATCCCTTTGCTGACATGGCAATTAATCAACCAACACTTATATAGTCAGGGAAACCCTCATATCTAAACCTCTAAAGACAACAAATAAATTATGCCTATTCTTGATTTGGTGAGTCTTCAGGAACAATATGAAAGGATGCACCTTGCCTTCCTCTTTCACACTTCACTTAATACCACATGTCCAAATGATAAAATATATAAGTTTTATGAGTGCACATATAAATCAATCCTTAAAATACTTAAATTATGCCACTGGAGCTTTTATTTCTATATCATCTTTGTCTTTCAGCTCTTTTATTAATGACAACTGATGTGTCATGATCATATTAATTATTTATTCAATTCTTCTCTTTGCATGCATGCACATAAGAAAGAGTGGCAGCTGAGAAAAAAAATAGGGGATTTTTAATACAAAGGTAGAGTTCTGAAATCTGCATGAGGTAATGAGCAAGTAAAATGTAAATGGAGATAAACTCATGTACCCTCAGAAACTCCCTGTTGTGGGGGAAGTGTCTCCACTGTTGTATTTCAGGAGGTACCTCCAAATTCTAGTCAAAATCATAGACTGGACAGCTAGGGCACTGTTCAAAAAAATAAGAACTGTGGGCCCAGAAAAAAAGACTTAGATTCCAGGTTTACACACCTCAGAAAATTCTCTGATCTTTTTTGAAAAACAAAACAAACTAAACAAGACACTACAACTCTAACTTTTCCATGAGTAAACAAAGTGTTTAGCCTTAGGAAATTCTGTGACTGTTAGTCTCACCTTTGAGTTCTCTGTCATTATTAGGTTCTTAGAAAATTGCAAAGCGTTGTACGCTGGGTGGCCTGAGATGTTATGAAGATTTTATTAGCTAAATTCCACCTCTCTCTACGGTCAGGTTCTTTGTGCTTGTGCTTTACCTACTATTTGATATATATTAATTTATTTTAAAGTGATTTGAAGACATGTTAATCATGGTGTTTCTCATTTCCTGTATCCGTTAGTTGCCTCATTGGTATAAGCTATATAATTGCTGAATATTTGTAGCTGTAACTGAAAAATCAATGAAAACTAAGATTTGAAGGAATGAGGTGTTACACAGAGTTAATACATATTTCTGTGTGCTCCATACACCACCAGAGCATATAATTTTAATTTACTGTTCTCAACTGGCAGACACCTTGACCTTAAATATTGGTCCTTCAATTCTTCCCTTGTAGAAATAGGATGGCATTAATTTTCTTATAACACTGTTGTGAATATAAAGTAGTTGATGCCTATGAAAACTGTTTTGGTGGTGCATTAGTCTATAATTCTCTGTTCACAGCAGTGTTCACACAATGTGAGTTGAATAAATTGTGAGATTTCAAATTGAATAATGAGTAGAATAACAATCTACAGTCAGAGTTGGTGAGCAAAATACGATATAAACTCCAACTAGATAATAAATGAGAAGTATAAACAGGTCATTAAGGTCTATATCACAATGCACATAAAAAAGAAATTCTGTCAGCACTGTACATTCTAAATGACTGACAGACTACAACAATATTAAGATTAGTATATGATAAGAGGAGAAGAGATATCTTCATAAGAGATATGGATTTAAAAGATTTTTCTGAAAAGAAATTAAAAGTACAGTTGTAGTGCAGTTTGTGTTTAGACTGCATGTAAATACCTATATGTTACAGTCTGCACATAAGTTAGATATTTAAATTCCCACCACAGTCAGCAGAGATCAGAGTCTCGATTCATCTACCTAAGCATGGAGGTAGTTGAGACAACTAACAGATATGATCGTTGCAGAGCTGGCATAGAGCCTGTTGGAGACTCTCAGTGTGGCACTGGGATGACAGCCACTGTACCCTTAGGCATCTCAAATGGTATGAGACAGCTGTGACTGGGACACAAATAAAAGCAAAAGTAGTTGATTCCATTTCTGGAACTGATTCCAGCTTCCCAACCTCTCTAAGATGAAAATCAAGAGTTGGTCAACTAGGCTTGAGCATAAAATAAATCTTCCACACTCCATAAATTTAACATACTCGTTTATATACTCTTGCCCTGTGTACACTTTCTCTGACAGCACTGTGGTGTCAGGAATAAAACATGGGCCAAGGATTCTTCTCAGCTGTTGATATGGATAAGGCCATCCTATGTTAGGAAATTAGGAGAAGGAATTAAATTGACCTGAGCTATAGTATGACACTTAGCTCTAGTCTGTATTTTCTGGTTTAGATATAAAATTGTGTGTTCTATTCACCATTTCAGTAGTTCTTCAGGGAGGAGACTTTTTGAATCACCTATTTTTTCTATGAACCTGGAGATGGACTTTAGATTCCATTCTCTGCTCTCAACACTTAGACATAAATGTTCCTCCTGAGCCTTAGCCACAACTGAAAAGGGGTAAGTTAGCAAATACAATCTCATTAAGTACAATGTATTATTTTTGCGAAGTCAGTTGAGGCTAATGCTACTCATATTCACTTTGCAAATATTTGCCTAACAAAAATTATTTGGATTCATAAGTGGCAAATAGTTCACAAGACCAGGTGCACTGTACAAAAGATGCTTGTATTATCAAGAGAGGAGGAGTCTATTGACTCTTTCTACTTAAATAACATCTAAATTTCTTTCAAACTTCCTTCTGGACACAATACTATAATGCTTTAAATTCTTAGAGATAAGCATGAAGAAAATGTGCCAGTAGCTAAAAGAACTTAATTCACATGAAGGATTTTTGCCCTTCTGATACATGAATTTCTTGAAGTTTGACACAATTCCAGCTTTTCTCACAGTACCTAGCGTTCTCAAGAATGATAAAAAAAAGCAGTCCTAATGAAAATAGATGTAATTAACGTTCGAGGGGTTTGTTTCTTTGTTTGTTTACTGGGGGGTCTTTAAGGTGAACTATTCAAGGCTAACGTGTGTTAATGGTGATCTTAAAAGTTAGAAGTTGAATATTGTCCCATGATCTATGTGGATTTCCGTGCAGTGTAATATCTACTTTTCACCTCCCTGTGGTGATGAATGGGATGTGTCTGTCGCTGGAAAACTCACGCATTGAGAGAAAGTTTAATAAGTAACGCAAAAGATATGTATACGAACAAAGTAAAATAAGGAACTAATTCACGATTTCCCAGGCAAGTGTTCAACAAAGCGGGGCTCCATCACATGTAATGTCTACTTGTGAGGGCAAAGTCCATTACTTCAAACATACTCCTCCTTTTTTTTAGACATAAACTAACTCTTCAATCATTACTAATGATGCAGCTGGCCTGTTTCAATTCTCTTTCTTATAAGAGATGTTTTAGATTGCTCTTTTTCCTCACTCAAGCCTTTCCACATTGTGCAGATGCTTTAATATGTTTATCAGAATTATTGTCATCAGTCTCCTCTACTAAAGGAATATTTTCAAAGGTTTAGGTTTGTAGTATAATATAATCATATTGCATCTGAATTACATCTTTGCCTGCATTCTCCATCAACTTATTGCACTGTAACTTCTGCAATTTATGAGAACAAAATAAATACACTTCATACTTTAAGCCAAGACTTAATGGTCAGTCTAATTTCAATCTCAACAGTTTAATTATCTTTAATTCATATCTAATTATTAGAGAAAAGAAAACCAAATAAAATTGAAAACATAAACCAAACTGCAAATCCAAAACCAGACAAAGACAGATAAAAAAACCTCTCTGATGAGCAATTTGATTAGAAGTGCTGTGCTCACATTTCATGGATCTTCTCCTTCCTTCTGCTGTAAACCTCACACACTGCCTGTGTGCTCACACACATCCTAAACCCAATGCCTTCAGGGAGTGTGAGGGTGTGTTACACCAAGTTGTCAGCTTTATGAGCCCTTTCCCATGAGAATATGGTATTATGAGGAAGTGGTTCTTGTCCGTATGTTCATTTGGGATTATTTCCATGCATTTTGTAACACTGCCTATACCTTGATATTTCTCCATTCTCCACAAATCCTCATTGTATCTTTATTTACTATACGTGTCGGGTTTATTTGCTTTGGATACTTGTTCCCTCTCACAGGTGAAAAAAAAGGGCTTTGCCCAGCTTCCAAGGTTATATTTCTTTTATAACAAATAAATTGCTATTAGTGGTTTGTTTATAGTTCTGGATCTGTCGTCACAAGTTTGTACTTCTGTAAATTGCTTTTTAATTTTAGGGCTGCAGAGCATTTACTTTACACAGAATAAGTGGCTTTTATATGTTTTTTGTAATAATATTTCACCATATTAAAAACATTGCTGCAATGGGGCTTCACAAAAAAAGCTGTACTAAAGTTCAGTAATAATCACATGGTTTAGGCAATTGGTGTTGCACCCAAACAAGCTGAAACAAAGTTCTAACCCCAAAGAAAGGCCAGACACAGAACACATATCCAGGCTTAGTCCCAAGGCCTCACCCAGTTATTATGGACTGTGGCCTGTAGCATGGACAGTATCATGTTTGCTGAATTAGAGGGTCACAGCTCCCTGTGTTGTTATTCTACCCATTTTTCTTGTATCAGCTGTTAATGTCAAAAAGCAGATGCTTTCAGGATGTTCACTATCATTTGACTGCTTCCAGTCACCTTGTTGTTTTTAACCATCTTGACTGAAGATTGGCTTTTAGATACCTTATGGCTTCCTTGTTAATGAGAGATTTTTCTGGTTCTCATTTCCCTTTCAGAGGGACCTTGACAGGGTTGAGAGGTGGTCCTGTGCAAACCTCATGAAGTTGAATAGGGCAAGTGTACAAGGTGCTGCACACAGGTCAAGACAATCCCAAGCACAAATACAGGATGATCAGACTATGGATTGAGAGCAGCCCTGAGGAGAAAGAGGTGATATCTGACAAGATGTTCAATGTGATCTGACAATGTGCATTTGCAGCCCAGAAAGCCAAATGTATCCTGGAATGCATTAAAAGAAGGGCAGCCATCAGGACAAGGGACGTGTTTCTGCCCTTCTACTTCCCTTTTCTGAGCACTTCCCTGCAGCTCTGCATCCAGCTCTGGGGTTCCCAACAGAAGAAGGACATGTATCTGTTGGAGCAAATCCACAGGAGGGACACAAAGATGATCAGAGGGCCAGAACACCTCGCCTCTGAAGACAGGCTGAGAGAATTGGGCTTATTAAGCCTGGAGAAGACTCTGAGGAGACCTTATTGCAGCCTTCCAAGTCCTACAAGAAAGATGGATAGGGACCTTTTTCAAGTGTGTGTAGTGACGGGACAAGAGGTAATAGTTTTAAACTGAGAAAGGGTAGGTTTACATTAGATGTTAAGAGAAAGTTCATCCCTAGGAGAGTGGTGAGACAGTGCAACAGGTTCCCCAGAGAAGCTGTGGATGTTCCATCCCTGGAACTGTTCAAGGCCGGGTTAGAAAGAGCTCTGAGCAACTTGGAAGGTGTCCCTGCCTGTGGCAGGATCATTAGAATTACATGATCGTTAAAGACCCATTCAACACAAGCTGTTGTATGGTTCTGAGTTTTTACGATTCTATGTCATTACCTAACTGTGAAAGATGCAGATTATCTCACACTACAAGTTAGCAATTACCATTTGTCACAACCCAGAAGCAGGTATGATCTTCATTATAAATAATTGTCAGGCTGAACAAACACATCAGTCCATGTGGCAGGGAAGTCCTACGCTTCATTGTAAAATCATAACTCCAGCAACTAGCCTACTCTTTAGTGTCAAAAGTGCAGGCTAAGAAGCTCTAAACTTTTACAATAAGCTTTACCAAGCTCCCAACTCTCAGAACAGACTTCAGATATGAAGTAAGGAGTAGAATATGATTGCTGCACTTGCTGGGATAAAACAAGAGAGAAGAGAATAAGAAAAAGAGAAGAAAAAGGGAGAAAGAAGAGGAAAAAGATCAGTCCTTAGAACCCATGTCCTTCTTGCTGCCATGGGTGGTCCAGACCTGGACTCAATGAAAGGAAGAGAGAGGAGACAGGGACAGATCCGTTTACAGTTTACCTTGTTTACCTGGTATATGTCTCTCATGTAAAATAGATTTTTTTGTACCATTTGTGCCATATTGTTCACACACGCACAGTTAGCCATTCAGAGCCCTCCAGGAAATGAGTCAGGGAAAACTGGGGGTCTGTGGTGGTCCTGAAGCCCCTTTTAGTGAGGTACCTGGGACTCGACCCTTCCCTTGATGCAGGTGCTCTGAGCACGAGCCTCGAGACAAACTTGAGAGCCTAGCAACTAGAAAGGAATTTTGCTCGGAACAGAACTGCCCCACCTCCACGGGACCCTCTCTTCCAGTCAGAACTCTCCTATTGCAACAATCAGAATGCTTCAGACAAAAGATGCTGACGTGTTTATGCCTGGTCCTTCATGCTGCTTTCTCTTGAAGTCCACACCTCTTTCCACTTCCAATAAGGACTGAAATCTGTCCACAGTTTTAACTAATTTCTCACCATAATGTTGTTTTCATTAACTTTTGTGTTGGTTTCTTTGCTGCTTTCTGTGTTCAGTTTTTTCAGCTTTAGTTTCAGCATAGCGGTGCCAAGAATCTGTAAATGTTGATACAAGCTGCTGAGCATGCCTTTGCAATTTTGGTAGATGACCTGATTTTAAAAGTGATGCAGATATAATTAGTCTGTGCTGGATTTATTGTTGTCAGTGTTTTTTATTTTATTTTGCCATCTGGCAGGCTCTGTGTTTCTTTTAAAAGGAACAGGATACTCAAAAACTAGGTCAGAGACATCGAGAACTATGCTGTGAATGATTGCTCATTGTTTTAGATATTGATTACTCTCAGAAGCTTTTGTTGGTCATAACGTGCAGGATGAAAAAGTTATGGAACTGGTGTTTGCCCCTTTCTTGTGCCTTGACGGAACATCCTTCTCTCAAACTGATATTTCGGGAATCTGGTCCAAAAATAAGAACAGATCAAATTCTACCAAGGTCTACCTCTGGCAGCAGCCAGCAGCAAATGCCCAGGAAAGAGTAGAATAACAGAGTGAACTCAGAGTAACACTGTAGAAAAATATTTGTCACATAAAAGTGCTTTTGTTTGTATTTACAAGGGACTGTAGAAGCACAGGATAAATAAGGGTACTTCAATCAGTAACCATGCTCCAGGAAATAGACTAGGTAAGCTTCTGGTGATACAAAAAACCTAGCAGATTTTATAATCAATAATCAACAAATATAAAATTCTCTCTAGAAATATAATAAATAGTAGGCTTGATAAATGAAATGCTAGCAGTACTGTTAAAGGCAAGAAGGAACAAATTGTTATTGCTGGACAAATAGAGCCTTCACAAATAGTATCAGTTTTTGCCATTATCTTGAATATTGATATCCACAGTGTTTTGCCAAGTAAGATATGCCTTGATATTACCTCTTATTTTTAAACAAATTCTTTGAGTGGCATCCAAGTCCATTAGGGTATTCCCCTGTCACCAGAAATCAAAACAATTCCTTGCAGAACAAAACTTTTTTTCCACTTTGGAGTTGCCATTTCTGCTGTAGAAGTTCTCACAGAGTCTGAAATAGCAATTACTATGTTCAAATAAAAGGAAGGAGTCACAAACTCAGTAGCTGCATGTTAGCTCAAATTTGGAGACACTGAAGAATACCCCAAGGGCTTATTTACAGTAACCCATAGTTACATCAAATGTGTTTCTTAATCCCAGCAAGCAAATGTCATGAATAAAAATAAGAGGTAATTTGCCAGTCATAACTTGCAATGTTTTTATATGCCTCTGAGAACAAAAGATTTTAAATTAAAAATGAAAATGAGAAGACAGATTTATAGTGGAATAAATGACCAGTGGTTGAGAGCTCTGTCTGTATTTAAATCTTGGTAGTCCTAGGTGACAGTAGATAGCAGTTGAAGACTTCTGCCATTTCCGAAATTTAATTTATTTTCCCATCAATTCAGTGCTCAAGAACTGTAACATCCAAGCCTCTGGGACCAAGAAATATTGCATCTATTTGCTGCCCTGATCGTATACTGCCTATTCTCACCTTTCCCCTATAAACCGGGTGATACGTTATGACTGATTGCAGGAAGTAAAAGCCCCAAGTAGCAGTGAACTTCATGATCATAGTGACAGGTATAAATAAGGTGGCTTGAATTCATAGAGGAAGCTGTTGAACTTGTTTGCAGTTCAGCAAAACAATTTTAGTGGCAGTAATGTATTTTAAAGCAAGAGATTTAATTTACCAGAGAAAGTCCGCACTATTATTTTTTTCTAACATCACCAATGCTGTCATAGACACCTTTTAGACACCTATCATTTCAGCAGTGGAAAGAGTTAGACTAGATGATACCAGGACTGCTGGACATGCATTTAAAGTCCCTGTGAGGTTATTGTAAAAGGATACAGAAATCTGTTTTACTTTTTAACTGGTCTGTCTTAAGCTGCAAAGAGTTAACACCACCAAGATTCTGGCATGCATAAAAAGGAGTAAACACTTAGGACAACTCACAACATGAGTAAACAAGGGTGGCATATATGTAAATGTGTATAGCTGAGTGATTCATCTCATCATAACACAGATCTGTGAAATATTTTGAATGAATTAAGTTCAAGAAGTCCCTTATTTTTCTATTAATTATAAAAGAAGTCAGGCCAAACAGGTTGGAGCAAATGCCTGTAAAATAGTTAATGCTGGGTGATATGGATGTCTCTTCACGTGTGTGAAATTATGAAAGTGGTTCAAAATATGGTTCTAAAACCACAGGAAAGCAGAAAATAAAGTTGCATTCTGTCAAGTGTTTTACTGTTCTGTACTCCTATTTCTCACTAAGGAAGGCAGGTCATAAGTATTATCAGCCATAAATTAATGACAGTCCTCACACAAGCAGGAATATAAAAAAGATTTTAAAAATATCTTTCAACAATCCTTCCTCTAGATATAAAGCTTATTGGTATGTAATGTATGCTTATAGTGGTGTTGACAGTACAACTTCTATAAACTTCTTAAAGCATCACAAAAACTCCCTAACATAAATGCAAACAAACAAAGAAACAAATAAATCAAATTTCTAAGCACAGAATGAAACTTCTTTTAGTATGAGCATTAACACACTCACCAGACAGGTGCCTGTTATAATTCTTAATGAAGATGTGTTTTAGACATTCTGAAATCCTGATGTCAAGTTTTTGTCAAGGTTTCTGGTTTCTGGGCTATTACATGAAAGATAGGGAGTAATATCTTGTAATTGGTTCCTTCAAAGAAAAAAAAAAAGGAAGTTCAAAGAATATTTTGTGTTCTTCATCTTAGGTGAAGGTATAGCCTTGCTAACCTGATTGAGGGGCTAGAGCTGTGCAAAGAGATGGGGATTCAGGCATTTTCTGTAGCCTATGTCTTCTAGTATCTAACTTTAGATAATTTTTTGACCATTTCAGACTGTAAAGCTTCCTTCAACACTAAAAGTAGTAAATGTTAGTTTTGTATTCTGCTTTGAGGGATAGGCATTAAAACATCAGTAACATCTTTGTAGGATCCCATCTGCTGTTGGTATGACGCATAGAAACAACAGGACCCGTGTTACCCAGTTTAAAAGATAAATGATTGCAGCTTGTAACATAGATAACAAGCAGCACATTTGAAACATATCCAGAAGAGTTTGGGGCCCATCTTCAAAAAGCACGGCAGGAATATCCTGAGTGCTTTTAGGATCTGACAGTAAATTGCCCTACATAGAAGCATATATGTGTGTCCTACAGAGGCAATTTTGTGTGTGTTAAAGGAGGGAAATTTCTTCTGGGGTTGAAAATAGATGTATTAGGTCTTTGAATATAAAGCAATGTGATCTTCATTTTTATTGCAGTGGGGTTCTGAGGGACGGTTTATGGGGTTTTTTTGGGGTAGCATGGAGGGTTGTTGATTCTGTTTACCCGCGGGTGGTTTTAATGTTTATATTCAGATAGCATTGATTGCATTAATCCAACCTTTTGAGACAGAAACCCAGATATCACCATGCCTTGGCTTTCAGGCTAGATTTACCCAGTCATAAGTACATGCAAAAAGTGTTTACAGAGATATGGTAAGTATTACCTACAAATCACCGAGTATCCAAGGAAAAAGGGCTGTCAAAAAATACCAGTTTTATTACAGCTTTGCTCAAATTATCCCTCAATTTTAAAAGAAGGAAAAAAAATGTTCAGACATAGAGTATGCAAAAGCCTTATAGTGGCAGAATATACAGAAATTTAGGCTAGTCGCAAAGACAGATAATCTTCATCTGGAGAGCACCACATCGTTTCCAGGAGTTATGGTCACCATATGACTAAGTAATTCTCATGTATAATATGAAACTAATAAAAAAGTAAGAGTACAAAGAACAGAAATTCTGTGAACCAGAAAATATTAATCTTAATGGTGAGGCAGCTTCTCCATATGATTAGAATAAGTATTATGGTAGAAGTATGGAACTGAAAATTGGTGTGTGTGGGTGTGGTCCTATGAAATCAATTGTATACTAGAAAATACAGCCCCTGAGCGCTACAGAAATTAAAAGTTGCTACAGACGTTTCTTTAGTGAGAACTTGCATGATGATCATATATACAAAGATCGTGTTTAGGTTATGCCTTCTTCGTGGGTACCAAAAACAATTCCATAAATGTTAGATGTAAGTATTTAAAATTGTCTTCTCCTTAAATCAGTAGAAGGATTTTTTTCAGAAGAATGTTTTCAAATACATAAGAATTTGGAAATGGAACTGCACTGAATGGGAAGAGACTTTGAAAAATTTTTAAATCTCTCTGATACAGGCAATAGAGTGTGGTGAAGATGAAAAACAGCTTCCCAGGTCATAGAAAGGTCATAAAAAGCCGTATAAATTTCACAAGATTCAACAAAATACTTTTGCCGTCTTGCAAATGCAGGGTAAAAGCCCTGCATGGCATCACATCTCTTAACAAAAATACAGAAATTAGCTCTATTGTACCATACTGTTTAGTTGCATTCTGACGAGTTAAAAATTTTAAAAAATCACTTTAAGGTTTAGACAGAGCCCATAAGGAGGATGCTAGATTTTTTTTTTTTTTTTTTTTTGCAAAATATAGCTTACTCCACAGTATATAATTTCTCATAAACATCTGAAGGTATCCTTTGCAATAAATAATCCCTTCTAAATTTTATCACTTCTAAAATCAATCTAATTTATTAAGTAATCACAATGTAGACAACAATAATTTGGAATATCAGTAATATGGGCTTTACTTATTTTGGGGGGTTGTTTTGTGAAGACTGCTTTCTGGTTTTACTTCTCCTTGGGTGTTTTGAACATTGGGTGTTATGAACATACCAACAACAGTTTGAACTCAAAGACTAAACTGTACTTCTACATGGAATATTATTCATTTTATGTTCTTGTCCTAGGTTACAATATAGATGTATTTAAGTGTTCTATTACCACCAGCTGTGGGCCATTAGCTGTTATCTCCTGCTATGACCCACCCCTGATAACAGACAATGGGCCATCAAGAAACCACTGCATGACTCATGGACTTATCTCATCCTATTGTGAGGTGCTCCACCCAGGAGGGAGGAGTCAAGCATTCCCACCTGGATATAACCTGGCCTTGGAACTGCCTAAGGGAGCTCTGTCTACTGGATTCCCAGAGGACAAAGCTACCACTGGACCTTCAGCTGGAGACCAGACCTTCCACAGGATCACCACTTCAACTGAACTATTTCATTTGGACTGCTACCACCACCCTAATTGGGTGTCAGGTTGTATCTGACTTTGTCAGTGCTTTTCCTTGTATTATTTCACTTATTTTTATTTTTTTCTATTAAATTTTAATCCTGACTTGTGATCTCCCACTTGTCTGTTTTCAAACCAATACAGTTCTGTAAGCAGTGATTTTGTCTATAAGTCATCACAAAGATGGAGTAAATGGAGAAGGAAGAAAAAAATATAATTACATACATGACACCTTTTAATTCTCTACAAGGTCAATGGACAATAATTAGTCTTTGCTCACATACCTTCAAACAACCCCAGAACAGTCTGAGCTGAAAGGTAGAGTACTTGTCTCTAAAATCCAAAAATACTTTCACTGCCACCTTTAACTTGACTGAGACTTTCAAGGATACTGTAGAGACCATTGTTTTAGAGAGCCCTTTTTTCTGCTTCACTTTGTCAATATGTAATAGATATATAAGCAACTTAGACAGCCATTCCTGAGATAGGTCACCCAGACATAATCCTAGAATTGAAAGGAGTAAAGTCAGGAGTGGTCTAAAATGCTGGGATTATGAACTCCTGTGCCCTGCCCTCATTTGCTGTATGGCTTTCAGGTATAAACCAGCAATTCTTAGTGTGATTCTGTTGTGATAGAGTGTGAATATTGCAACATCATCCTAACCTGGGCCTGAAGACATCCTGTGAAATACATATATATGTGTATATATATACATATAAAAGTAATTTCAGGTCAAAGACCATTGTAGTCTAAATCTGAAATTGCAGAGTCAAATTTTTCATCAGTTTCATCATCAAAATTACTAAAAAATACAAATATTTGCTATATTTATTTTGTTTAAGGTTTTTCATTACACCTGAAGTCATTAGGGATGCCACAACTAAGAAAGTTGAGGATGAAATATTGAGAATGACACATGGGTGTGAGAAGAGAACAAATAATTTTCTCCAAGAAAGAGGTCTGGCCATTAAACAAGATGTGGTGGTACTATTTTGTGGTTTTTCACTTAATGATAAAAATATATTATCTGTTTCAGTAACAAACACTGTGCCCCTTCATCCAGACAATAATAATAATAATAAGCCTTTCTACAGTGAGTGCAATCACACTTCTAAAATTATCATAGAGGTTCAAAAATCAAGGATTGAGGAAAATAAGTTGACCTTATATCTATATTTAATTGCATTCAACAGCTATAATGGCAAACTAAACAGTACAGAGGAAAGTTTCTGATCCTGACTTTTTTTACTGTTTTAGATGTACCTACAAATTTGGGGAACAAAAGACACCTTTGCAATATCTACTGGACAACACAACAGAAAACCCTGTAGGTTTCTGTGAATCTAATAATTGTCTCCTCAGCCAGCCTGTAAGAGTAGATCGTTTACATTCATTTTGCTTCCTCTGAAAGGATCATGAGACGAGATTCTAAGGGAGAAATAATGCAAAAGGTTCACTAAGTATTCAGTCATCTCTAAATCAAAGGCATTTTGTAAACCTTTTAGAAAGAGATAGGTCCAGGAGAAAGAGAATGTGGGAAAAAATGGCAGCCTTAAAGTAGTTTGACACAAATGACTGAAGATGTTCAAATTCTGTTGGCCTCTTCTCCCAGGCAAATATCAACAGGATAAGAGGAAATGGCCTCAAGATGCATCAGGGGAGGCTGGACACTATGAAGAATTTCTTCACTGAAAATGTGGTTAAGCACTAGAATGAGCTGCCCAGGGAAGTGGTGGAGTCACTATTCCTGGACGTGTTCAAGAAATCACTGGAGGTGGCACTTAGTGCTGTGGTATCAAGGTGGCATGGTGATGTTTGGTCAAGGGTTGGACAGTGATCTTGGAGGGTTTTTCCAATCTGAATGATTCTCTGACACTATGATTTACAGGGATCTCCTGCTTTTAGGGAGAAGCAACAGTGAGACATGTAGAATACCCAAGGCTGTATTAAGTGTTTACAGATGCTTATATTTAGAGAGCTGAATTCAGCCTCAAGTACCTTTATACATCCTTATTATACTGTGCTTCCTACTCTTGAATGCAAGTAGACGTATGAGGAAAGAAAAAGACGACCATGATCTGACCTCTGTGTTTACCAACCAGCTGTACACTTTGGGACTCTGGAAAATAATTTTTCCCTCCAGGCAGAAACCTGCCGGACACTGACCCAGACTAGTGAAGTCCTACAACGCTTCTTCCTTTGGGCTGTGTCTAAATGGCATGCTAAATCTTCACTAAGCTTCTGTTTGTAAAGCAAATTGTGTTTGTCAGTGTTGCTGCCAATTTCTTGTGTATTACAGGCCAGACTGATAAAGGAGCATGGTGTTACACTTCCATCTCTCAACTTTCTTCCATGCTGCAATCTATTCTACAAATAGCAATTCTTCAATGTTTAAATAGATAATACATTTACAATGTGACATCTTTGTACAGCATTAATTTGAAGATATGTTGTCATAGGTTTTGAATAATAAAATATAAGAAAAATTAAAACAATTGTTTTAATTATAGCAGAAAATGTGGCATTGTAATATGACAAATTTCAGAAGTATTAAGGTTTCTTCTTTGTCCTCTGAAATACAGTAGAAAATGGATTTTTTCTAGAAGATCCTACTTTTCTTTCCTGTTTTCTTACCATCTTGCTCTCCTCCTTTAAACTGAGCAGAGCTGCTGACAGCTGAGCTTGATGATAAGGTAGTTCTGTTTGTCAGCCAATAGAGGGAATACTCAAACCTGGCCCTCCCGCAAGATAACAGGATGAAATGCTCCTGCTGAGCCACTAGGACAATCAAGGCTTTCTTTCCTGTGCTTTGTTACTGTAAACCATTACCGGTGACCTACTTTCTTTATCCTCTTCAATAATGTAGAAGAATATCAGATCCAACTAAACTGCCAATGTGATCTGTAATTTCC
The DNA here is from genome assembly GCA_013398115.1 of Falcunculus frontatus. Taxonomy (NCBI): domain Eukaryota; kingdom Metazoa; phylum Chordata; class Aves; order Passeriformes; genus Falcunculus; species Falcunculus frontatus. The sequence goes on along the minus strand of VZRV01005302.1, from coordinate 484,860 downwards.
AGTTTAGAAAGTAGCTGTTTAGAAAGTAGCTAGTGAATAGGATTACCATCTCAAGCTGCATTATGCTAGAAAGCCAAGGTTAAATAAAACTTTTAAAAGACTTGAAACCTGACAGCTGATTTCCAGTATAAGGTGGGGTTTTTTTAAAGTTTTACATGAATTCTTCACCTTAAAAATAAAGTTCAAGTGCCATAGTTTAAAATTCATGAAATAGACCTTTATAAGCTTAGCTAACAATACCTACTATGTGAAAAAATATTTCAGTAAAATTCATCACTGGAATCTTTTGACGTAAAGAAGTTGAACAAAGTACATCAAGCATTAGGTTATTCAAATAAAAATAAAAATATGACCTTACCTTCCATTTCATGTCTCAATTAATATGCCACAAAAATGTTACTTCTCTCACTTACACTGAAATGGATAGGCAGGAAACTTCTGACTGAAGCATGAGCTGGATGAAATCTGGTTCAGAACTGGCCCAAGAATTCCAGGAAAACACTCACAAGATCCATAGGGAAGGCTGGAAAGTTTCATACTACAAGAAAACTCAATTTTGTGTAAGTTTGAGTTGAGTTCAAATGACTGTAGAGAATCAATTACCTTGTCTGGACACCAAAGAAAAGACTAAAAGAAATTATTATGCTTGGGGGTATGGTGTAGGGAGACGGAATTACTAAGGCTCCTCACAGCAGACAATTCATATGTTCACCTAAATTCCTCTGAAATGTAAGGATGTTGCACTGCAGGATGCAGTCCTGTGTTCCAGAACACTTTCTCCGGTTGCTTTTGTTCGGTCCAGGCTTTCATTTTGGGTCTTTCCAAGTAAGAGTAATACAATAAAAAAGGCAATTATTCTAAACACTTGTGAAAGTTCCTAATTAGTATCTAATGCCTGTTTCCTAATCCTTATATCATCATTATTCATACCCAGTTGTGGTTATATGTTTCAACTCAATAATTTTTTTTATGCTTTTCCTGGTATTTTCCTTTTGTTCACACTTGAAAATCAAGTTAGAAATATTCTGGACATTATTTGGCAAACAGTGTGGAAATCCTTTTAACTCTAGATGCTTAGTAAGAAAAAATATGAATATTTTTACTATTGTTGTACAAGGGAGTAGGTTTGTAAAGTTATTTATTGCATGTTTAATAATAAAGCAGAAAGAAATACATCTGTTCTTGGTGATAAGAGTTACTTTATTATGTAAAAGGTCAGAAGACAAACACTTCATTGCCAGTCCAGTCATCGTTCAAGCGCTGAACATCAGTTCATTTCTAGGGTACCTCTCTGTATTTAAATATTCACTTTAACTCGCAATAGCCTAGAACTTCTAGTTCTTTATGACAGTATTCAATATTTACCTGTCTGAAAGGATACAAAGAATAGAATAATGTGCAGGTAATCATTTTTCTACAACTGCTTTTCCCCTTTCATCCTTACATATTCCCTAATGATCAGCCAAAACTCCACTGTAACAAAAGTGTTTGTACAACATTAACACTTGCTTTAAGTATATAAATAAAAAATAGGGAATAACCAAAGAAATCAAAAAGTCTTGTTAAGTAACTTAATGTGGTTTTGTGTAAAAGCCAGCTATTCTTCAGTTTTATTCTCACAATGAAGAAGAAATATGTCTTCATTTCTGCTCTCATGTATATGTTTTTATTTCTTCAAAATCTATTATTGTCACCTAGGATTGGTTACAGAAAGACATGAAAGTTCCTGGGCTATTGCAGATAGAAGAAAGTCTCAGCAGATCATTCAGTATGAATGAATACATTCAAATTCAATATAATGCATGGCTGAGAATTATCTTCACAGAGCTAATTCAGTATGTTACGCATATTAGTGCCAGAGAGGTCACTGGTTCGTATTTTGTTCAAAAGATAATTCTGGAAGAAATACCACTTTTATAGAAATCCTCTAACAATGGTACTGAAAAAGTAATTCCTTGAAAGCGATGTTGAATTAGGTCATCAGCACAGCCTGCTGTGCTGCCAATTTTGCCTTTTCCCAAAAGACTAACATAAGCCATGTGAGGATTTTGTACTTTGCAAAGAAGACTGGAGAGAAGAAAGTGCTATTTAGCACAATTTCAACTTAGCAGCCATAGAGTTCAGACTTTAATGAAGCAGAGCTGTAGTTCTCACAGTACAGAATTTCATGGGTACTGAAGTTCATAAAGAACGTAACTGCATTATAAACATGATACAGTGGACATCAAAGTTTCTAGAATTCTTCTTTTTCAGATTTTAACAAAAAGACACTATGCCTTGTGTGCATAGCTCTTGTAAAAACATATTCCTTGGTAGCTGCACTCATGCTCATGTTGTTTATATATTAAGTAAAAACCCCAGTTATCTAAAGATCAGTCAAATAAATCTTCTTAGAAGCGATTGATACAAAACTGTTTCTTACATACAGAAACATCTTCTGAAAGTACCTTTTAATATTAATTCATTTATGTTCTATTCTGAAAGTGCTGACAGGCGAAAACTATAGAAAGAACTTTCACTTTGTTAAGAGATGTATTTTATTTACAGCTTGCTTGCAGTGAATCTTCTTGAGTCTTGTATAACAAGACTGATGTTGATGATATTGGAGTACACTCACAATAAATAGTTCTACAGAAAATGCAAGTTCTGTGCATACCTTTTGGCATTTAAAAGCTCTCAGAAGCTGGAAGTATACTTTTGTCACTCATCCATTAAAAATAATTAACTAAATCTTCAAATTATGTTGATCAGTGTACCTCAAAGTTTAAATTATGTCAGCCAGGAACCTGACTTGTTTCAGAAATGAGCATGAATTACTATATAAGCAATTTGCTGATGGAAAAGGCTGAGGTGATGAATTTTAATCAGTCTTAAGTCTTATATATTGGGGTGAATTTTTTGAGGAATATATGAATGCCTGAGAAAACAGACCTTTGCATAAAAAAATACAAAATGTTGAAAGTGAAGACATAGCAATTTTCAAGTTTGTTTAGAGGAGAAGAGGTAGAAGAATAACGCACCAACAAATATAAGGAGTAGGTTAAATCACAGTGAGCTGATGACATTTCAATCAGGAACACTGAACATGCTTTCCTGAACAAGTATTCCCCACATTTATGATGAGACATTCAGTTTCCAGTATCTGTTATACTCTTCAACCAAGAGCAAATCTGTTCAGATTTACAATTTCTGATTTTTGGAAAAAAAAAAAAAAAAGACAAAATATATTAGTGATCTGATGGTAGACCTATACTTAAGTTTACTGATACAGTACATTTCTCTTTTTATTAATGCAGTGCCATTCAGACTAAACCTGAACATTCTATAGATCATATGAGTTTACCAAAAACCTTTAAAGTATACATTTAATTGGCATACACTGGATATGTTAAGAGTAATGGCTTCAGAAGCAATCAGTCTAGAAAGGACTCTCTTAGAGAAATCATCCTTCTTAAAGGTCTTCAGTGTAGATATTTACAGCTGAAGTAGGCCTTCTAGTCTCCCTTTGCAAAGAGTGAAGGAGAGCATTTTTAAATTAATGAATTAACTTGATAAAATAATGATGTCCCCATAAGGATAACATGAATTGCATCCTAAAAATGATTTCTTTTTACTGTCATTTAAAGGAGATTGACGTGAACTGTTCAGTGCAAATATCTGCATCTAATTTGATAAATATCACTGTCTGTGTTAGCTCAATGAAATTTCTTTACTAAATCTGAACTTTCAGATTTTTAGTTTCCTAATTGCTCAGGACTATAAATCTTATGCATTTTAAGTTGCATGGGAAAATAAAAATATAATTTCAAATTAAACCAAAATCAACAAGATCTAGGATTTTTTTCTCTGCTATATAGATGTGGGAAAAAGAAAAAATGCTTTAATATTTGTGAGTAATTTATCTCAAATTCTATTTCCATAGCATTACCTTGAAGACAAAATATTAGGTTTTTCAATATTATTGGTTTATATTGGGTGACAAAGATAATAAAATGTAGGAAGGTCTAGTCAGAATAGAATACAGTCTAGGCATAAGACTATTTCACTTTCTCTTCCTTTACAAGAATTATGTTATATTAAGTCAGTTATACAGACAAGTAAATGTTTTTTTAATAATAATTTAAAAAAAATTAAAATTACTATAAGCCTGGGTCCTGGTCATCCTATAATATCAAAGCAGAAAAATGTATCTTTTCTCCAGGATGTTAACATTTTTGGCTCATCTTGACATCCTATTTTTATTCATTACTTATTTATTCTATTTCTCAAAGTATACTTTTATTGGAACATTGCTTAAAAGTTTGAAAATTTTCTATGGACTGACTATTTTCGAGTTGCACTTCATGAAACTGTGCATTCTAGTTGAATCAATTCTTCTAGGACCTTGTGAAATGATGTTTGAGATACATGGGCTGAAAACAATCACTATAAATATCTCAGGTGCTGTAGAACCCTCATCAAACCTCTGACTTGAAATGTTTCTGGGGTTTTTTTTCTGAGATCTCCTTATTCCGGTCTCCTTTTCACATTTTTCTTCCTCTGAATAAATTTTAAAAGAAACTATATAATAATAGCTTCTTGCAACTGTCTTTAGAAAATAAACAACTGGAATGATGCTCTAAGGGAAAGATTTGTATTACAGTTCTGGACCTTCATTAAGATACTTCATGGTTTTCTTCAGTATAATCCCTAGAACTTACTTGCAATATAGGGCTTGCATGCAATTATACTGGTCTACAATTATTTTGGGGTCTCAGCCTTGGGATATGCAGCAAAATCATATACATGAGTGGACATTAATACTTCTCCCTCAATAAGAGCTAGAGGATGTCAAATTAAATTATGGGAAGGGAAGGGAAGGGAAGGGAAGGGAAGGGAAGAGATC